>CM053977.1:278902-328902 GCA_028641955.1 Protonibea diacanthus | reverse complement strand
CCATCCAGAGTAAAATGAGAGCCAACAACCAGAAGGTCTACATGCCAAGAGAGGGCAAGCTCATCTCCGACATCAACAAGGTCAGAAACATGCAAGACTCCAGGACTGAGGTCCAGGACTGAGGTCCATCAGCTGATCAGATGAATTGATTTCATAAATAAAATGTAAAAAATCAGTTTCCATCTTTTCAAAACAAATATCAGCTGTTAATAATTTGTCAGCTGTCTGAGTTTAGGTGTGAACAGTGCGTCATGTATTCAGTCGTGTTGTTGGTGCATTCACTTCATGTTGTTCTGTGACACTGCAGCAACCTCTGCTGGTTCATACTTTATATTATCATGATCTGCTCTTGAACTGTATCTCTGGTCCTTCTGGGCCAGAGATGGACTGGAGGAGTCCACAGTTTTTTTCTTGGTGTTTGATGTGGTCATGTTCGTTCGTCAGGCCTGGGAGCGACTGGAGAAGGCGGAGCATGAGAGGGAGTTGGCTCTGAGGACGGAGCTGATTCGTCAAGAGAAACTGGAACAACTCGCCAGACGCTTCGACCGCAAGGCGGCCATGAGAGAGACGTGGCTGAGTGAGAACCAGAGGCTGGTGTCACAGGTAGGAAGAGGGCAGCTACCAGGTGCGACACGTCCTGTCACGGTTCTTATTTGTTGGTTTCATGAATGTCTCCTTTTCTCTCCAGGACAACTTTGGATTCGACCTTCAGGCCGTCGAGGCAGCCACCAAGAAGCATGAGGCGATTGAGACGGACATCGCGGCATACGAGGAGCGTGTTCAGGCCGTCGTCGCTGTGGCTAAGGAGCTGGAGGTGGAGCACTACCACGACATCAAACGCATCGCGGCCAGGAAGGACAACGTGATCCGGCTGTGGGAATACCTGCTAGAGCTGCTAAAGGCCCGCAGACAGAGACTAGAGATGAACTTGGGCCTGCAGAGGGTCTTCCAGGAGATGCTGTACATCATGGACTGGATGGACGAGATGAAGGTACACTGATGATGTTCTTATCTTTGATCTCGGGCAGAGGGCTGATGGTCGTCTTAACTGTTGGTCTGTCTTTGTTTTAGATGTTGCTGCTGTCTCAGGATTATGGGAAACATCTGCTCGGTGTGGAGGACCTGCTGCAGAAACACGCCCTGGTCGAGGCTGACATCGCCATCCAGGCTGACAGGGTGAAGGCAGTTTCCACCAACGCTAACAAATACTCCGTCAATGATGATGGTGAACAGCATCCTTTGGTTTCAAATAATTTGTCCACATTCTGACTTCATTGTGTTTATTCTGTTCTGACTTCCTAACGAGGAGTCTTGTAGCACCAGGGTCACGGGCAGTAGCTAACATAGTGTCTTCCTATCCAGGCTACAAACCCTGCGACCCGCAAGTCATTCAGGACCGGGTTTCCCACCTGGAGTTCTGCTACCAGGAGCTGACACAGCTGGCCGCTGAGCGCCGCGCCCGTCTGGAGGAGTCCCGCCGCCTCTGGAAGTTCTTCTGGGAGATGGCAGAGGAGGAGGGCTGGATTCGTGAGAAGGAGCAAATCCTGTCCTCCGTCGAGCACGGCAAAGACCTGACGGGGGCACTACGCCTCCTCAGCCAGCAACGCGCCTTAGAGGATGAGATGAGCGGCCGTGCTGGCCACCTCCAACACACCATTGCAGAGGGCCAGGCCATGGTGGAGGCTGGACACTTCGCCACCACCAAGATCCAGGAGCGTATCGCTGACCTCCAGGCTCAGTGGGCGGCGCTGGAGCAGCTGGCTGTGGCGAGGAAGAAGCGGCTGGAGGATGCTCTGGCACTGCACCAGTTCCAAGCTGATGCAGATGATGTTGACGCCTGGACTCTGGACGCCCTGCGCATTGTCTCCAGCGGAGAGACAGGCCATGACGAGTTCTCCACGCAGGCTCTGGTCAAGAAGCACAAGGATGCCGCAGCAGAGGTGGCTAGCTACCGTCCAGTCATCGACTCACTTCACGAGCAGGCCGCCTCACTGCCTGAGGAGGATTCCGAGTCAGAGGAGGTGCGCAGTCGGTTGGCCGGCATTGAGGAACGCTACAAGGAAGTGTCAGAACTGACGAAGCTGAGGAAGCAGGCGCTGCAGGATGCTCTGGCGCTCTACAAGATGTTCAGCGAGGCGAACGCTTGTGAGGTTTGGATTGACGAGAAGGAGCTGTGGCTGAACAGCATGGAGATCCCTGAAAAACTGGAGGATCTGGAGGTCATACAGCACAGGTAGGACTACAAGAGGCTACAAGTTTGTGATGTTACACCTCTTTTAGCCAGCACCACATTCATGTGGACTGTGTCCTCTGCAGGTTTGAGAGTCTGGAGCCTGAGATGAACAACCAGGCGTCTCGTGTTGCTGTGGTGAACCAGATTGCCCGGCAGCTGATGCACAATGGTCACCCTAGCGAAAAGGACATCAAGACCCAGCAGGACAAACTCAACAACAGGTACAGACAGATGTAACTAGCTGTAAACACTGTGACACTGCAGGTGTGATTGTACCGGTAGACTGATGATCCTCTCCTCTAGGTGGAGCCAGTTCCGTGATCTGGTGGACCAGAAAAAGGAGTCCTTGAACTCAGCTCTGGGAGTGCAGAATTACCACCTTGACTGCAATGAAACCAAGTCCTGGATCAAAGAAAAGACCAAAGTCATTGAATCCACCCAGGAGCTGGGCAATGACCTCACCGGGGTCATGGCCCTGCAGCGCAAACTGACGGGTATGGAACGTGACCTGGCCGCCATCGAGGATAAACTGGGTGATCTGCGAGGAGAGGCTCAGCGGCTGGCAGAGGAGCACCCCGACCAGGCCAAGGCCATTACAGGCCGTCTGGCTGAGATCACCGCCGTCTGGGAGGAAATGAAGAACACTCTGAAGAACCGCGAGGAGTCTCTGGGAGAGGCCAGGAAGCTGCAGCAGTTCCTGCGTGAGTTGGACGACTTCCAGTCCTGGTTGTCCCGCACTCAGACAGCTATCGCCTCCGAGGACATGCCCAACACGCTCACTGAAGCTGAGAAGCTCATGGCCCAGCACGATGGGATCAAGAATGAGATCCAGAATTATGAGGAAGACTACCAGAAGATGCGGGACATGGGCGAGATGGTGACACAGGGCCAGACGGACGCGCAGTACATGTTCCTGCGACAGCGGCTGCAGGCGCTTGACACCGGCTGGAACGAGCTGCACAAGATGTGGGAGAACCGGCAGAATCTGCTGTCCCAGTCCCATGCTTACCAGCTGTTCCTCAGGGACACCAAGCAGGCCGAGGCCTTCCTCAACAACCAGGTAATCTCACCTCACGTCACGGCAGTCTAGTTTAGTCTGTCCAATATGTTTTCAGCTTACAATGCATTTTCCAGATTTCAGAGGATATTCAGGTCTGCAGAAAACATTACTGATTCCTCTGACCTTTCCTGTTCTCCAGAGGATGAACCCTTTTGATTTTAAAGATCTCTGCTGCCTCATTGAACTGTGTCCTTGCCCTGCAGGAGTACGTCCTCGCTCACACTGAGATGCCCACCACGCTGGAGGGCGCCGAGGCCGCCATCAAGAAGCAGGAGGACTTCATGACCACGATGGACGCCAACGAGGACAAGATCAACGGGGTGGTAGAGGCCGGCAGGCGGTTGGCCAGCGATGGAAACATCAACGCCGAACGCATCCAGGAGAGAGTCGCCTCCATCGATGACAGGTAGACGTCAGTTTTGATCAGTCACGATAAAAAGCTGCAGACACTAAATTGACCTTTTTAGTGAATGAGAGCGAACCATCAAACCTCCGACTGTAACAACGCTCAGTGCAGATTACTGAAGTTAGACCCACTGACAGGTTATCATCTGTGGAGGCGTCTCAAAGCTGCTCTGATTGTGTAGAGTCTTGTTGAGAAATGAGCTGTTTTCTCAGTTGATTTATTGGCTCAGTAAATAGTTTCCTCATGAGTTCATGACCACAGTCTCTAGTGTAAGTCATTAAAAAAAAATTGTTTCATATAGAGGTGTGCTTTAGGGCGGGGCTACCGACTGATGACAGGTCATTCTCAGTGAGTCATGCAGCTCAGCTCAGATTCTGAGGGCAGACAGGACCGCCCACCAGCTCCATGCTCTCCAAATATGGTCACTTCTGGCTCCAAAAAAAATCAAAATGGGGGCACCAAACTCAAAACAGTTGATTGCAAACCAACGGGTGATGCCACTGTGGCGTTGTCAGCATTCCCTGCAGCCAATCAGTATGAAGCATTGGTGATGATTCTCTGGGTTTCAGGCACAAGAAGAACAGGGAGGCTGCGGTGGACTTGCTGATGAGGCTGAAGGACAACAGAGACCTGCAGAAGTTCCTCCAGGACTGTCAGGAGGTCAGAGCCTGTCAAACACTCAGACTTTGTCTAACATCGCGTTCAGACCATGAACCTCTTTGTGTTTGTGTTTGCAGCTGTCCCTGTGGATCAACGAGAAGATGCTCACAGCTCAGGACATGACCTACGACGAGGCCAGGAACCTGCACAGCAAGTGGCTCAAGCATCAGGCCTTCATGGCCGAGCTGCAGTCCAACAAAGAGTGGCTGGACAAGATCCAGAAGGTGTGCCCCTCTTTATGATGCGTTCACTGCATACGTGCACCTGAACTGTGCACGGAGTGATCACCTGTGATCTAGATTAGCACGAGCAAACACAAGTCCTTGTTTTAAACGTTTCACAAGGATTGTTGATAACTGTTGCATGGAGAAATACAGAATAGATTGTAACAGGAGAGAGCTAGCTGACTCGTGTTAGCATGCTGTGGTGTAGCTTTGACCCGGGTTCTTTGGGTTTGTTGGACTGCAGGACGGTGCGCTGCTTGTGTCGGAGAAGCCAGAGACGGAGGCGGTGGTGAAGGAGAAGCTGTTGGCGCTCCACGCCATGTGGCAGGACTTGGAGTCCACGACGCAGACGAAGGCTCAGTGTCTGTTTGATGCCAATAAGGCTGAGCTGTTCACACAGAGCTGCGCTGACCTCGACAAATGGATGGGAGGCCTCGAGGGTCAAATCCAGTCCGACGACTACGGCAAAGACTTGACGTCCGTCAACATTCTGCTCAAGAAACAGCAGGTACGTGATAGGAGTGGTGAGAGTACTGCGAGTACTGACAGTACTGTGAGGACTACTGCAGTGAACCAAGTTTTATTACGAGTCAGTGGTAACAGGAAGTATTTTGGAGTACTTTAGCTGTTACAGAGTACTTTAACTGTAACAGAATACTGCTGTATGGCCTGGCCCCATAGATGCTGGAGAAGCAGGTGGAGGTGCGTCAGAGGGAGGTGGTGGAGCTGCAAAGCCAGGTGCAGGCTCTGGGTCAGGAGGTGAAGGACACTGATGAGGTGGACGGGCGGAGGCAGCTAGTGGAGAGGAAGTTCCAGGAGCTGCTGGAGCCCCTGAGACGCCGCAGGAACTTCCTGGTGGCATCGAGAGAAGTTCACCAGTTCAACCGAGACGTCGAGGATGAGATCGTAAGTACACCAGGCCAAACCTGTCTGTCTCTCTGACTGTCTTCCTGTCTGTTTGTCTGTCTGACTGTCTGTCTCTCTGTCCTCAGCTCTGGGTTCAGGAGAGGTTTCCTGTCGCCATGTCCACAGATCATGGTCAGAACCTGCAGACGGTTCAGCTGCTCATCAAGAAGAACCAGGTGAGAGCAGAACACCTGAGACAGTCTGTGTGGATGACAGGTGGACAGGTGAATCATGTGATGGGACGAGGTGTCCATCAACCAATGAGTGATCATGAATCTGTTGCAGACCCTTCAGAAGGAGATCGCAGGTCATCAGCCTCGTATTGATGACATAATGGAGCGCAGTGAGAGTCTCCTGAAGGACGCCTCGTCCAGCGGTGATGTCATCCGTCAGCGTCTGGCCAACCTGCGGGAACTGTGGCGACAGCTAACGGAGGAGGCGGAGCTCCGTCATGGCCGACTGGAGGAGGCGCACAAAGCTCAGCAGTATTACTTCGATGCAGCTGAGGCCGAGGCGTGGATGAGTGAGCAGGAGCTGTACATGATGTCAGAGGAGAAGGCCAAGGTGAGGGCGGAGACAGGACACACCTGTCAGCCCGTGATAGGCTGAGGCTGCAGGCAGGCTTCAGGGCTAAATGTTTGTGGTTTGTCATTGGTCAGGATGAGCTGAGCGCCGTCACCATGCAGAAGAAGCATCAGATTGTGGAGCAGGCGGTGGAAGACTATGCCGAGACTGTCCACCAGCTGTCCAAGACCAGCAGAGGACTGGTGGCTGACGGACACCCTGAAAGGTGCGCACGCCACACCAGGATGCCACGCCAGTCTGAACTGGTTTGTATTAATACCATGGTAACAGGAGTGTGTGTGTGTGTGTGTGTGTGTGTGTGTGTGTGTGTGTGTGTGTGTGTGTGTGTGTGTGTGTCAGTGAGCGTATCAGCATGCGTCAGTCTCAGGTGGATAAGCTCTACGCTGGCCTGAAGGACCTATCAGAGGAGAGGCGGGGCAAACTGGATGAGAGGCTCCGCCTCTTCCAGCTGAACCGTGAGGTCGATGACCTCGAGCAGTGGATCGCTGAGCGGGAGGTGGTGGCCGGGTCGCACGAGCTGGGACAGGACTACGAACACGTCACCGTACGTCACCGTGACTGACAGTACTGAGTATTATGTATGATTGCATGTCCGCTGACCTCTGACCTCTGTGCTCAGATGCTGCAGGAGCGTTTCCGGGAGTTCGCCCGGGACACCGGGAACATTGGCCAGGAGCGTGTGGACGCTGTCAACCGCCTGGCAGATGAGCTGATCAACACCGGTCATGGTGACGCAGCAACGGTGGCAGAGTGGAAAGATGGGCTGAACGAGGCCTGGGCCGACCTGCTGGAGCTCATCGACACCCGGACGCAGATCCTCGCCGCCTCCTTCGAACTTCACAAGTTTTACCACGACGCCAAGGAGATCCTGGGACGGATTGTGGATAAGCAGAAGAAGCTGCCAGAGGAGGTGGGACGCGACCAGAACACGGTGGAGACACTGCAGAGAATGCACACCACCTTCGAACACGACATCCATGCCCTGGGAACACAGGTCAGTTACATCATGGGAACTCTTTAGGTTTATGGAGACACTTATGTGGTGGCAGATGATTCCACACGGGGAGTTCAACCCTCAACCTTTGTGTTGCAGGTGAGGCAGCTGCAGGAGGACGCAGTGCGCCTTCAGTCGGCTTACGCTGGAGACAAAGCCGACGACATCCAGCGGAGGGAGAGCGAAGTGCTGGAAGCCTGGAGGAGTCTGCTGGAGGCCTGCGACGGACGCAGGGTCCGCCTCCTTGACACCGGGGACAAGTTCAGGTTCTTCAGCATGGTCCGAGACCTGATGCTGTGGATGGAGGATGTGATCCGGCTCATCGAAGCCCAGGAGAACCCCAGGTAAGCAGAGCGTGCTGCTGTCTGCTGGACTGGAACTCATGATGTGACGTGAGCGGTGATAAACGTCTTATGTTTCCTTGTGTGTTCAGAGACGTGTCGTCAGTGGAGCTGCTCATGAACAACCATCAGGGCATTAAGGCTGAGATCGATGCCCGAAACGACAGCTTCACGGCCTGCATCGAGCTGGGGAAAGCCCTGCTGGCCCGAAAACACTACGCCTCAGATGAGGTGAGGACACGAACAGAGATGAAATATATAAAGTCCAAACTAATGTGATTAAAAAAAGCCAAAATAACAGATGAGTTAAACAGGAAAGGGACAAAAGATTTAACATGGATTTAAACACACACAAGGCACCATACCCCCCCTCTGCTCCCCAGGTACTGTGAATTGATGCCCACCGCTCCAGTGTATATGTGTATATGGCATCTGTCTATGTGTGATCCTGTGCATGTGTTCCAACAGGTGCCAGCTGGATGGGATAAATGTGGAGGAATAATTTCACGAAACATGATTAATAAAGTTTTCAACTTAACTTTAAATAACATTCAGCTTCAGAACAGGTGAACAGGACAGACACTGAACAGGTGTGTCCGTCGTGTTGACGCTCTCTCTGTGTTCAGATTAAGGAGAAGTTGCTGCAGCTGACGGACAAGAGGAAAGAGATGATTGACAAGTGGGAGGACCGGTGGGAGTGGCTACGACTCAGTAAGACTCACACACTTCCTGTTTCCACACATTTCCTTCTTTCCATCACACAGGGGCAGAGGTCAGAGGTCACAGAGCTGGAAACGCTGCATGTGGTTTAGTCACATGACTGTGCGCCGCACAGGAAGCTTCATCATCTAAGAGTGAAACGTTTACTCACATAGCAACCATTTTGTTTCACGTCACGCTCACCTGTCGAGTTTCAACGACCTGAAACAGGAAACAAGAAGTAACACGCACACACATATAAATAGTTGAAACACTTCCTGTTGACTTTTCTTATTAAAAGTCAACATTTTCAAATGCAGGAAAGCTTTTATTTTGACCCTTTGATCCTGTCATCCCTCCTTGTGTCCTCTCCCCTCGTGTCCTCCCCCCCATGTCCTCCCTTCTTGTGTCCTTGTCTGCTCCCCCTCAGTCCTGGAGGTGCACCAGTTCTCGCGGGATGCGGGCGTGGCTGAGGCGTGGTTGCTGGGTCAGGAGCCGTACCTGTCCAGCAGAGAGATGGGTCAGAGCGTGGACGAGGTAGAGAAGCTCATCAAACGCCACGAGGCCTTCGAGAAGTCGGCCGCTACGTGGGAGGAGCGCTTCTCAGCTCTGGAGCGGCTGACTACGGTGAGGCGAAGGGGATAAAACATGTTTACTCAGAGCTAAGCTGGAGTTAGCCACAGCTAACGTTAGTGACATGATTTCTTGGTGGTTGTCATGATGACTCCCTCCAGCCAATCACAGCTGTGTGTGTCTGTCTGTCTTGCAGCTGGAGTTGCTGGAGGTGCGGAGGCAGCAGGAGGAAGAGGAGAGGATGAGGAAGCCGCCGTCTCCCGAGCCACCTGTGATTCAGCAGGAAGAGGCTGAACAGCAGAGGTGAGAGTTTGACCACAGCGCCCTCTGCAGAACGCCACAGGAAGTGCAGCTTTAATGACTTCTGTCTCTCTGCAGCGGGATCGTCGCTCAGAATGGACTGTCGTCGGATCAGGACTCTCCTCGGGTCAGTATTTACTCATCATCATCATCTTCTTCATCATCATCACCATGAACTCAGACAGAAGACCAGTCGATTGACTATCTGTGAAGGTTCTCCGTCATCAGGTCAGAGTGTTGAAGGATCATCAGTTCAGAGTTTGAAGGTTCTCCGTCATCAGGTCAGAGTGTTGAAGGTTCATCAGGTCAGAGTGTTGAAGGTTCATCAGGTCAGAGTGTTGAAGGTTCATCAGGTCAGAATGTTGAAGGTTCATCAGGTCAGAGTGTTGAAGGATCATCAGGTCAGAGTGTTGAAGGTCAGTCCACACCATCAGTCAGAATTGAAGAAGTCCAGCTGATACGAGAACCTTTGACATGTTTTCAGATTCCTCAAACTCACAGATAGATACGAGCAGATCATTAACATTTAAAACTGAACTCTGACTTCTTTTTATGTATTTCCATTAGAAATTTGATTATTACTCATCAACAGCAAACACTCAAATGTTTTAAATCTAATGCTCTGTAAACACTTCCTGTTCAGGATGCCGTGGATGCTGGCAACCTGGTGAATGGCATGGCCGAGCGGAGCTCCAAGGAGCCAAGTCCCGGTGGCTCCCCAACCCTCGGCAGGAAGAGCAAAAGCAGCCAGTCATCCACGCTACCGTCCAGAAACCAGGACTCGACGTCCTTGTCGCAACTGGAGGGACTCCTGCACCGCAAACACGAGTGGGAGGGGCACAACAAGAAGGCATCCAACAGGTAAAGATCCTTCGCCACAGGATCCGTCTCGCCCTGCAACAAAACATGTCTCACTGTCTCGCTCTGTGATTGACAGATCGTGGCACAACGTGTATTGCGTCATCAACAACCAGGAAATGGGTTTCTACAAAGACAGCAAGACGGCGTCTCAGGGAGTCCCGTACCACAACGAAGTCCCCATCAGCCTGAAGGAGGCGACCTGTGACGTGGCATCAGACTACAAGAAGAAGAAACACGTCTTCAAACTCCGGTAAGAAGGGTCAAGGTCCAGGTTCAGGCTCAGGTTCTGGTTTAGACTGAACTGTGTCTGAGGACACTCATCACAAGAACCTCAGGCACCTGAGAATGTGGTCCAGACCAGAACCAGCTGAGAACATGGTCTGTGTGTAAATATACGGTGTGAACATTTGTTTGACCTTCTGTTCTGTTTCAGACTCACTGATGGAAACGAGTATCTGTTCCAAGCCAAAGATGAAGTAAGTCTGGATCTTTAGAACTTCAGAACTTTGTGTTTTTGTGTGGTAGCTATCACATGTAGAACCCATTGAACAATATGTAGACCATGTAGAATGACCTGTAGAACCTGTAGACCATGTAGAATGACCTGTAGAACCTGTAGACCCTGTAGAATGACCTGTAGAACCTGTAGAATGACCTGTAAACCCCGTAGACCCTGTAGAATCACCTGCAGAACCTGTAGAATCACCTGTAGACCCTGTAGTATCACCTGTAGACCCTGTAGAATCACCTGTAGACCATGTAGAAAGACCCGTAGAACCTGTAGAATGACCTTTAAACCCTGTAGACCCTGTAGAATCACCTGCAGAGCCTGTACAATCACCTGTAGACCCTGTAGAATCACCGGTAGAACCTGTAAGACCTGTTGTGTGTGTTCTCTCTGACCCGTGTCGCCCCCTGTAGGAGGAGATGAGCACCTGGATCCAGGCCATCCTGAATGCCAACACTGACCGCCCCGACGTGCAAAGTAGTAACCCTGGCACGCCGGCGTCTGGGCGCGCTCAGACACTGCCGGCTGCTGTCATGCTCACCACTGAGTTGAGTCCCGGCAAGAGAGAGAAGGACAAAGAGAAGGAGAAGGAGAAACGCTTCAGTCTGTTCAGCAAGAAGAAACAGTAGAACGCTGAAGGCACTTTGGTGAAATGGACCGATCCGATCCCGACCCGCGCTCCGATGCAGGAAATGCCTTATTTAGCTTTAGCTATTTCTCATTACTCGCCGCCAGCTGGAACGTGAACTGACACCTGCGTACGAGCGTGAGTCCAGGTGTGAGCTTCATGAAGGTCTCGTCAGAGGACAGGTGAGGGATGCCCTCACCTGTCCTCTGACGAGACCTTCATGAAGTTCAACAGCTGTCAGAACGACCAGCCATTAACCTCCTGATACTTCCCGTTCCCTCAAACTGCTGTTCAGTGTCTAAACAGATGGTTAATTTCACCTTAACAAGGACATCAGAGTTTAGCATCATGAAGCCAAAACCAAACAAATGAACTTGGTGGTGACATCACTGCTTATGTTGACGTCACTGCTGATGTTGACATCACTGCTGATGTCACCACTGAACAGCCAGTGGCGGGGGTTGACGGCTTTGGAGCAGAAACTGAAGTTTCACCAAAGTGTGCCGTCAGGTTGTTTTTGTGTTGTTTCCTACACATGGTTGTCCAGTCAGCTGACGAGGCGACGCCGTGCCTGAGAGCATGCGGCGGCGGCTGCGTGACGTCAAATCAATGCTTGCCATTTATTGTTAATGTCTGAACCGCCGCCTGTCGCTCTCTCACGGTGACGTCGCCGGAGACCACTCTCGCTTTTTTTTTTGTTTCATTTTATTTTTCTATTTTTCTGTTTGTTTTTTAAAATAGTTTTTGTGACGCTGTCCTCAGACAGCCTTTGTTCTTCCTCTGCTGTTGAGAAATTGGACCAATAGTGCATTTTGTTTATTATTTTTGAAGTTTTTTTTTTTTTGTTCTTTTTCGTCTTAAAAACAGCCAATCACTTTTGAGGAGCCGTATGATGTAAAATATCCACATTGCATGCTTCGTCGGGCAGCGAGCGCCGCCTGAGACACTCACCTGAAACTAAGAGTCTCCTCATTTTTTTATCCTTTTCTTTGGTTCTGACGTTTCCGGTCCGGATTATGAAGGTCGGTGTGTATAACGGACACATAAAGCATCGCTTTGGGTGGTAGACGTACGTCAGGCAGAGAAATGAAGGTTGCTTGCTTCTCGTTCAGATTTTCTGCTCTTTGATACTCGTGTTGCTCTGCGTCACTGTATATCTATTGTACTGAACATGTATGGAAGTTAACGCCATCTTACTGCACAATCACAAACACATCTATAGGAATGAAGACGCTGTTTGAGGCGAATATTTAAAGTTAGAACATAAAGGCTTTTCTCATGTATGAAACTGCACCTGTAGACTTTAAAGCTCTCTCTCTCTCTGTCAAATATGTGCGATGTCATTAAAGCTTTTAAACTTTAAACTTTCCTGTTTCCTCATTTTACACACCAGCTGCTGACATCATCATTAGTTCACCTGCTCAGAGTCAAATATGGTGCTTTGGCTCCTGGTTCAGTTAGCTGAGCGAGCAAACCACAGTTAGCACTTCACTACTTATCAATGTTTCTTTATAAAATCTGTAAGTCACCTCACTACTATCACATTATTATTATAGACAAAATGTGTTGACGTTAGCATTAATGCTATCAGGTACCGTTAGCTTGTATAAATAATATTACTAGCTTCCGTCAGAGGGTGGCCTCTGGTCGTCACAGACGGTCTCTGGAGGTCACGGACGGTCTCTGGTCATGACGGTCGGTCTCTGGAGGTCACAGATGGTCTCTAGTCATGACGGTCGGTCTCTGGAGGTCACAGATGGTCTCTGGTCATGACAGTCGGTCTCTGGAGGTCACGGACAATCTCTGGAGGTCAAGGACGGTCTCTGGTCATGATGGTTGGTCTCTGGAGGTCACGGACGGTCTCTGGTCATGACGGTCAGTCTCTGGAGGTCACGGACAATCTCTGGAGGTCACGGACGGTCTCTGGTCATGACGGTTGGTCTCTGGAGGTCACGGACGGTCTCTGGTCATGATGGTCTCTGGAGAACACAGACAGTCTCTGGTCGTCATGGACGGTTTCTGGAGGTCGCGGACGGTCTCTGGTCATCATGGACGGTTTCTGGAGGTCACGGACGGTCTCTGGTTGTCATGGACGGTCTCTGGAAGTCACTGACAGCCTCTGGTCATGACGGTCTCTGTTGAGTCCAGTTGAGGAATTCCATCGGCTGTAATACTACACCTCCCATGATGCACCGCGGGCTCCTCAGCACAGAGTGATCTGATTTATGAAGCCGCTGCGCTCCGACCGAGGGCGGGAAGCTCGCGGAGGTTAGCGCGAAGGAGACCGGAACCTGGGGCATGGATTTCAAAATAAAATCGAGCTTTCAATAAGAAACGCATCAAAGTCATAACTGTCTTCAAAATACACACAGAAATATAACACGAATACTGTCACACACGTGTCACACTGTTATGATCCGCCCAAAACTAATTTATGTAATCAGATCTGACCTGTAAATTATGTCTTTACTAACGTATATACTGAAAACTACTTTTAATACTTGTTTCTGTTACTCAATTGGCATAAAGATGCAATCATTTATTTTGAAAGTAACCGGAAGTGCTAGGGTTAATCCTGTCGGTGTTGATGCCATCGGTGATCCCGGGATCTCCGTTAATATCCCGACTTCCCTTCATCATTTTCTGTTTTTGAACCGGCCAGTTGCCGCGGGTCACTGCCGGCTCTCAGCGTCTCTCGCCCGGCCTTCAGGAGCAGGTGCAGTCGGTGTCGGACGGTGTGGATGGTGTGTTTCTCTGGATGCGGACCGACGGGGATAAATCGGCGCTGTAATCTCCGGATTTCAGCTGGAAACAGCCAACCGACGGCGGCGGGAAACGCCGGAGGGATTTTCTGTGATTTCAGGCTTCAAACGTTCATTGTGAAATTACCGCCAAATAATTTCAGGAATTTAGATTCATTGTTCTGAACGGAACCTCGGTCAGATCAACGGAGATCACGGCGACACCGTAGACTCCCGTTACCCCCGTTTAACGCTCTGTCAGGCGGCTGCTGACACCGAGACATGTGGTCTGAACGGAACCCATATTTATATTTATTCATATTTATTCATGTTTATCTTTAATTTGTTCACATTTCTTCATTCATTTATCAGGTAACAACGTTCTCTTATTAAGAATGTTCCTGCAGGTTGCCGTAACTGTTGTTAGCCCTGTTCTCCTGACATGTAAAGAACCTTCTATTGACATTTAAAAAACCTTCTATTTACATTTAAAGAACCTTCTACTGATATTTATAGAACCTTCTATTTACATTCAAAGAACCTTCCGCTGACATTTAAAGAACCTTCTACTGACATTTCAATAACCATCTACTGACATTCAAAGAACCCTTTTCTTACATTTAAAGAACCTTCTACTGACATGTAAAGAACATTCTACTGACATTTAAAAAACTTTATATTTACATTTAAAGAACCTTCTACTGACATTCAAAGAACCGTCTACTTACATTTAAAGAACCTTCAACTGACATGTAAAGAACCTTCAACTGACATGTAAAGAACCTTCTACTTACATTTAAAGAACCTTATACTTACATTTAAAGAACCTTATACTTACATTTAAAGAACCTTCTACTGACATGTAAACAACCTTCTATGTACATTCAAATAACCTTCTATTGACAATGTAAACAACCTTCTACTGACATTTCAATAACCATCTACTTACATTCAAAGTACCTTTTTCTTACATTTAAAGAACCTTCTACTGACATGTGAAGAACCTTCTACTTACATTCAAAGAACCGCCTACTTAGATTTAAAAAACCTTCTACTTACATTTAAAGAACCTTCTACTGACATTTATAGAACCTTATACTTACATTCAAAGAACCTTATACTTACATTTAAAGAACTTTCTACTGACATTCAAAGAACCTTCTATTGACAATGTAAAGAACCTTCCACTGACATGTAAAGAACCTTCTACTGACATGTAAAGAACCTTCTATGTACATTCAAAGAACCTTCTATTGACAATGTAAACAACCTTCTACTGACATTTCAATAACCATCTACTGACATTCAAAGTACCTTTTTCTTACATTTAAAGAACCGCCTACTTAGATTTAAAAAAACCTTCTACTTACATTCAAAGAACCTTCTATTGACAATGTAAAGAACCTTCCACTGACATCCAAAGAACCTTCTATTGACAATGTAAAGAACCTTCTACTGACATTTCAATAACCTTATACTGACATTTCAATAACAGTCTACTGACATTCAAAGAACCTTTTTCTTAGAGTTAAAGAACCTTCTACTTACATTTAAAGAACCTTCTAATGACATGTAAAGAACCTTCTACTGACATTTAAAGAAACCCTATTAGGACTGTTCTACTTGGATTTAACCTTCATCGTCACCTTCGTCATCACCTTCATCAGCAGCTTCATTGTGACCTTCACCATCATCAGGATGACTTTCATCCTTACAAACAGGTTTTACAGTTTCTTGGACGTAGCGCTGTGCTGCCAGCTAAAGCTTTTGTAGTTTTGTAGTCCTGAAACGCTGACATCATCAGTCCACCTGTGACAGTGATTTGTTTTGGCAGTGAGCCTGCAGGTTGGAATTATGGGAAGTGTAGTTGGATGTTCCACTGTTAAAGAGACTACGATGATGAACTACAGCTCCCATCAGCATTAGGACCAGCAGCAAGTTTGGATGGACTCAGGTCTGACTGAGTTTTCGTAGCCGATGACACATTGCTGTCACACAGGACAAACCTGTTCTCAACTCGTCAGACTTCCTGTCTTTTTTTCATGGATCTTTAACATTGACGTTCCAACATGTCAGATAAGACGGCGCCGCGCTGCCAGCTGAGGCTGGAGTGGATTCACGGGTACAGAGGTCACCAGTGTCGGAATAACCTGTACTACACTGCGGGAAAAGAGGTGGTCTACTTCGTGGCTGGGGTGGGTGTGGTATACAACACCAGAGAACACACCCAGAAGTTCTACCTGGGACACAACGATGACATCATCAGGTGAGGCAGCGGTTCTAACGAGCAGCTGATGCCACTGTGCTTTGTATGCTAGATGAACCATTTACACTGCTGCTGTCTGTCTGTAGGAGGCACTCACAACATCTCACCATCTATGTTTAAATGTGTCCTCACCTGTCTCTCTCTCTCCCCCACTTCACCTGTCTCCCTCTCCTCACCTGTCTGTCTCAGTCTGGCGATCCATCCAGATAAGATCCAGGTGGCGACGGGTCAGGTGGGTAAGGACCCGTTCATCTGTATCTGGGACACGTACGCCATGCAGACCGTGTCCATCCTGAGGGACGTCCACACACACGGAGTGGCCTGTTTGGCCTTTGACTCTGATGGCCAGGTGAGACCATTGCCCCTCACGATGATGTCAGAGTTACAGATGGCAGCCTTCCTGCTGCAGTGACTCTGGATGTTTGTTTTGTCTCGTAGCGGCTGGCGTCGGTTGGTCTGGATGCCAAGAACACGCTGTGTGTCTGGGATTGGAGGAAAGGACGAGTCCTCGCCACGGCAACCGGACACTCAGACCGGGTATGACACTCCATTCATTCACACTGAAGTTTAGTCCACCTTAGTCCATTTTAGTCCACTTTAGTCCACTTTAGTCCCCCTTAGTCCACTTTATCAAATCAAATTTTATTTGTATAGCCCAAAGTCACAAACACATTATCCTCAGAGGGCTTTACAATCTGTACAGGGAGTGACACCCTCTGTCCTTAGACCCTCAGTTCGAGTGAGGAAAAACTTGCCCACAAAAAACCCTTTAACAGGGAAAAAAGGTGGAAGAAACCTCAGGAAGAGCCACAGAGGAGGGATCCCTCTCCCAGGGGCGTGCAATGGATGTCACGTGTACAGAACAAACCAACTGAAACATATTGTACAATTACAATGAATGATAGAATAATGAAATACAATGAATGATAGAAGAATGATTACAGTAGCAGTGGAACCCTATGATAGAGTTAGAGGACAGATGCACAGCAGCAGTAAATCATTAACTAACTATAAACTGTAATGTAGATATATAGTAGCAATAGCCCAGTAATAATATATGTAGTGGGCGTCATGCAGGACCACAGCAGCAACCACAATCCATGAGAACCTGCTGAATGAGAGAGCACAGAAACTCAGGAAGAAGTTTAGTTAGTAACATACATTAACAGCCATTAATAAGACAGGTGTGTTTACAGATGGTGGTGGGACCTTAATCAAATCAAATCAAGTTTATTTGTCTATCCCTTTACAATATCTAAACAGTACCCAAAGTGCTTTACAACAAAGCCATAAAAACAATACATAACAAACAAATAAAAAAAAAAATAAAAAAATCAGACTTTTGGTCCACTTTAGTTCACCTTAGTCCACCATAGTCTACCTTAGTCCACTGGTCCATCACCAGTCCACCTTAGTCCACATTGGTGCACCTTAGTCCACTTTGGTCCACCATAGTCCCAGTTAGTCACTGGTCCACCGCAGTCCTCTCGGTCACTTTCGTCCATCATAGTCCACCATAGTCCACCTTAGTCCACTTTGGTCCACCATAGTCCACTTTAGTTCACCTTAGTCCACCATAGTCCACTTTCGTCCATCATAGTCCACCATAGTCCACTTTGGTCCATCATAGTCCACCTTAGTCCACCATAGTCACTTTGAGGTCCACCATAGTCTATGGTCAGCTTGTCCTGGCCTGACCCTGATCTGACCCTGGTCCTTACCGTGTCCTACAGATCTTTGGCGTGGCCTGGGATCCGTTCAGTCGAGCAGCCTGAACTCCGGCTGTGAAGTCAAACATCAAGGTGAGACAGGAAGTTCAGACTGTGATGTCACAGATGGTGATCATGTGACCTCCTGGTTACTGATGCTCACAGCTGTTTGAACACGTGTGTCCTGTGTGTAGTTCTGGACTTTGTGTGGAGCAGCTCTCTGACTCAAAGAGAGGATCTTTGGGAGGCGAGGTGACCTGCAGACCATCCTGTGTGTCTCTGCAGCCAAAGATGAGCTGGCAGCGTACTCCGGGCTCTGAGCCGGTGGCGTCTACGTGTGGAAGATCAGTCTGATCAGGACTGTACAGGCCGCATACGGGGTACACACGCTGTATATATGTTCATATATACTTATATTTATATGGAGGTATCTATAATGTATGCACTGAAATGTGTTAAGAGCGAGAATCTTCAGCATGCTGCGCCTGTGAGAGATTACGCCACAGGAGGGCGAGACGGCTGCATCCGACTTTATGGGGCGTGGACTTCAAACCATCTGGAATCGACCTGAGGGAGGCGGAGCAGGATACAAAGGTCTGATCACCCCACTCACCTGGACACTTCCTGTACACCTTGAATTGGTTTGAAACTTTGTTCATACAGGAAGCTGGTGAGAGGGATTTATGTTGTCTCAGCAAAAGTAACTTAAAAGGAAAGTAACTGATTACTTCTGGTCCGACAAAACAACACCACAGAACATATCCTGTGAACCTGGGCTGGGCGGTTCTCGCGGTGAGTGTGTTTCTGTGCAGGTCTGTCAATCCATGAGTGTTTGCTGGAAGGCTGACGGATCTGGCAGAACACAAGATGCGCGAGATCTTGAGGAGTCATGGTCGAAGACCGGGACAAAACCAGTTCTGCTGATGCAGGTCACAGCGAGGCGGGCTGTGGGCGCTCGACCTGCACCCAAACAACCCGTCTCGCCGTCACTGGGAGGCGGCGGCCGCTCCGTCAGGTTGGGCTGGCCACCAGCACCTGTCTGTTCCTCCCACCTGTCTGTCTCTCACCCCCTCTGTAGCTCACACCTGTCTGTCTCTCACTTTCTGTCTCACGTGTCTGTCTCAGGCTGTGAGTCTTCTGACCACTCTGCTGGCCCGCTGTAATATGGAGGAATCAATCCGGGCGTCTCATTTATGTGATGGATCTCAGCTGGCGCTCTGGGCATGAGACGGATCCTTCACACGTGCTGCGTGTCAGAGTGACGGGGTGGCGTCAGCCCGCGTATTTTCAAAGCTGAGATGAATATAATTTCATTTGAGAAGTTGAAGTTGAGGTAATGAACGTTGTTTTTCAGGACATGGCGGAGTCGTACACACACATCAAAGACAGGAAGGAGGTAATCCACAGGCTGCAGTTCTCGCAGAGCGGTTCCTTCACAGGGTGGGATCAAATGACGGGCTTGTAGACGTCTATGCTGTTGCTCAGCGATACAAGAAGGTCGGCGAGTGCAGCCGCTCTGCCTCCTTCATCACCCACCTGGACACAGTGGTTGACAGCAGCTTCCTGCAGACCAACAGCGGGCGCTGGAGAAATCTCTTCTACAGAATGCCAGGTACTATCTTAGTAGCCCTCAGAACTTGCTTAGACTGGACTTAGGACTTACCTTCACTTACCTCCCACATACCTCTGTGGTTCTGACCTTCAACCTCCTGTGTCCGGCAGCAGGGAAGCTGGTTCTAGAGGCAAAGGGCATCCACTGGATGACGTGGACAGGTGTTGTTGGGATGAAGTAGATGGTATCTGTAAATACTCAAATGTCACCAATGTGAACTCTGTGAGCGCTAACTACAGCAGTGCTGTTCTGGTGACCGGAGACGAAATGGGCCTCGTCAAACTCTTCAGGTTCCCGTGCCTCAAGAAAGGTTTGTCTGACATATGTATTTCCACTGCAGGAACCTGGACCCCTTTTAGACACTTTTAGACATTGTTTCACTTAGAGGAGTGTCCCTCTGTCTTTCCTCAAACAGGAGCCAAATTTAAAGTACGCCAGTCACTCAGCCCATGTGACAAGCGTTAAGCTGGTCCAACACGACCTGCAGTGGAGTCAACCAGTGCTGAGTAGGAGCTGACCATGCTGTCTTCAATGGAGGTTCCTGCCAGGAGAAGGCGTCATGAGCGGTGTCCTTGAACCCCTCCTCCAAAGGTAACATCAGCATTTATCATTTATAACTCAGGTATCATAAAATACGTGTGAATCTCGATTCACACAGAAATGTGAACACTCAGTTGTGAACACCTGTGAACACTCACCTGTGAACATTCAGCTGTCTTCACCTCCAAACCAACTTTAAAAAGCAAACTCCAAATTAGCCTGAGGTATCCAAGTTTTCCCACCTGTTATTGTTAATAAAGTTTTTTCCGCCTGTTGTCTTCAGAGATTCCTTTATTTCGAACAGGAGTGGACTCAGATGTATCAGGCGTCCCAGAACTTCGACTTCGGACGCCGAACAGGAAGCTCCAGACCAGCTATGAGCGTCAGGTGACAGAACACTAACCAGTCCGCATGCTGGCTGTCTGTCTGTCTGATTCACCTGTCTGTCTCTCCTGTCTTCAGGTGTATAAAGAAGACCTGCCTCAGCTGAGGAAGAAGCTGATTGGATCCCTGAAGCGGCAGAAAGCTCCAGAGGAGGGACTTCGTCTGCAGTTTGTTCACAGGGTAAAACACTGAACACAGACAGGCAGAGAGACAGGCCTATCGAGGCTTCTGGTGACCTTTATTGTGTGATCTTGTTTCTGCCAGGTATTGGGCTTGCAGTGACCTTTATTGTGGCAGTCTTGTTTCCAGGTATCGGGCTTGCAGTGACCTTTGTGTGGCGGTCTTGTTTCAGGTATCGGGGCTTGCAGTGACCTTTATTGTGGCGGTCTTGTTTCCAGGTATCGGGCACAGTGACCTTTGTGTGGCGGTCTTGTTTCCAGGTATCGGGGCTTGCAGTGACCTTTATTGTGGCGGTCTTGTTTCCAGGTATCGGGGCTTGCAGTGACATTTATTGTATGTGATCTTGTTTCCAGGTATCGGGGCTTACAGTGACATTTATTGTGGCAGTCTTGTTTCCAGGTATCGGGGCTTGCAGTGACATTTATTGTAGCAGTCTCTTGTTTCCAGATGCTCGGGGCTTGCAGTGACATTTATTGTGGCGGTCTTGTTTCCAGGTATCGGGGCTTGCAGTGACATTTATTGTGGCGGTCTTGTTTCCAGGTATCGGGGCTTGCAGTAAATGTGTGCTGGCGGTCTTTTTCCAGGTATAAAGGGCTTGCAGTGACATTTATTGTGGCGGTCTTGTTTCAGGTATCAGGGCTTGCAATGACCTTGTAGCGGTCTTGTTCCAGTGCTCCCGGGAGCTTGCAGTGACCTTTATTGTGGCAGTCTTGTTTCCAGGTATCGGGGCTTCGCGACCTTTATTGTGGCAGTCTTGTTTCCAGGTATCAGGGCTTGCAGTGACCTTTGTGGCGGTCTTGTTTCCAAGTATCGGGGCTTGCAGTGACCTTTATTGTGGCGGTCTTTTTTCCAGGTATTGGGGCTGCAGTGACTTTTATTGTGGCGGTCTTAGTTTCCAGGTATTGGGGCTTGCAGTGATATTATGTGGTCTTGTTCCAGGTATCAGGGCTTTTATTTCGTAACAACCTGTTCTACAGTCAGGCGGGGTGAGTCGTGGCACCACGTGGCGCGCCGTCGCCGTCATCTACAACCGCCTGCAGCAGCACAGTCGGAGGTTTACTGAGCTGCGATGACATCCTCAGCCTGCAATCTTTCCTTCTGAAGACTACGCGGCCTCCGCACGATGCGCCCGCGGGCCAATGGGAGCACAACATGTTCTCATGAGGCTGACTGAGAGTGTTTCTGATTGGCTGTCTGTGTTCAGGTGGGCAGAGACCCGGCCGTCCATGTGGGACGTCCAGACTCTGAAGTGTCTCTCTCTGCTCAGAGGACACCACAGCAGAGGAGTGTGTGCGCTGGACTTCACAGGTAACAACACCTGGAAACACCTGGAAACACATGAAAACACCTGTAACTTAAGCACCACTTGTCTCTCTGCCTCTCTGCCTCTGTCTTTCTGTCTCTCTGCCTCTGTCTCTCTGCCTCTGTGCCTCTGTGCCTCTCTGTCTCTCCTGTCTCTCTGCCTCTCTGCCTCTCTGTCTCTGTGTCTCTACTCTGCCTCTGTCTCTCTGCCTCTGTCTCTCTCTGCCTCTCTGTCTCGCTGTCTCTCTCCCTCCCTCGGTCTCTGTGTCTCTCTGCCTCTGTCTCTCTGCCTCTGTGCCTCTCTGTCTAGCTGTCTCTCTGTCTCTGTGTCTCTCTGCCGCTGTGTCTTTCTGCCTCTCTGTCTCTGTGTCTCTCTGCCTCTCTGTCTGTATCTCTCTGCCTCTCTGTCCTCTGTCCTCTCTGTCTCTGTGTCTCTCTGCCTCTCTGTCTCTCTCTCTGCCTCTGTGTCTCTGTGTGTCTCACTGCCCCTCTGTCTCTCTGCCTCTGTGTCTCCTCTGCCTCTCTGTCTCTCTGCTTCTGTCTGCCTCTCCTGTCTCTCTGCCTCTGTCTCTGTGTCTCTCTGCCTCTGTCTCTCTGCCTCTCTGTCTCTCTGCCTCTGTGTCTTTCTGCCTCTGTCTCTATGTCTCTCTGCCGCTGGGTCTTTCTGCCTCTGTGTGTCTCTGTGTCTCTCTGCCTCTGTGTCTCTCCCCTGACTCTCTCTGTGTCTGTATCTCTCTGCCTCTCTGTCTCACTGTCTCTCTGTCTCTGTCTCTCTGCCTCTCTGTCTCTGTGTCTCTGCCTCTGCCTCTCTGTCTTACTGTCTCTCTGCCTCTCTGTCTCTCTGCCTCTGTCTCTCTGCCTCTGCCCCTCCTGTCCTCTCTGCCTCTCTGCCCCTCTGTCTCTGCCTCTGTCCTCTGCCTCCTCTGTCCCTCTGCCTCTCTGTTTCTCTGCTTCTCTGCCTCTCTGCCTCTGTGACTCTCTGCCTCTGTGTCTCTCTGCCTCTCCTGTCTCCCTGCCTCTGCCTCTCTGTCTCTTTGTCTCTCTGCCTCTGCCTCTCTGCCTCTGCCTCTCTGCCTCTGTCTCTCTGCTCTGTGTCCTCTCTGCCTCTCTGTCTCCTGCCTCTCTGTCTCCCTGCCTCTGCCTCTCTGTCTCTTTGTCTCTCTGCCTGTCTGTCTCTCTGCCTCTCTGCCTCCTCTTTCTCTCTGCCCACCTCTGCCTCTGTCTCTCTGCCTCATCTCTCTGCCCCTCTGTCTCTCTGCACCTCTCTGTCTCTCTGCCTCTCTGTCTCTCTGCCTCTGTGTCTCCTCTGCCTCCTGTGACTCCTCTGCCTCTGTCTCTCTGCCTCTGTGACTCCTCTGCCTCTGTCTCTGTCTCTCTGCCTCCTCTGTCTCTCTGCCTCTCTGCCTCTCTGTCTCCTCTGCCTCTGTCTCTCCTGCCTCTCTGTCTCTTTGCTTCTCTGTCTCTCCTCTCTGCCTGTCTGTCTCTCAGTGGATGGGAAGAGTTTAGTGCCACCTCTGTAAGGAATTGATGATTTTCCTCCATCGTGATCTGGGACTGGAAGAAAGGAGGGCCAGCAAACAGGTAAACACACCTGTCACTGCTCACACCTCTGACCATGTGATCACCCAGCCATGTGATCGCTGACCCTATGACTTCTGACCCTGTGACCTCTGACCCTGTGACCTCTACGACCTGCAGCGGTCATAAGGAAAAAGATCTTAGTAGTGCGCAGTAACCCGTTCAGGACGGACAAACTTCTGACTGTTGGCATCAAACACATCAAGTTCTGGCAACATTCAGGTACGTCACCTGAGACACCTGACATCGTAACACCAACATCATCATCATGTGATTAAAACATTAGTACAGTTTTTAATGATCATTAGGACTGAATATTTTTTTACTTTAGTGACTTAATATTGAATAACAAAAAAATGTTAACAGTTCCCCTGAATCCAGTCTTTATGCTAAGCTAGGCTAACAGTTCACCTGAATCGGTCTTTATGCTAAGCTAGGCTAATGTTTCCCTCTGCATCCAGTATTTATGCTAAGCTAGGCCAACAGTTCCCAGGCTGCAGCGGGGGCTGTTCGCTCTGCGTCCTGCAGGTGGCCTGGCGTTCAGGCAAGGGGATCTTTGGTAACCTGGGGGAAACGAGAGCGATGATGTCAGCGTGTTATGGCGCTCAGAGGACCACCGTGTTCTCTGGAGCCACCAATGAAACGTTTACATCTGGAGGGCGACACTCATCAAGACCGTCAAAGCCCAGCGGCCCGTGTTCACCATGTGCTCCCTGGACAAGGTAACACCTGGATCAGAGTCACCAACAACACCAGTGTGAGCGTTTGATGGGCTTTTGTGGATGTTGTGAAGCGGACTCGTCTGGCTTCGCTGTTTGTCTTGTTCCGCATGTTGTGTTCTGACCAGGGCTTTGTCACGGGAAAGGATGGCGTCGTGGAGCTGTGGGACGACATGTTTGAGAGATGTTTGAAGACTTACGCCATCAAGAGAGCTGCTCTCTCTCCAACATCCAAAGGTCTGACTCCTCCGTCATCCTCCGTCATCTCAGGCGTTTCGTAGTTTATCAGGCTGCTGTCTCAAACCCGACCCCGGCTAAGACAGACCGAGACCGACAGAGACAGACCCCAGAGACACTGAGACAGGCGGGAACCTGAACCAAAGAGACAGACGGGACCTGAACCAAGAGACAGCGACTGAAACGACTGAGACCGCCACCAAGGACGGAGCCGGGAACACAGGTCAAGAGACAGACCAAAGAGACAGACCGAGACACAAACCGAGACACAGACCAAGAGACAGACTGAGAGACAGACTGAGTCTGAACTGAAGACACAGGCGGTTCTGGGCAGAGACATGACTCTGCAGGACTCTGCCCGGGACTCCGCCCGGGGTCTAAAGAGTCTCTGTGTGTTTTCAGGTCTGCTGCTTGGAGACAACCCGTCCATCAGAGCCATCACTCTGGGTCACGGTCATCTGCTGGGAACAAGAGCGGAGAAATCCTGGAAGTTTTGACAAGAGTGGACCAATGGCAGCTATGGTTCAGGTCCTGACCCACAGAAATACGCATAAACACAGTATGTGCTGTAGATATATATAAATATATACAGTAAATATATAAATATATACAGTAAATATATAAATATATATAAGTATATACTGTAAATATATAATATATACTGTAAAATATATAAATATATATACATTTTGAAACACACACACTTACCACAGCAGATGTTTATCTGACAATGCTGTAGCCAAATTTAGTGATTCCTTCAGTATTGAATTCAATGCCATGTCTCAATGTAGCAGAGGACATCTGCTTCCTTCAGCCCTCACAAATAGATCATCTTGATGACAGTACTACAGGCTCATTACAGACAACTCTCGGCTCTATTGCACCTCTGAAAAAGAAGATAATTAAACAGAGGAGGTTAGCTCGCTAATTTATAATCAGCAGACTCGCAAATTAAAGCAGAAGTGTACGTAAATCTGAGCGTGATAGCGTGCCACCAGAGCTGGAAGAATCGTTTAGTCTGGCAGGATAATCTCTTAAAACTTACAGGAAGGCTCTCCATAATCATAGAACAGCCTATTACTCTTCATTAATAGAGGAAAATAAGAACAACCCCAGGTTTCTCTTCAGCACTGTAGCCAGGCTAACAGAGAGCCACAGCTCTATTGACCCATCTATTCCTTTAGGTCTAATGTGACTTCATGAGCTTCTTTAATGATAAATTATAAACTAGACATTAGAGACAAAATTCATCACACCTTGCCCTCCTTGAATACTGATCTGCATTCTGATACAGCAAGTTTGGAAACAGCTGCAAAAACCCTGATATATATATATTTAGACTGTTTTCTCCATTGACCTTCATCAAATAACTTCAATAATTTCTTCATCTAAGCCGTCAACCTGTCTCTTAGACCCCATCCCAACCAAGCTGATCAAGGTTGTTTTTCCTCTAGTTAGCCCTTCTTTGTTGGATATGATTAATCTGTCTTTATTATCAGGATATGTACCACAGTCCTTTAAAGTAGCCGTAATTAAACCTCTTCCTAAAAGCCCTCTAGATCAGAGGTTTTAGTCAATTACAGACTGATATCTAACCTTCCCTTTCTCTCTAAGATGCTTGAGAAAGCTGTAGCCAATCAGCTGTGTGTTTCTCCATAAGTGCAAGCAGTGTAGCATTTGACACCATTGACCATCAAATTATTTTACATAGACTGGAGCATCAAGTTGGTATCAAAGGAACACATCCTAATGGTTTAAGTCATATTTCTTAGATCGATCTCAGTTTGTTCCGTCAATGATGAATCCTCCATGCATACCAAAGTTTGTCACGTTCCACAAGGTTCTGTACTACAGGACCACTTCTATTCAGTTTATATATGCTTCCTCTAAAGACATTATTAGAATCACTCCATTAATTTATTTTTGTTATCTGTGACACCCAATTATATTTATCGATCAAGCCTGATGAAACCAATCAGTTAACTAGGCTTTGCAAAGCATGCCTTAAGGATATAAAAAGTTGGATGTCCTACAATTTTCTGATGTTAAATTCAGACCAAACTGAAGTTCTTGTGGTGGACCTTACCCTCAAAAACTCTCTTTCTAGAACTTAGATTACCTTAGATGGGATCACTCCTGGCCACTAGCTCCACCACGTAAAAAGAATCTTGGAGTTGTTTTTTGATCAGGATTTGTCCTTTAATGTCCACATACAGTAAAACAAATTTCAACGAGTGCATTCTTCCACTTACTTAACATCGCCAAAATCAGATGCATCGTGTCTCAAGCGGAATGCTGCTGCACGTGTTCTGACAAGAACAATCAAACATAAATATATAAAATATATGCTGTAAATATATACAAATATATATAAACATGTACCATAAATATAAATAATATATATATATATATATATATATATATATATACATACAATGCAATTTTGGTACAAGGGCGTGATGTTTTAGTCCTGTCAGGAGTCAGGCTCAAACATCACGTCTTCATTACTCTGCTTGTTATTTGACTGTGACTAATATTTCTTGTCATTTCCTGTGCTGCACTCTGTGTTGTGTTCAGGGTCACATGGAGGGGGAGGTGTGGGGTTTGGCGGCTCACCCTCTACTTCCTGTCTGCGCCACCGTCAGCGACGACAAAACTCTGAGAATCTGGGAGCTGTCGGTCAATCACACGCGCCAGTCGTAGTCCATATGTAGCTCAAGAAGGGTGAGTGGCGGAAGTGGTGACAACCTCTCTGAATATGATTTGCGCCATGGCGTGTGTGTGTGTGTGTGTGTGTGTGTCACCTGTCAGGTGGCGGTGCTGCGCCTTCTCTCCAGATGGTAAGCTCTGGCAGTCGGGCTAGCGGCGGCAGCTTCCTGGTGGTGAATGCTGACCGCGCTGGGGACATGGTCACCTTCCACCACCGCGGGGAGCTCATCTGAACCTCAGCCTTTTCCCAGGTACACAGACTCAGCACACCAGGTGTGACAGGTGCTGGAGTGATTGGTCAGGGGGTGATGAGTCACGGCTCTGTCATTCAGATGTGGGAAGTACCTGGCTGTGGCATCCCATATTGATTCCTTTGTGGACATCTACAACGTCCTGACCAGTAAGAAATTAGGCATCTGTAAAGGGAGCCAACCTTCCATCACCACACATCGACTGGGACTCCAGGAGGTGAGCACACCTACTCACCTGTGCCCCAGTTGGCATGAGGGGAGAGGCTAACACATAGCAAATGTTAGGAAGGAAGTAAGGCAGGCAGTATGTTGGAAAGCTAACAGATTATGCGTCATTCATTAAAATCTTACTTAAAATAGTTAGTTAAAAATA
Source organism: Protonibea diacanthus (assembly GCA_028641955.1). NCBI lineage: Eukaryota > Metazoa > Chordata > Actinopteri > Sciaenidae > Protonibea > Protonibea diacanthus. The sequence goes on along the minus strand of CM053977.1, from coordinate 301,323 downwards.
ATTAAACTTTATAAATGCATGATGTCACATGCGTCATGGTTACTGTTTCTGTGTGTTGTGGACAGGTAAGCTGCTGCGGAAGGTGAACACGGCGGAGCTAAAGCAGCTTTTCTTTGAGGAGGAGGCTCGCGAGGGGCGCAAACAAGAACATCAGCGTCGGAGGTGAGATGTCGACTGTCTTTGAACTTATGCGTGTTGTCATGTGCACACACAAACATGTGTTGGAGTGTTGGTATGTTTCCAGTTGAGAAGCTGGACTGGGCGGCTGGACTGTCAGTTCTGGGTCCGACCTGTGAGGGAGTATGGCCGACGCTCAGCTTCGTCAACGCCGCCTCGCTCACCAAAGATCGCAAACTGCTCGCCACTGGAGATGACTTTGGCTTCCTCAAACTGTTCAGCTTCCCATCCAGAGTGAGTGTGCATGTGTGTGTTTGTTTGTGTGTTTGCTAATGTGCTAAACAGCTTGATTAAACCTGCTGCTTGTTTTGGTTCAAGGCGACCTCTGACCCTCAGATTGATGGTCATGACTTTCAGGTGTTTAATGATGATCATGTGATCGTTGTCATGGAAACACAGTCTGACATTTTTTATTTCAGGGCCAGTTGCCAAGTTTAAAGAAGTACATGGGTCACAGCACAAGCGTGTGTGAATGTCCGTTGGTCAATGATGACTCCATTCTGCTGTCGGTGGGGCGGAGCTGACTGCGCGCTGATGATCTGGACAGAGGACCACGGGTCACAAAAAGGAGCAAAGCGGTGGATAGCGAGGAGTCAGATGGCGACACGAGGAGGATGGAAGTATAAACAGGAAACAGGATGGAGCTTTTGATTGGTCAGACATACAAGGCTGGAAAACTCTTAAAGCTGTCAAGTGTTTGGTTGTTTGGACTCATGGTCTTTTCAGGGTGCGACAGCGGCGTGGCACAGGAAGGTGGTGGACTACGTCACCCAAGATCTACTCGGCGAGCATCAGGAACATGTCAGGAACAGGCCAGCACCTTCAGCACGAGGAGCTTCCTGTGGAGGAGGTACCGTGTGATATCACATGGGTGCACTTTTTACCTGGCGTTTACATAACTGTTCTCAACTCGTTTCCTGTTCAGGCCTCCAGTGAGTCGAGCCACACCACTGCCCGACAAGTTGCTGAGGAACAATGTGACCAAGAAAAAGAAGGTGGTAGAGGTCAGTACAAGCTCCAGCCTTCGCCCGCTGCCCCAGCGGAGCGGCGCTGACCAGCTGTTTGTGTTTTCAGGAGCTTGTGTTGGAGCCGTCTTGGCTACAGAGGCGCCCGACTGCGCAACAACCTGCATTACCTCAGCAGCCAGGCCGACATCGTCTTCACACACGCCGCCGCCCGTGGTCATCCAGAACCTGTCGGCCAGTCAGTCCACCTCTTAGCCTCTAACTTCACATGTTGTTGAATGATGACGTCACACTTGCTTGCTTCCTGTCTGACAGAACTCAAAGTTTCTACCTGGAACACACAGCGACATCCTTTGTCTGACGGTCAATAACACCCCAAATACCAAAAGAACATCATACCAGCTCACGGGACAGATCGTTGAGGTTCCTTTTATGTATAATTAGCATCAAACAAACATGAACTGCAGGGCCAGAGTCTGCAGGAAACAGGAAATGAAGTTCATTAAACGGGAAATAGTGTTCAGTTTACTGCTCATTTCCGTCTTTCATAAAACACTCAGATAGCGAGGGGCTTTATGCATTGGACACTTATTGGTGTTTACAGCGGTCAATAGTGTTACACCCCCACTGCTATGGACTGCAGCTAAGCGCTATGAGCTAGCGTCGGCGATCTACCTTCCAGTGAACCGCGGCCAGACCGAATAGAACCTCTGAACCAGCGGTGTCCAGTCTAACAGTGAACACAGTAGCAGAACCTCTGAACCAGCAGTGTCAGTCTAACAGTGAACACAGCAGCAAGAACCTGTCAAAGTGCCGGATTGAATCAGGTTCTGGTGAGACTGGATGCAGGTGCTGCTCTCCTGAGCCATCTCCACACCTGTCCCCTGCAGCCTGATGCACCATAAATGACTGTGCTTGACCCTCACAATCACTCATAGACTGGATCAAAAAGGATGGCGCAGTTCTGTTGGGTTAGGCGGACTCTGGTTCTGGTTCTGTCTTCAGAGTGTGGAAACAGATTAAGAAATGCGTCTTGTTGTTCAGTGATCAGGCTGTTTTTGCACCTCTGCTACTTTCGCCCATCACCCTTCTTTTTGTTTCACTGCTTCCTCATTGTCACGCCTCACGTCATCACCAGGTGACATCACTGACCTGCCAGGTAGACCCTGCTCACCTCGTCTGCCCATCCATTCCTGATCATGACTCTGTTAGCGGTATTTAACCTGTTGGTGTTATTCACTCTCGGTGTGTAGAGGCTGAAGTGTCAGGTGAGTATCAGCGGCGCTCGGGACCGGATCAGGTCAGATGAGTTATTCGGTTTGTAGCTCTCCATGGACGCTGATGTGGATCAGATGAAAACACACCGTCCATCCACACTGAACCAACTTCCTGTGTCCTAATCCAGTAAAATCAAATGTTCATTTTTATCCACGAGTCAGTCTGTGTGACATTGGCGATAACTGTGAAGTTTAAAACATTAAATAGAAAGCTGTGATTGGCAACCACAGAAACCTCTGTGCTCTGTGACAGCAGGTTTAAATTCAGAGAATATTTGTCTTTGACCAAACTGATGCTCCAGGTCCACCACGAATGAGTGTGGACATGATGAACCGCCTTCACTCGTCAGGCGAGGGCAATGTTTAATGTTTGTTAGATTGCTGAAAACAGGCTCACTGTTCATTCATGTGGATGGAAAGCCTTCTCTGTGTGTTTTCAGATGTCACGTTTGTGTGAGCATGTGACTATCTAGCATGTGAAAATGGCTGGGCGGTTAGTGGACCTGTCTTTGGTGTCTGTACTGTGATTCAGAGGCTGCACATGAAGAGAGACCATGGACCTGGATCTGTTGTACTGATGATGTCAGGTTGTGTTCCCGGTCCTTGTTACTAACCTGAATGAAATAACAGTTAAATTCATTGACCAAGAACTTCGAAGAATTGAAGTGCGTGATAGGCGATAAAACTGTTTGGATCTGTGGTGTGGGTAAGTCACATTGGACTTTGATTAGAGGAACAACAAATAGGGAGTGACTGACTGTTGAGTTAGGTGATCAAGATTCCGGATGAGGCTGGTACCAGTTTGTAAAAACAAACAAAAGAATAACCAAATCAAAGATGGCGAGTTTCTTGGATTTATGAAGATTTTGAGGACAGAGGCTCGGAAAAATGGAGGTTAGACAAACGGGCTGAAACATTATAAAGGAGACTAGAGACCATGAACCTCACCTGGAGATATGGAGCTGTGTGTCATCAGGCGTAGAAATGTTGTATTTATAAACATGATGTAGGAAAGAAACAGAGAGCTTTGTAGTACACCACAAGAGAAATGAGCAGAAGATGATACAAAGTGTCAACTGCTGGTCCACCTAGAGGTCGTTGGTGTGGATCCTTCAAGTTCATGTCGTCCTGTGGTTTGTTTGTCACCTTTATAAAACATGACTTATCTCTTTAAACTTCAGAGGAAAGGATCGCTATGATTACAGATCCAAACAGTCACTTGCAGTTTGAATTAGCATGTCGGTGCCTGTCTCCGACTCCTGAACATCATGCGGCGTAGTGAATGATCCTCAGATAGAGAATGGGTTTACTCCTGAAACTGAGCCTGTTCTCTCTGATATTCAAATCTCCACTGCTCATTTCCCCCTTTGTTCAATGGTTCCCTTACCTCCTCAGTCTGTAGTTCTCATTCCTCTGTGTTTTGGTGATATTTGGTTCTTACTGGGTTCTCTGGTTCATGGTGGTTCTGGTTCTTTCCATGATTTGTGTTTCCATTTTCTGCTGTGCCTCTGTTATTTGATTCCTTGGCTCCTTTACTACCTTAGGTCTTTGATTCCTTAGGTTCCCAAGGTTCTTGTCTGCTCATTACCTTGGTTGCACATTGTGAATGCTGTTTGTCCTCTGTTCCTTTGTTCCTTGATGCTGATCTTAGGTTCTTTAGTCATTCTTGAAATCCTTGGTTCTATAGTCACAAGGATGCTAAGAGTCACTTACACATTCAACACCTTAGTCCTTTGGTTTCCATAATTCTGGAGATCATAAGACTCCACAGTTCATGGATCTTTAGGTCCTGGGCTAAGTTAGGTTAAGATTCCTTGGTTCCATGGTTCCTTGGTCACCTTAATGGGCCTTGGCCATTGATTTCAAGGTTCTTAGGTCAGCAAGTCCTATAGTTCTGAGCTGCCTTACTGCCTTAGACCCAGACCGGTTTTGCTTGATGAACATGTGGTTCCTCAGTTCTTTGGTTCCCATGGTTCTGGTCTCTTCTCTCAGGCCTTGCTCCCTCCATCCATGTTTGGGATGCCATGACCAAACAGACCTTGTCCATCCTTCGCTGTTACCACTGGGTATTGGCTATATCAACTTCAGCGCTACAGGAAAGCTGCTGCTCTGTGGGAGTGGAGCTTGAGTACACTATCACAGTGTGGAGGTGGCAGGAAAGGTACAAACTTTAATTTCATATTCTTAAATAATAACTTCCATTCTAGAACAGTCTGAAGCAAAGCATGACGCTGACCTCTCTGCCAGGCACAAAGTGACCAGTAAAGGTGGCCACACTGGCGAATCTTTGTGGTGGAGTTCAGACCGGACTCTGACACCCAGTTTGTGTCCGTGGGAATCAAACACATCAAGTTCTGGACTCTGGTTGGAGGTTCACTCGTCTACAAGAAAAGGAGTGTTCAGCTCAGTGGAGAGATGATGCGTATACAGACCATGCTGTCTGTCGCCTTTGGTGCTGTAAGATACTTCTCAAGCTTCCTGTTCGGACTCGACTTTTAAAATAGAAGGTATAAATTAAATTCGTCTGTCCTCAGAACAACACAGCTTTCACAGGCGCTATAAATGGAGCGTGTATGTGTGGAAAACATTTCCTGGTGCAGTGGTGGCAGGCGCACAGCGATCCGGTCTTCACCATGTGTACACAACCCTGAGAGACCAGAGGACTCATTGTCACTGGGAAAACGGCCCCGTAAGTACCAAAATCCAACATCCCAGTAAGAGTTTAGAGGTGACAAATTGCAAGTCAGTCAATGTTTGAACTCACCTGTCTCTTTAACCTCTGTGGACAAATGGTTGTTTCGGCTTTAGTTCAAGATTATCAGAAAGAAATAGGGACACAGAGACCAGCTTTATGGCCTGGACTCAGGGTGGAGTTGATTTAGCAGATACTACCTTCAACAATGTGATGGCCTCACAGTTAGTCAAAGGAAGGGAGTAAAGTCAGGTAGTCTGTTGGGTAAAAGGGACTGCGGAAGTCTGAATGGTAATCAAATAAAACCATGTTTATGATGACAGGACTAAAGAGAGCGTGCTGTGAAGCTTTGGATCGGTAGAAGAAGGCGCTGCAGGCGTTTCTTCAGAACGATCGGCAGTGGAAGCGTCGATCCGTCTGCAGAGGAAGGTATGAGACAACCAATAATGCAGTCAGAGGTTTGCCAGTATCCAACTGTTGTTCTTTGTGGATTTCATATGAATCTTTGTAGTAATTTACCTCGAATTATGGTGTGACACCTTTGTCCAAATATTTTTCAGTCACTGATATTTGTTTGGTTATAGTGTTAGCACAGCACAGACAGACACTGTAATGCACTTAATGAGGTAATGTACTCAGATTCTTCAGCTGAAGGTGAGATGATTGTGTCACTGGAGCAAAGCTGATGTATCTGCTTTGTTCCCAGTGCGATCCAGGGTAAAATCCTGGTAGAACCAAGATGGAGAGATCATCGAGGTTGGAGAAAGAAGCGCTGCCTCCAACATCATGATCAACGGACACACACTCAGGGGAGGGATCTGGGGTTGGCCTCACCCTTTCCAAAGAATGTCTTCATTTCTGCCAGTGATGGCCAGGACCATCCGAATATAGGACCTGGCTGATAAGGTGCCAGTCTGACCGAGGTGTGGAGGCAGTTAGCTCCACGCACTACAGGTCTTAAGCTTTCATGTTATAGAACATTTTTGAATCTACTCCTTCTTGTTTTTCTTTATTAGAAACTCCTGAACAAGGTAGTTTGGGTCATCCTGCCAAGTGCACCTCCTGCAGTCCCAACGGAGAGATGGTGTCCATCGGTATGTGGAGAGCGGAGAGTTCATCATCCTGTTGGTCAACTCCCTCACCGTCTGGGAGCAGAAGACAGTGTTGCTATCCAGGACATACGGTAGGATTTCATGCCTGAACAGATAACAGGACATACAGTAGGACTTCACCCCAGCCCTCATAATACCTTCCAGTCGACTGTACGTAGTGTTCCTCCATCATGAACTTTGACCCCAGTCTGATTTCACTGGTGTCAAAAAACGCAGCATATGAATAATGATCCAATACTGTTTTTCCTGCCTTATTAGTCAACTCAATGCCAACTCATTAATACAAGATTGACCCGTATTTCTATACTTTAGGGTCAGTAAAGCTCATTATATGACATTATATCGCATTTTTTTATTCTTAAAAATCTAAATTTTGAATATTTTTGATTATAGTTCATATAATAGGAACACGATGTTGAATTATGCCTGTCTGGTATATGTCAAAGTTTAGTCAGAACATTGTTTTGAAAACATATAATTTTTAATGGTGACACATAATGACACCTGTTGTCCTCAGGGTCAAAATTATTATCTAATTTGAGTGTTTAGAAGCAAAAACTATAAATCATGATCCAATAATGTGTTTCACCTTGTTAGTCAACTCAATACCAACTCATTAACACAAGTTTCATCCTTCTTTTGGAATTCATGGTCAATAAACCAATAATTTTGGAATAAAATACTGTAAACTAAAGTGCCTCTGTGCCTCAAGTGGAGTGTCAACGTCCTGCGTGTGTGTGTGTGTGTGTCTTGCATGTGCATGTTTGTGTGTGAGTAGATGTAAGTAGGTGTGTGTGTGTGTGTCTGTGTCTGTGTCTGTGTTTGAGTAGATGTATGTAGGTGTGTGTGTGTTATATGCATAGCTATGTGTGCATTATATGTGCTGTGTGATGTGTGTTGTACAATGTGACCCAATGAGTTTTCTGGGGTCAATCCTGGCAGAGAGAAGAACACAAGTGTTCTAAATTCAATAAAATACCCAAAATTCAGTGAAAGTGGTCAAAAGTTATTTTATGTGGAGCTACCATACCAAGGAACCACCCATGTTATTTTGGTGAATTTAGATGAAAAAATGCCATATTTATGACATAAACAACATTGATGGAAATTGGGTCGAAATGACTAAGATATTATGAGTTAACACCTCTGTCAAATCAAATCAAATCAAATTTTATTTATATAGCCCAAAGTCACAAAACACATTTTTGCCTCAGAGGCTTTACAATCTGTACAGGGAGTGACACCCCTCTGTCCTTAGACCCCCTCGGTTAGAAATCAGAGAAAAACTTGCCCACCAAAAAACCCTTTAACAGGGAAAAAAGGTGGAAGAAACCTCAGGAAGAGCCACAGAGGAGGAGATCCTCCCAGGGCGGACAGGCGTGCAATGGATGTCACGTGTGTACAGAACAAATCAACACAAAGATGTTGTACAATTACAATGAAATACAATAAAATGATAGTATGATTACAGTAGCAGTGGAACTTGTGATAGAGTTAGAGGACACAGATGCACAGTGAAACAATAACAGACTATAAACTATAGGAGAGATGTGGTACTTAATTATGGCAGGTACTATATAGTGGGCGTCAGCAGCAGACCACAGCAGCATACGATCCACGAGAACCTGCTGGGCGAAAGCTTACAGAAACTCCAGGAAGAAGTTTGAATTAGTAACATGCATTGTATTAATGGTGATGGGGAGAGAAAGAGAGAGATCGAGAGAGATCGAGAGAGATCGAGAGAGAGAGAGAGAGAGAGAGAGAGAGGTTTTTCAGTAAAGGGAGATGTGACTGCATCTTCAGCATTACCGTGCCTGACTAGGCATAACTTGAAAGAGACAGGCGGGAGGTGGGAGTCCCCGACAGGTCTAGTCTATGGCAGCATAGCTAAGGGATGACCTGAGTCAGCCTAACTATAAGCGCTTTCAAAGGAAAAGAGAAAGTCTTAGATCTGCTCTTGAAAGTGTTGACTGTCTGCCTCCCAGACAGGCAGTGGTTGTTCCACAGAAGAGAGGGCTTGATAGCTGAAAGCTCTGGCTCCCCAATCTACTTTGGAAACTATAGGAACCACAAGGGCCCAGCATTCTGAGGAGGCGCAGTGTTCTAGAGGGAGTAGTAAGGTACTATGAGTTCTTTTAGATATGGTGGTGCCTAGCCATGAAAGAGAGCTTTACAATAAGGAGAGAAGAATTTTAAATTCTATTCTAGACTTAACAGGTAGCCAGTGCAAGGAAGCCAAAATGGGGAGAGATGTGATCTCTGATATATATATATATATATATATATATATATTATTTATATTTATGGTACATGTTTATATATATTTGTATATTTACAGCATATATTTATATATTTATGTTTGATTGTTCCTGTCAGAACACGTGCAGCAGCATTCCGCTTGAGACACGATGCATCTGATTTTGGCGATGTTACGTAAGTGGAAGAATGCACTCGTTGAAATTTGTTTTATGTGGACATTAAAGGACAAATCCTGATCAAAAACAACTCCAAGATTCTTTACGGTGGAGCTAGTGGCCAGAGTGATCCCATCTAAGGTAACTAAGTCTCTAGAAAGAGAGTTTCTGAGGTGTTTGGGTCCAATTACAAGAACTTCAGTTTGGTCTGAATTTAACATCAGAAAATTGTAGGACATCCAACTTTTTATATCCTTAAGGCATGCTTGCAGTTTAGTTAACTGATTGGTTTCATCAGGCTTGATCGATAAATATAATTGGGTGTCGTCAGCATAACAAAAATAAATTAATGGAGTGATTCCTAATAATGTTCCCTAGAGGAAGCATATATAAACTGAATAGAAGTGGTCCTAGTACAGAACCTTGTGGAACGCCCTGACAAACTTTGGTGTGCATGGAGGATTCATCATTGACGTGAACAAACTGAGATCGATCTAAGAAATATGACTTAAACCAGCTTAGGGCGGTTCCTTTGATACCAACTTGATGCTCCAGTCTATGTAAAAGAATTTGATGGTCAGTGGTGTCAAATACGGCACTAAGATCTAACAGGACAAGTACAGAGATGAGTCCTTTGTCTGATGCCATTAGGAGGTCATTTGTAACTTTGACTAGTGAGGTCTCCGTGCTATGATGCACTCTAAATCCTGACTGAAAATCCTCAAATAAACTGTTCTTATGGAGAAAGTCGCACAGCTGATTAGCTACAGCTTTCTCAAGTATCTTAGAGAGAAATGGAAGGTTTGATATCGGTCTGTAATTGGCTAAAACCTCTGGGTCTAGAGTGGGCTTTTTAGGAAGAGGTTTAATTACGGCTACTTTAAAGGACTGTGGTACATATCCTGATAATAAAGCCAGATTAATCATATCCAATAAAGAAGGGCTGACTAGAGGTAAGACATCCTTGACCAGCCTGGTTGGGATGGGGTCTAAGAGACAGGTTGACGGCTTAGATGAAGAAATTATTGAAGTTATTTGATGAAGGTCGATGGGAGAAAAACAGTCTAAATATATATCAGGTTTTACAGCTGTTTCCAGGATTGCTGTATCAGAATGCAGATCAGTGCCTGTCGAAGGCAAGGCGTGATGAATTTCGTCTCTAATAGTTATAATTTTATCATTAAAGAAGCTCATGAAGTCATTACTAATTAGACCTAAAGGAATAGATGGGTCAATAGAGCTGCGGTTCTCTGTTAGCCTGGCTACAGTGCTGAAGAGAAACCTGGGGTTGTTCTTATTTTCCTCTATTAATGAAGAGTAATAGGCTGTTCTGGCATTACGGAGAGCCTTCCTGTAGGTTTTAAGATTATCCTGCCAGACTAAGCGAGATTCTTCCAGTTTGGTGGTACGCCATTTACGTTCAGAATTACGTGCCTCTTACTTTAATTTGCGAGTCTGTTGGCTATACCATGGTGCTAACCTCCTCTGTTTAATTATCTTCTTTTTCAGAGGTGCAATAGAGTCGAGAGTTGTCTGTAATGAGCCTGTAGTACTGTCAACAAGATGATCTATTTGTGAGGGGCTAAAGGAAGCAGACAAGTCCTCTGCTACATTGAGACATGGCATTGAATTCAATACTGAAGGAATCACTTCCTTAAATTTGGCTACAGCATTGTCAGATAAACATCTGCTGTAGGAGTTTCTGCAAAAAGGCTTATAGTCCAGTAATATGAACTCGAAGGTTATTAAGAAATGGTCAGATAGAAGAGGATTCTGTGGAAAGACTATTAGATGATCAATTTCGATACCATATGAAAGAACAAGATCAAGAGTGTGGTTCAGACAATGAGTCGGTTTATTGACACTCTGACAGAAGCCAATTGAATCTAATAAAGAGATAAACGCAGTACTAAGACTATCATTGTGGTTGTCCACATGAATATTAAAATCACCTACAATAATTACTTTATCTGTTTTGAGGATCAAGCCTGATGCAAATTCTGCAAATTCAGATAAAAATTCAGAGTAAGGGCCAGGAGCTCGATATACTGTAACAAATAGAATTGGCTGTAATGTTTTCCAAGTTGGGTGAGTGAGGCTAAGAACAAGACTTTCAAATGAATTATAATTTAGTTTAGGTTTAGGATTTATTAAAAGACTTGAGTCAAATATGGCTCCAACTCCACCACCTCGACCGGTACTACGAGGAATATGAGTATTACAATGACTGGGAGGAGTGGATTCATTTAAGCTAACATATTCATCCTCCTGCAGCCATGTTTCAGTGAGACAAAATAAATCAATATCATAATCAGATATTAATTCATTGACTAAAACAGCTTTAGAGGACAAGGACCTGATATTCAAGAGTCCACATTTAATTCTCTTATTTTGGACTGTTGGAGATGTTGATTTAATTTTTATTAAGTTTTTATGATGAACTCCTCTTCTGTTTGTTTTATCTTTAAATAATGTAGGTGGACGGGGGACAGACACAGTCTCTATACTAAAGGATTGGGTGGCAGCCGCTCTAATGGAGGCGCAGAGAAGCGTGTAAGACTGCAGCTCTGCTTCCTGGTCTCAACTCTGGGTTGTCACGGCTTTTGGCCATATTTCTAGATATGAGAGCTGCTCCATCCAAAGTGGGATGGATGCCGTCTCTCCTAATCAGACCAGGTTTTCCCCAGAAAGGTGTCCAATTATCTATGAAGCCCACATCGTTTGCTGGACACCACCTCGACAGCCAGCGGTGAAATGACGACATGCGGCTATACATGTCATCACTGGTCACATTGGGCAGGGGTCCAGAGAAAACTACGGAGTCCGACATCGTTTTGGCGTATGCACACACCGAAGAAACATTAATTTTAGTGACCTCCGATTGGCGTAACCGGGTGTCATTACCGCCGACGTGGATAACAATCTTACTGTATCTACGTTTAGCTTTAGCCAGCAGTTTCAGATTTGACTCGATGTCGCCCGCTCTAGCCCCCGGGATGCATTTGACTATGACCCCCGGTGTCGCTAACTTCACGTTTCGTAAAATGGAGCTGCCAATGACCAGAGTTGGCTTCTCAGCGGGTGTGTCGCTGAGTGGGGAATATCTGTTTGAAACGTGGAGCGGTTGGTGGTGTACCGTGGGCTTCAGTTTGGGGCTATGCCTCTTTCGGGCAGTCACCCAGCCTCCCGGCTGCTCGGGAACTACCGGGGGACGGCTAGCTGAAGCTACCTTCGGTGGTACCGCACCGACTACAGGGGACTGGCTAACTATAGCAGCTACTGAGTGTTCGGTGGTGCGGTACCGTGCCTCTAACTCACTGAGCCTCGCCTCCAAAGCTACAAATAAACTACATTTATTACAAGTACCATTATCGCTAAAGGAGGACGAGGAGTAACTAAACATGAGGCACACAGGGCAGGAGAGAGCAGGAGAGGAGAGAGCAGGAGAGGAGAGAGAAGCCATTGCTATAGTTAGGGAAGTTAGTGTGACTAACAGAAAGTGGGAAAACTATCGGGTTGTGGTTGCTAGAGTTAAGAAACTTGTTCGTGCACAAACAGAACAAGTGTAAGGATAGTGTAGAGTTATGTAGATAGTCACTGATGTGAAAAATATACGAAAATCTGTTTAGGTGAGCAGAGCAGAGAGCACCGTGGCAGCAACACCGATAACCGGAAGTGACAGAATTGCGCTTACCGTAACGCACGTCGCACGTCGTGCGTTTGTGTTGTACCTCAAATCAACTGCACATATTTTGTGGGTTTCTTGTGGTCCAGGTTCAGTCCAGACAATCGGTTCTTGGCTGTTGGTTCAGTTGAAAGTGCAGTGGATTTCTACGACCTTTCTTTGGGACCGTCCCTGAACAGGATCGGATACTGTAAGGACATCCCAGGCTTCGTCATCCAGATCGACTTCTCTGCTGACAGCAAACACATCCAGGTTAAAGACTAAGAACATTTACTCGTCTGGTCTCAGTGCTGTGATGTGTGACCTTTACCCCTTGGCTCCCTGTCATGTGGTGGACGTAGAAACTAAAACCTGAAATCTCCCTCACTTCCATCCCAGGTGTGCACCAGCACCTACACAAGGCAGGTGCATGAAGTTCCCTCTGGGAAGATCATCACCGAGCAGTGTGTCTTTGAGAGGATCACCTGGGCTACGTGGACCAGGTAAGCCTGGCTACGAAAACCAACCACATACTGGGAGCATAGTGTAGATGTTAGAGAACATACTGTAGATGTTAGGGAACATACTGTGGATGTTAGGGAACATACTGTAGATGTTAGAGAACATACTGTAGATGTTAGGGAGCATACTGTAGATGTTAGGAAATATACTGTAGATTAACATACTGCAGATGTTAAGGAACATACTGTAGATGTTAAGGAAGATATTGTAGATGTTAGGGAACATATTGTGGGGTTTTAGGGAACACTTTGCTTTGTTCCAGCATCCTGGGTGACGAGGTTCTTGGTGTTTGGCCTCGTAATGCTGAGAAAGCAGACGTGAACTGTGCTTGTGTTTCCCACGCCGGCCTGAACCTCGTGACAGGAGATGACTTCGGCCTCATCAAGCTTTTTGACTTCCCGTGCTCAGAGAAATTTGTACGTAACTTTATAGGAAACATTACAGACACCTTCAGGAAACAGACGACTGATCTGATCTCGTCTTTTCATAGGCCAAACACAAGCGTTACTTCGGTCACTCTGCTCATGTGACCAACATTCGCTTCTCCTGTGATGATAAATACGTCATCAGCGCTGGAGGCAGCGACTGCAGGTGAGATTCAAGTCGACCAAAAAACACTTCAGACAAACACCTGAAGCTTCAGTCAGTCAACACGACAGCTGAAACCAGCAGAGACCAGCTAGATCATGTTGAGTTTTAAAAGCATAAAAAAATGTATAAACAAAAAATAATTGTTCTCCTCCTCCTCTTCCTCCTCCTTCTCCTCCTGTCTCTTGTTTCCTCTCCAGTTTGTTTGTGTGGAAATGTCAGTGAGACATCTGACCTCCTCTCATCCCTCCATTCTCCTTGTCCTCCTTCTTCTCCTCCTCCTCCTTCTCCTCCTCCTTCTCCTTCTCCTCCTCCTCCTTCTTCTTCTCCCCCTGTGATGCTGCACTCACCTGTGCTGACGATTCACCTGTCACACAGACAGGAAGTGTTGTGAGCGTGTGACTTCCTCTGAACTGCTGCTGTGGCTCTCTTCCTGTGATGTGGTTAAAGACTCGTAGCTGTTTCCTGTCGTGTTTGTCAGTACGTGCCTTTTTCACAAACCCTGAACAAACGTTTGACAAACGTTTGTTTGTAACCATGGTGCTACCTGATCACTGAGGGCTTCTTACACACCTGTGTACCTGCTGAAAATGGAGCTGTAGCTGAAGATGGATCTGAAGATGGAGCTGAAGCTGTAGATGGAGCTGAAGAAGGAGCTGTAGATGACTTGCACGGTAAATGAGCGATCATGTGATGCGATTCGATCTGCGTGAGACAGGTGCAAAAATGGATGCTGAGGAGGTGAAACGGAGGTTAGCCTGTGGTGACTTTGTGTTGTTGAGCCAGTGAAAGCAAGGTCTGAGGTGTGGAAAAACTTCAACCATGTACACAAAATGAAAATAATGAGCCGGTGGGCTATGTTAAATGCCAAAAATGCGATGTTTTGTTGAAATATGACAGCAAAATGACAGGAAATTTGTCGCTGACCAGGCATGTTGATTGGAGAAAATATTTGAATAACGTCAGGCTGCAAACGGGTTCGGGCTCTACAAAGCTGTCAATCAAAACGGGCGCCGAATTCTATCGGACCCAGGCTCGGTCGGGCCTGACTTCTAAGGCCCGTTTCATGCTCTAGATGAAGATGGAGCTGTAGATGAAGATGGAGCTGTAGAAGGAGCTGTAGATGAAGATGGAGCTGTAGAAGGAGCTGTAGATGAAGATGGAGCTGTAGATGAAGATGGGGCTGTAGAAGGAGCTGTGATGTTTCACTGCAGGTAGCTGAAAATTGATCTTTGTTATTGAAGTGATTCTACCTCAGAGTGAACAGAACTGTCTGTCCACTGGGTAGCGCTCATGTTTTTAGAGTGACAAAAGTACTTCCTGTTTCATGGAGATATCGTCCCTTTGAAACAGGGACATTAGTGGACACTGATTGGTGTTAACAGCAGCCAATAGCGAGTGTGCGTTACACCCCCACTGCTAAAATACCATGAAGAATACCTGAAAATACTGGAAATACTTTGTGTCAGTATTGTGTACAGTGGACAGAGGACAGATGACAGGTGGACATCCGTATGATGTAACAAACAGCTGACCTCTGGACTCTGGTCATTTTTGTACGTTAGCACACTTTGTGTAATTTTAGAGTTTTCTATGTTCCAGCTGTAGCTGACTCGTGTTAGCTGCTGTTCTGTTTACCTCGCTGAGGTCTCATCCTCCATGTTTGAACATTTAGTGATGAAATCCTCTTATCAAGGGGTTATGGTTAGCCTAGCTTAGCACACAGACTGCTAGCTTAACATAACAAAAACCTGATATGATAAACAATAAGCTAGCTTATGCTAACACTCACAGTCTAACATTAGCTGGTAATGCTAACATTAGCTAGATATGCTAACATTAGCTTGGCTTGGTTTTAGCACACATCATGTATAATTTATATTCTGACTGTAAACTTTCGTTGCTAATGAGCTAACATTTGTTAGTGTGAGATCTTTAGCTTCTTAGCTTAGCATTAAAATTAGTAAAATCTTCTTTCAACGCTTCAGACTTAAGATTCGTGGAGCCAGACTAAGTTTGTTTATGCTAAGCTAGGCTAAACATGTCTTGATGACAAACAGGAAGTGACTGTTTGACTGTTAGGGTTAGCTAACCCTAACATGTTCATGTCGTCTGTGTGTTTGTATTCCATGACTTTCACAATAAAAGAATCAGAGTGACAAATGTTTGAAGACTTTCACAATAAAAGAATCAGTGTGTCATGATCCAAACTGAACTGAAGATTTCTGTTTATTAAAGATGTGTCATAATGTAATTATTATTATCAGGTCGTTCATAGTTGATGTGTGTGTAGTTCACCACCTCTCCACCTGATGGAGCTGTTCAGACAGCTGAGCACAGATCAGAAACATGAAGAAGAAGAAATAAACACATCAAATTAAAATGTTATAAAACGACTGAGGAGCCAAGATGGCGACCGTAGCAGGCACATGTTTCTGTGGCTGAGTAGTTTTTCGTATCTCTATCTCTTGCTGTCGTTCTGTTAGTCTTAATATGATGTTATAAATACCTACGAACAGTGTTAAGACAGTCTCTTGGCATCTCAAATGCTCGTCCTTCAGTTCATACAGAGTTAATTGCCTTTTTTTACCAGAATGCACAAACATAGCTAAGCTAGAGAGAGCAACAGTACAACTGTGTGTGGAGCCTCAACTTTTGTCAACACAATGTAAAACGAACGGGACAAAATGCAAAGAGAAAGAACCACCTGTCTACAAAGAAGGTATGGTTTCATCAACAAGCTCTTCAGCTATTACTGCACCTACTACCTCAGTCAACATGGAACACAACTATGCAGGCTCTGAAGCTCACTGCAATCGAGATGTTGATCTTATACCTCTGCCAGTATCTGCCCCAGTTACACTGATCAAGCCAAAAGAGAAAAGGCAAAAAGTTGAGATATCTTTAGCAGACTTACAGAACAACATTGTCGCCGCAATTAATGTGCATGCTGATAATCTAGAGGGCATGATTACCAAGAATGCAGTGAGCATTGAAGCCCTGAAAAAGTCAATTGATTTTGTATTTGCAGAAGCTGAGTCATTAAAGTCTGATGTGAAGGAAATCAAAACTGCCAGTGAAAGATATGAACAGCAAATAGCAGACTTACAGCAAAAGGTCAATGAGGCTGAAAGATATGGTCGGAGATGGAACCTCAGACTCCATGGTGTCCCTGAAGGCAACCCAGAAAACATCAAGGCCAAAGTCATCAACATCTGCTGCACTATGTCGGCTCCCCACACTTAAAGGGAAATAACTCGAGATCAACGCAATGTGATACAGTCTGGTTGTTGTATAAGAGAAGAGAAAACAGGGAGAAGAGGGGAGGGATTTTTTGCTTTTTTGGGATTTTGTTTCTTGAATTATTTTTTCGAGGTTATTGACCTTTATTGGACTATTATATTTGGAAAACTCTTTGTTCCTTCCTAGAAGACTGCGGACTGCTGAAGATAAAATTCAAAACATTATTACAATGGTTTATTACTATAGCAGTGGGGGACAAGTAAAGATATTAAAAATACAAAATTAATTTTGTACACACTCATTTTTTCACAGTATAAAAGCTGAATAGTGTCGCCACACTCTGTTGATATTATCTACCTCGTGGAGAGACTGTTTAACACTGGTTTATATAGCCTAGTTTGTTCTAACTTTTTAAGGGATAGAGGTTGTTCCTTTTTGGTACTTGAGACTTTCTCCTTCATAGTACTTGTTCCTAGCACTTTTTTGTTACATTTCTTTTTCTGTTTTTTCTCTTAATGCCAGGGGGTTGAGACAGAATATTAAATGAAAAGTTTTGTATGTATTTACAAAACAGCAAAAAATTATTTTTCTTTTTTTTAAAGACGCTTACAGTTAAGAACGATGCACAATTATGGAAGGCTCAGTGGGGAGATGAGATTTGGTTTTCTCATGGCTCAGAAAGAGCAGCAGGTGCTGCTATTTTGAAGAACTCCTTTAATGGGGCTATTTTACACTCAAAGGTGATCCTAAAGGTCATTTCTTTATTTTGATTATTAATACCAATGATACTATAATTTTACTAGTTAATTTGTATGGGTATAATTCAAAGGATGACAGTGATAAACTGTTTGATGTTTTAGAATCTTGCTTGCTACATTGGCTTTATAAATATCCAAACACAATGATAATGATGGGTGGTGACTTCAGCATTGCTCCGGATGGTCTTCAAGATAGGTGGCCTCCTCGATCTAATTATTCAATGGCTTATACTTTAATACAATTCATGCATAAATTTGACTTAATTGATATATGGAGAGAAAAAAATCCTGGTGTGACTTCATATACTTGGAACAATAAAACATATACTAGTTTATCACGCATAGACTTTTGGTTAATTTCCAATTGTTTTGATAAAAATACTATCAATGTCAATGTCCTCCCTACTCCTATAACAGACCACAAAGCAATCTCGATACAAATCTCTATGAATCCTAATATTCGTCATAGAAGCTCCCACTGGAAACTGAACAGCTCAGTTCTTAAACATGAAACAGTGTCTAAAACTGTCCAGTCATTAATTGAATATTATTGGCAAAAATCCTTATCGGAAAATAGGTTTTGCAATAACCAGGAACTTTTAAAATTTGAGTTATCAAAATTCCTGAGAACATACTGTAGTTCACTTGTCAAGGCAAATAAATCTGAAGAAGAAAACCTTATCGCAGAAATAATATCTTTAACACAAAAAGCTCATGGAAACTCAGCTGAAAATGATTCATCAATTAATCAACTTACAAAACAAATTAGATGACATTTATGAGAAGTAGAAGGAGATGGCTAGAGGAAGGTGAGCAGAATACTGCCTATTTTTTCGACTTGAAAAATAATACCATACAAAAATTAAATATTGATGGTAATATTACAGATGACCCTCGAAAAATAGCTAAATATTTTTAGAATATTAGAATATTTTTATTTTTACAGATTTTTATACTAAACTATATGATTCAAAATACTGTGAAAAATCTGCCTGTCAATTTATGGGTTCTCTCACAAAAACAAAATCAACTGACACTGATTTAAAAGAATCTTGTGATAAACCACTAACACTACAGGAAGTTATATCTGCTATTGAACATCTCAAGCTCAATTAATCTCCAGGTAATGACGATATTACCTCTGAATTACAAAATTACAAAAAATTATTATTACAAAATCTTTTCCAAACAGCTAGCGCCCTTGCTCCTTAGTCTTTTTTCAGAATGCATAAACAACGAATCCCTTCCTCCAACTCTAACCCAAGGCCTTATAACTCTAATACTCAAGCCAAAGAAGGATTTACTCCTTATTGAAAACTGGCGCCCAATTTCTTTACTTAATAATGACTACAAAATTTTTGCTTTGATATTTGCTAAAAGAATCAAATTGTTCTACTACATAATTGATGAGACTCAATCCAGTTTCATGAGCAATAAACATATCTCCAACAATGTAAGATTAGTACTTGATTTAATTGATTATTCTGACTTATGCCTTGACAAAAGTTTCATTCTTTTTTTAGATTTTTATAAGGCTTTTGACACAATTGAACACAAATTCATATTCCATGCCCTAGAAAAAAAATGGTTTTGGTTCATACTTGGTTCATACTAGTAGTGCTATTAAAACATTGTATAAAAATGGAAATTCCTCAATCAAATTGCATGATGGTACTTCTCCTTGTTTTTCCTTAAACGCGGGGTCAGACAGGAATGCTCTATATCACCTTATCATTTTTTCCTTTGTACGCAGCTACTCACAGACTCTATAAAACTTAGTCCCTTAAAAGGTATCTCGATAGCAGACAACAAAATTATCCAACTGGCTGATGATACAACTTTGTTTCTAAAAGATAGCTCTCAGGTACCTTTAGCTATTAACGCGATAAATACTTTCTCCCTTGCATCTGGACTTGAACATTAGGAAATGTGAATTGCTTGCTCTTAAATGGTGCAATATCCTTTCGATATGTAGTATAACTACAAAAGGAAGTATTATATTTAGGAATAGTCATTAATAAAGATAGGGAAGTAAGATGCAACTTGAATTTTAACTTAATTGATAAAACCCAGAAAAAACTGATTCCATGGCTTCAAAGAGATTTGTCATTGAGAGGCAGAATCTTATTAACCAAAGCTGAGGGAATATCCCGCCTCACATATGCTGCTTTATCTTGACATTAATAAAAAGGTTTTAAAAGCTCTCTCTGGAGCGGTTCGCAGCCGAGTGTGAAGCGGCTGGGATGAGAATCAGCACCTCCAAATCTGAGGCCATGGTTCTCAGCCGGAAAAGGGTGGAGTGCAGCCTCCGGGTCGGGGACGAGATCCTGCCTCAAGTGGAGGAGTTCAAGTATCTCGGGGTCTTGTTCACGAGTGAGGGAAGGATGGAGCGGGAGATTGACCGGCGGATCGGTGCAGCTTCTGCAGTGATGCAGACTCTGCGCCGGTCCGTCGTGGTGAAGAGAGGGCTAAGTCGAAAGGCGAAGCTCTCGATTTACCAGTCAATCTATGTTCCTACCCTCACCTATGGTCACGAGCTTTGGGTAGTGACCGAAAGAACGAGATCGCGAATACAAGCGGCCGAAATGAGCTTCCTTCGCGGCGTGGCTGGGCTCTCCCTTAGAGATAGGGTGAGAAGCTCGGCCATCCGCGGGGAGCTCGGAGTAGAACCGCTGCTCCTCCGCATCGAGAGGAGCCAGTTGAGGTGGCTCGGGCATCTAGTGAGGATGCCTCCTGGACGCCTCCCTGGTGAGGTGTTCCGGGCACGTCCCTCCGGGAGGAGGCCCCGAGGAAGACCCAGAACACGCTGGAGGGACTATGTCTCTCGGCTGGCCTGGGAACGCCTTGGGGTTCCCCCGGAAGAGCTGGACGAAGTAGCTGGGGGGAGGGAAGTCTGGGCCTCCCTGCTGAGGCTGCTGCCCCCACGACCCGCCCTCGGATGAAGCGGAAGAAGATGGATGGATGGTTTTAAAAGTTAGCGACAAAATGCTATTTAACTTTGTATGGAAAAACAAAATTATATTAAAAAAATCAGTAATAATGAACACATACAATAAGGGCAGCCTTCTTAGACTTTCACACCTCACCACATCAAAATCAATTGGCTTAAACAATTTATCAAGAACCCATCTTCAATTTGGAATTTCATACCAAACTTTATTTTTTTTTAAGTAGGAGGTTTGAATTTCTTTTTATTTTATAACTACAGAATTGGAAAAAGTCCCATTAAAATTATCCTGTTTTCATAAACAGATGCTTCTCTCCTGGTCAGTCTATAAACACAACTTTTCAATGCATAGATATTACATATGGAATAATAAAGACATCATACACAGAAACAAATCCTTATTTTACCCTTTCTGGTTTATTCACAATATACTTCTGGTCCATCAGTTATTTAACTCCAATGGTTCACTACTCACATATCAAGAATTTAATAATAATAATAATAATACATTTTATTTAGAAGCGCTTTTCAAGGTACTCAAAGACACTGTACATAAAAAGAACATCAAATCAGCAAAACGAGATAGTACGCTAAAAACACAAAAGACTGAGCTAAACATTAAAAGCAATTTTTAAAAGGTGTGTTTTTGTCAGAGATTTGAAGGTGGGCAAGTCAGTACACTCGCAGATGTGTTTGGGGAGAGACTTCCAGAGGGAGGAGGGCAGCTGCAGAGAAGGCTCTGTTGCCCCAGGATCGGTGCTTGGTCCTTGGTGGTGGAGTAAGGAGGTTAGCATCAGAAGAATGGAGGCTGCGGGATGGATTGTGGCGATGGAGCAAGTCAGTGAGGTAGGAAGGGGCCTGGTTATGGAGGGCTTTGTGTGTGAGGAGGAGGATTTTGAACTGAATGCACTGTGGAACTGGGAGCCAGCGGAGGTTCTGGAGGACAGGAGTGATGTGATCACGGGTGCGGGTGAGCAGACGTGCAGCAGAGTTTTGGATGTACTGTAGTTTATGTAAAGTTTTGGATGGTGTGCCATAGAGGATGCTGTTGCTGTAGTCAATTCTGGAAGTGATGAAGGCGTGAATGAGGGTTTCAGCAGCGGAGAAGGAGAGTGATGGGGGGAGTCGGGCTATGTTCTTGAGATGAAAGAAGGCAGTTCTGGTGATTTGGTTTATGTGATGTTCAAAGGAGAGGTTACTGTCAAAGATGACTCAGAGGTTGCGACTGTGGGGGGATGGACAGAGGGTATAGTTGTTGATGTTGAGGCGGAAGCTGTCTGCGGTTTTGGTGAGGGATTTGGGGCCGATAATGATCACGTCTGATTTGTCACAGTTGAGTTTGAAGAAGTTGGTCTGCATCCAGGATTTGATGTCGGTGAGGCAGTTGGAGACAGTTGAGCGAGGGGGTGATGGATTTGGTAGAGATATAAAGTTGGTCGTCATCGGCATAACAGTGTAAATGGAGACCATGGTGGCAAATGATGTTACCAAGGGGGAGCAGGTAAAGTATGAAGAGGAGAGGACCGAGCACCAAACCTTGAGGGACACCTTGGGAAAGAGGAGCAGTGGAGGAGGTGTAGTTGTTGATGTGGATGAATTGTTGTCGGCCTGTGAGATATGATTTGAGCCAGGAGAGTGCAGTGCCAGTGATGCTGAGGGAGGACTCAAGTGTCAAAAGCTGCGGTGAGGTCCAGGAGGATGAGGATGGTGAGGTGGCCGGAGTCTGTGGAGAGGAGGATGTCGTAGGTGACTTTGAGGAGGGCTGTTTCAGTGCAGTGTTAGGAACTGAAACCGGATTGAAATGGTTCAAGCAGGTCATTTGAGCAGAGGTGGGCTTTGAGATGTGTGGTGACAATACATTCCAGTATTTTGGACAGAAAGGGGAGATTGGAGATGGGCCGGAAGTTCTACATGATGTCAGAGTTGAGTCCAGGTTTTTTGAGGATGGGGGTGACAGCAGCCAGTTTGAGTGAGCCAGACCTGAGGGAGGAGTTGATGCCTTCTGTGATGAGTGTGGAGATGGCTGGTAAAGAGCCCTTGATGAGATGAGATGGGATTTTCG
>CM053977.1:18902-273902 GCA_028641955.1 Protonibea diacanthus | reverse complement strand
GTCTGCTGCTGAAGGAGCTGCTCAGGCACTCACGGTCAGTACATTAACATGCAACAAGAAATTTGAATTTCTGATGGTATCAGATGATGACATGCAGACCGGATCACTTGTCTGAGTATACATGCCGTTCAGAGAATCGGATAAACGGCCGGAGCATGGCTGACTCCGTTACGCTAGGTGGCGCTGTAGCCCTCTCAACAAAGAGCCACTTTCGGCTGACCTCTACTTATCAGCGACAACAAACTATCTGAAGGCATTCAAACAAAGATTACATACGAGGAGATGGACGATGCTACAGCTGCGTACTTTTCGTGTATTATTTTCATCCTAATAATGCATAAAAAGGACAACGGATCTTTTGGCTTCCGGGTGAAAGCCCCAGCGGAAAATGTTGCGCATGCGCAGAACGCTTCAGATCCGATTGCTGAGTATACATGACGTTAAATATCCGACTATGAACAAATTATCTAGGTGTTCTTATCCGATTTTGAGATGTCTGATGTGGTCCGAAATAGGTCCGAAGTAGATCGGACTAAGGTGTTTACAAGCACTTTAAAAAGTCCGAACTAAGTCTGATACGATCAGAAATTCAAATTTCTTGCTGCATGTAAATGTACTGAGTGTCATGTAGGGGTGAGAGATGTTGTCCATGATGGATGTCAGCTTGCCTCAGCATTTATTGTAATTCATTGTCATTCTATCATTCATTGTAATTGTACAATATGTTTGTGTTGGTTTGTTCTGTACACGTGACATCCATTGCACGTCTGTCCGTCCTGGGAGAGGGATCCCTCCTCTGTGGCTCTTCCTGAGGTTTCTTCCACCTTTTTTCCCTGTTAAAGGGTTTTGTGGGCAAGTTTTCCTCTCTTTCCAGACAGAGGTCTAAGGACAGAGGTGTCACTCCTGTACAGATTGTAAAGCCCTCTAGAGGATAATGTGTTTGTGACTTTGGGCTATATAAATAAATTTGATTTGATTTGATTTGCCTAACATCCCTCCTCTCCTCCACCTCCTCATGAGTCCAGAGGACAGTCAGGACAGAGCTTCGCTCTCCTGATCAGTCTTTGAGTCTGCTCCTGTCCGTGCTGCCCCTCTCCAGCATAAAGATGGCGGTTACCACAGGTCATAGAAAGTCCTGAGAGGAGAGCCCTGCACTCTGGAAGGACCTCCAGTCTGCTCAGCAGGTGGAGGCCACTCTGGCCCTTCCTGTAGAGGAAACATGGCTGTTGTCAGTCCATCCAGTTTGTTGTTGGGTGATCACATAGGAATCAGCAGCTCTCCACCACCTCTATGTCCGATCCCTGGATGTTCACGATTGTGAAGTGAGATGTTTTCCTCCTGAAGCTGGCGATCATCCTTTGTCTTGCTGATGTTGGATGGCTGGCTGAGCTCTCCAGCTGACAAAGTGCTCTGATGACCGTCCTGTATTTACAATCGTTCCCCTCAGAAACACATCAGGGAACTTCTGGATGTGTCAGTGGGTGGTGTTGTGGGTGAAGTCAGTGTAGAAGGTGAGCACCAGGTCGGTGCCACAGTGATGGAGCCTCACATGCGTGGTCTGTTGGTGAGGTAGTCTGTTGTCCATGCAGCCAGGTGTGTCCCTCACGTCCTCCATCTTCACTCTGAGAAGTGCGGCTGGGTGGTGTGGCACTGGAGAAGTCGAGAACATGAGCCTCACAGTGCTCAGCTGTCCTCCAGGTGTAGCAGGGATCTGTGCAGCAGGTAGATCACTGCGTCGTCCACCCCGATCCCAGGCCGGTAAGCAAACTGTCAGAACAGAACAGTCCTTCTGGACTGTGTGCAGCTCCTCTTTGTCCCCCGATCTGAAGGCCGTCTTCTTCTCATTAGCAGAGCCTTAATCTCGAGAGTCACTTGGGGTTTGTTGTTGGAAACACTGCCAGGTTGGAAGGGAGCACAGTGTTCTCCACACAGAATGTTATGTGGTGATGCAGTGGGTCCTTATGTCTGCGATGTCACTGGCGTCCAGGGCTACAGAGTGCTTCCCCAGTCTGTTTTCAAAGAGTCTCTGAGCCTGGGGCTGGTCTCCTCAGGCCACTGCTTGGTGAAGCGAGTTGTGATCTGGGCGACCCAGTGGGGAGGGGTGAGGTGCTATACATCCTGATGTTTGCTGCCTGACGAGTCCGAAAGTTTTTATTGTCTCTGGTGTGGCATTTCACGCGTGGCGCCATGTGACGCTAACAGCTCAAGTCCTCTGGTGATGTTGCTCCTTCACACTGATGTGACCCGAAAAGGTGGCACCATCTATCATTTACAAACGGCGTTCCCCTCTCTTCTTCTTACGCTCTCCGTTGCTGTCCTGTCCGCTCGTATGAGTTGGGTCCGTCAGGGTGACGTGAGTCCGGAAAGACTGCATTCAGTGCTCTCTTCCAGCGGGTCAGCGCCCGTTAGCTCTTCTTTCTTGTTGGAGAAGATCTTACGTTCCCATGATGACAGACAGTAAAAACATGGTTGGGCAAGTACTGCTCTCTGTGCTTCCTCTCGCTCACCATACACTTCTGCTCCTTCTCCGTAGCTCCTCGAGGATGTCAAGCTACTCGCAGAAGGGTGTAGCGCAGAACTAACAGCTGATCGGGTGCTTGAACAGGAGCCATGGTTGGAAGAGTTTCCTGCAACCACGAAGTTCAAAACAGCAAGGGCAAACTATAAAATTAGTACCAGACAGCCATGGCTGCACACTTGTAAAGTGTTAGCGTGACTAAAGAACAACAAAATGCACAAACACTAAAACACTATAAAACACTAAAAGAAGTAAAAAAAAAAAAAGTTGAGGTTAACAGCCTTAGTGGCCACCCATTGAAAGCCATTTTGTCTGCAGGTCAAGGTCAGAAGTACCAGAGGTCCAAAGCTAAAGTGGACAAACCCAGGAAGTGGAGATCAGACAGAAGAGGAAGTGACAGTGCGCGTCACTCTTGAGGCCATGAACAAAGACACAGTAGAAACATCCACGTAGCTACACTTTGTGTTCTGTGAAGTTTTCTCGTGTTTGAGGATGTTTAATAAAGTGTGTCTCGTGTTTCAGATCACGTGTTCGAGGCTCTGTTGAACACCTCGGTGGATCTGGACTCTCTGGAGCCGGACTCGGTTCTGGAGGAGCGGTGGATTAAGGAGGTGGTGACTGATCGGGATGAGACAGATGGGCCGTGAGCGAGAACCGAAAGACCCAACAGAGCGTCCACAGGGTACAACACGAAGTCATTTCCATATTTGATCGGAGCTGAATGCAGCTCCTGATGTTCAATACTGTGGGCGTTCTCTGTAGCGTCTGTACAATGTTCAAGAAAACTATGGCGCCACCTGTGGTCGTAACATTAGCTTGTGTTGCTCGCCGTTGTTTGACCTCCTGACCCTGTCAGACCCTCCAGCCTGACCAAATCCCGCCTGAAAGCCCCGCTCCCGGTGGTCACCGTAATGGAGTCACGTGGATCAGGAGAACAAACGCTGCTCAAACAGTCTGGGAAGACTCAGATTACCGCCCACAGTGAGCGAGGGCGGAGGAATCACACAACACGCCAGACATTCTAGGTAACACACACACATACACACACAGATACAGACACTTACACACACAGAAGACACAGACACACACACAGACACACACACACATTGTAGGTTTTTAAGTCAGTCAATACCTACAGGTGAGAAGATCACCTTCTCGTTACTCGGATCACGCTGCTTTCTCCTCCATGAGCCAGCAGATAACGCCACGACTTGTCGTGGTCTGGTGGTGGCGGCCGATGGCGGCGTCATGAATCAGGCGACCGAGTCCATCAGGCATGCCAGAGCCAAAGGTAAGACCTGTCAGTCACAGCTGAGGGCTGGGTAAGGGCTTTTCCTGTGCTGCCACCCTCTGGTTCTGATCTGGGTTCTAATCTGGTTCTGATCTGGTTCTAATCTGGATTCTGATCTGGTTCTGATGGTCCAGTGCCGGTGATTGTGGCGGTGAATAAGTGTGACAAACCTCGGGCCGACCATAGAGAGTCAAACAGGAGCTGTTGGCCGCGACATGCGTCTGTGAGGTTTGGAGGAGAGAGGCGTTCAGGCGATCCGTGTGGCGCTGAAGATGGCCCTGACCCGAGCAGACAGAGCATGTCTTCACTCTGTAAAGAACCATAGTCATTGTCATTTAACATAATGTCTGTCCTGTTGTCAGAATTTGACAACTTGCTGGCATCTGGCCGAGAGACCTGATGGCGCTGGCAGAGGTTCTGGTGAAGGGCGGAACGGCGGCCAGTGGAGAGGTCATTATCGAAGTCGCACCGACAAAGGCAAAGGGTGAGTTCTGACCATCAATTCTCTGACCCATCCACGTGTTCTCTGACCCATGCGTGTTCTCACCTGACCCGTCGCGTCTTCTCCTGACCCGTCACATGTCCTCTCAGCCTGGTAACCACAGCCATCATCCAGCAGGGACACTGAGGCGTGGCTCAGTTCTGGTGGCTGGGCGGAGCTGGGCTAAAATCCGCTTCTGTTTGATGAAACGGGCCCAAGCAGTAGCGGAGGCGGGGCGAGTGCAGCGGTGGAAGTGGTCGGCTGGAGCTACCGTCTGCTGGGAGGTCATCCTGGAGGTGGAAGTCTGAGGTGAGCACACACTACCAACACAACAACATCGCCATTGTAATTGTACAATATGTCTGTGTTGGTTGTCCTGTACACGTGACATCCATTTACCTCTTGTCTGTCCTGGGAGAGGGATCCTCCTCACATGGCTCTTCCTGGGAAGCTGCTTCACCTTTTTCCTGTTAAAGGGTTAAACACTACCACCAATACCACCACCAACACCAACACTAACACTAACACTACCAGCAGCACCAACACTACTACAATAACACAGAACAAACCAACACAAACATATTGTACAATTACAATGAATGATAGAATGATTATAGTAGCAGTGGAACCTGTGATAGAGTTAAGAGAGACACAGATGCACAGCAACGGTAAATCATTAACTGACTATAAACTGTAATGGAATATGGTAGCAATAATGACAGTAATAATATATGTAGTAGGCGTCAGCAGCAGACACAGCAGCAGCCACACGATCCACGAGAACCTGCTGGGCCAGAGAAGAGCCACAGAAACTCAGGAAGAAGTTTAGTTAGTAACATGCATTAATGGGATGGGTATGTTTACACGAATTGAAGTCCCCGGCAGTCTAGTCTATGGCAGCATAACTAAGGGATGACCTGAGTCAGCACTAACTAAGCTCTATCAAAGGAAAGTCTTCAGTCTACTCTTGAAGAGGTGTTGACTGTGTCTGCCTCTAGACAGAATGGTAGTTTGTTCCACAGAATACCACCAATACTAACAACACAACACCACCAGCATTACAAAGCGTACACCAACAACAGCACTACCACTAACACTGCCAATGCATTAACACCAATGCCACCACCAACACTAGCACCAACACTACCAACACTAAACACTACTAATGCCACCAACTACCAATGAGGTGAGACGTCGTACCTGCAGTCCAGGTAAACACAGTTTCAGGTGATCTCTCTTATTGGTTGTTTCTGGTTTCTTTGAGCAGCAACGAGCGAGGGAGGTGGTGGAGTGGAGGAGTTATGAGGAGGAGCAGCAGAAGCTGCAGGAGAGACAGAGCGCCATTGGCGGTAGAAGAACATCTGGAGGGAGTACGGAAGGAGAAGAGGCAGGGCTAAACCACCTGAGCTGGCGTCAGAGGAAGAGCGCTCTGTACCAGGCCAATAAGAACAAGTTAAGCAGTGAGGCCGGCGAGGAAGGGCGCAAAGAGATGAGCTGAGTCTGCCGCTCATCATCAAGTATACACACTTGGACAACTCTCGTCCAATCAGATCACTCGGTCTGAACTAGCTGTTGATTAGTCCAATAGATAGCTGCCTCGCTTGTCCTCTGACCAACCTTTGACCTCAGGTGATATTGGAATGGTCTGTGGGCGCCATCTTGACCATCTGGACGATTCACGAGCGCTCAGCAGCAGTGTCAGCTGGAGTCCTCCACTTTGGCATCGGAGCGTTTCGAAACGACATCAATATGGCATACGTTACGCGGTAACTACACCTCAGTTCCTGTTCAACCAATCAGGATGTCTCTAATCAGAGGAGTAACCCTAACAGGAAGTCTTCTTTCAGGTTCCATTTATGGCTTCAACATTGGAGCCAGCAGACCCGATCCAGCAGCTGGCAGCCGCGGCGTCGCTCGACCCTGCGCGTCATCTATAAGCGGAGCGGGCTGAGCTGGAAGGATGAGCTGGCGTAAACTGCCGCCACTGCGTCTCCGAGAATGTCGCCGGTGATTCTCCTTCTTGATAGCTGAGCTGAAGTTACCGGGCCTTTACCTACCTGACAGGAAGTTGATCATCTCACTCTCTTTCTCTCTGGTCATCCAGGTGAAGCGGCGGTCCTTACCGCATGTTCCGATGTCTCCGTGGGAAAAGAGGTTCCTGTTGCCGGCTGCCGGGTCGAAGATCGGCTGGACAGCGGACTTAGTTCCAGACTGATCCGAGGGCGGGACACCATCTGGGAGGTGAGTAACACCTGGACCTGGACCTAGACCTGGACCTGGACCGGACTTGGACGTGTTAGCCGGTACTGTCTGTGGCGGTCTCTGCAGTTCCCTAGGCGGCGCTGGCATCCACAAAGATGATGTACAGGTGGTGAAGGGGCGGGGGATGGAGTGTAACCTGTCAACTAAGCGGCGACATGGACTTCAGGCCAGGTGATGTCATCATCTGCTTGAGCGCCTGGACCACGCCGCGGTCACTTTATGAACCCGGCTTCCTAATTAGGACTTCACTTCCGTCATCCTCAGAGTTTGTGGCAGGAGGGGGTTAAGCTGTTTTGAACTTCCTGCAAACAACTGCTCGACTTCTGTCCCTGTCACATGACATCACTTCCTGTGGTGTTTCTTTAACGAATCTAAATCTCACCTGAGATCTGAGCAGCATGTATATATTTGTTTGTTAGGTGTTTGAGGTGTCTTACCATGGTAATGATAGTTTGCATAAAGGAACCACCGTAAAGTCATTTCGTCGGCTGTTCCGTTGTTCGTGTTCTTTTTAATTTGAGCAGTGCGTGCATTCCGGGTGTCGGTGAAGTGATGTTACAGCCTCAGGGCTTAAGTATTCCGGCACGTGCGGATTCGGTCATTACCACGGTCCATTCAAAAAAAGTAAACATTAAAAAAAAAATCCTGTTGATGCAGATATTGTCAGGCCTCCGTCAAACGCTACTGTCCAATCCTATGTGGCAATCATAATAAGCATGCAGGAAGTGTGCATGAATTCGATTTATTGCTTGACGGATCATCAGGAGGTTGTGACAGTGACAGAAATAACCACAGTAACCACAATGCTTCGCGCTTAACTTCGAAATTACACGTATATTTATCTTCTTCCAAAATACCATAAATTGCTGCTGCATGGGTTTCCAGTTTTCATTGGATAGTGACAATATACCACCTTTGTTTTCACTCCTCCCACTTAACCTGCCAAGTATGCACTATGACCTGTGTACCTCAGGTGATGCTAACATCCAGGCGGCTTTTGTTTTGTTGAAATCCAAAGATGGAGGAAATTTATGAAGCCAGGGAAGACATCCTAAAGACTTGAAAATAAAGCGCGCACTAGTCGTGTTTTTATTTTTAATCATTTTTAAAAAAAACCATTATGGACAAAGCAAACATCAAGCTGACATGCTGCTTCCTGATTGGACAGTACAGTTCAAACACATTAAATCTGTAAGCGTCTGACCACTGTCATCCACAGAGATGCACTCTGATCTTACTTCCTCTTGGTCTTTCCTGGTTTGGCGGGGCATTGGGTCGATCTGATCCGGTGTCTGTCCTCTGACAGAGAAAGAAAGCAAATGGTTCAAAAATAATCATTAAATTTTTCTTAAGTAATATTTGAAAGTTATTTAAGTAATTTTACTAAGTATTTTTAATTTTTAAATTTAATTTAAATATTTCTTAGATCAAGAAAAGAAAAATAGTGATAATTTAAAAGGAAAAAATTTTTAAAAGTCAAGAATTTGAAAAAATTATGACAAGATTCTTTTGAAGTGGTAACATTTTGAGAAGAAAGTTTGAATTTTGGGAAAAAGTAAAAGAAAAATAATTTTGAGAAAAGATGAATTTTGAGAAAAAAGATTTAAAAATTTTTGAGAGAAAAAAGTAAACAAACAAAACAAAATAATTTTACAAAAAGTCAAAATCTGAGAAAAGTCAAATTTTGCCAAAAAATCCCAGAATTTTTAGGAAAAAGGTAAAAATTGTGAAAAAGAAAATTAATTTGGAAAAAAAATCAGAATTGAATAAAACATTTTTTAAAAAGGAAAAAAAGAAACAAAACTTTTTGAGAAAAAGGTAGGTGCAAAGAAAAAAAACTATTTTTGGGAAAAATTATTCAGATTTTTTAGTATTATTGACAAAAATCAAAATTTTTAGAAAAATTTTTTTGAAAGGAAGTCAAAATTTGAAGAAAAAATAAATATTATTAGAAAAATAAGTCATATTTTTCTTGGGTTTGAGGATGTTTAAATGAAGTTTTTCTGATGTTTAATGATCTTAGAATTTTTCTGATATTTGTTGAAGATATTAGTTAAAGTAATCTGTGTGTTACTTTTCAAAGTAATCTGTTACCTCAAAGATAGATTACTTTGAAAATAGAAAATATTTTAAAGAGAATTACTAAATACAAAATTTACAAAAAATACTTTTTGGTATTAAGTTTTTAAGTACTTAAAGTAAAATATATATATATTTGAAAGTAATCTATCACATTTAAAGTATTTTTATTATTTTTATTTTGAAAGTAATTATTACTTTTACTACTTTTACTATTACTTTTCAAAAAGTTTTTTTATTAGTTTAAAAATATATATTTTTGACAGCAATCTATTACTTTAAAGTAATCTATTAATTTTCTTAGTAATATTTGGTTGTTTAAAAGTATTTTATAAGTATTTTTTAATATTTTAAATTTAATTTAAATGTTTCTTAGATCAAGAAAGGAAAAATAATTGATTATTTAAAAAAGGAAAAAATTTTTGATCAAAAATTTGAAAAAGTCAATGACAAAAAAAGATTCTTTTTGCGGGTAACATTTTGAGAAAAGTTTGAATTTTAGGAAAAAGTAAAAAGAAAAATAATTTTTGAAAAATTAAAAATTTTGAGGAAAAAGTAAACAAAACAAAACAAAATAAAATTTTTACAAAGTCAAAAATCACAGAGAAAAAGTCAAAATTTTGCCAAAAAAATCACAGAAATTTTTAGGAAAAAGGAGTAAAATTGTAGAAAAAGAGGAAAGAACAATTTGGAGGAAAAAAATCAGAACTGACTAAAACATTTTTAAAAGAAAAAAAGAAACAAAAAACTTTTGAGAAAAAGTAAAATTTTGAAAAATATTTTGAAATAGTATTCAGATTTTATTATTATTATTTATTATTATTGACAAAAAATCCAAATTTTAAGAAAAGTTTTTGAAGGAAGTCAAAATTTTGAAGAAAAAAAATGAATATTGAAAAATAAGTCAACAGTTTTTCTTGCGTTTGAGGATGTTAAATAAAGTTTTCCGATGTTTAAAGATCTTAAATTTTTCTGATATTTGAAGATATTGATTAAAGTAATCTGTTACTTTTCAAAGTAATCTATTACCTCAGAAGAATAGATTACTTTTGAAAATAGAAAATATTACAAAGAGAATTAATAAAAAATGCAAAAAATTTACAAAAATACTTTTTAAAAGTATTAAGTCTTTTAAGTACTTAAATTAAAATATATATATATATTTAAAGTAATCTATCACATTTAAAGTATTTTTTATTATTTTTATTTTGAAAGTAATTATTACTTTTACTACTTTTACTATTACTTTCAAAAAAATTTTAGTAGTTTAAAAAATATATTTTTTGACAGCAATCTATTACTTTTAAAAAGTAATCTATTAATTTCTTAAGTAATATTTGGTTGTTTAAGTAATTTTATAAGTATTTTTAATTTTTAAATTTAATTTAAATATTTCTTAGATTAAGAAAGAAAAAATAATTGATTATTTAAAAGGAAAATAAAGTCAAAATTTGAGAAAAGTCACTAATAAACAAAAAGATTCTTTGCGGGGTGGTAACATTCTGAGAAAAGTTTGAATTTTGGGAAAAAGTAAAAAAGTAATTTTGAAAAAGTGAATTTTTGAGAAAAAGGTATTAAAATTTGAAAAAGTAAACAAAACAAAACAAAAAAAGAATTTTTACAAGAGTCAAAAATCAAGAAAAATCAAATTGCAAAATCCCAGTTTTTAGGAAAAAGGTAAAATTGTATGAAAAAAAGAAAGAACAATTGGAGAAAAAAAAATCCAGAATTGACTAAAACATTTTTTTAAAAGAAAAAAACAAAACAACTTTTGAGAGAAAAGAGTAAAATTTTTGAGAAAAAAACTGTTTTAGGAAAAGTATTCAGATTTCTTTTGTTATTAATGAAGAAAATCAAATTTTTGAAAAAAAAGTTTTTTTGAAAGGAGAAGTCAAAATTTTGAAGAGAAAAAAATGAATATTAGAAAAATAAGTCAACAGTTTTTCTTGTGTTTGAGATGTTAAATAAAGTTTTCTTGCATTTGAGGACCTAAATAAATTTTTATTATTTTGAGGACATATAATAAAGTTTTTCGTGTGTTTAAGGATCTAAAGTTTTTCTTATGTTTCAGGATGTAAAATAATTTTTTTCTTGGGTTTCAGGACCTTAAATAAAGTTTTTCTTGTGTTTGAATATGTCAAAGTTTTTCTTGTGTTTCAGGACATTAAATAAAGCTTTTCTTATGTTTCCAGTAGAGTTTTTCTTGTGTTTTCAGGATGTAAAATAATGTTTTCTTGGGTTTCAGTACGTAAAATGAAGTTTTCCTCTCTATGTAGGTGTAAAGTTTTACTTGTGTTTCAGGACCTTAAATAAAGCTTTTCTTGTGTTTGAGTTTGTAAATAAAATTTTGACTAGCAACTTGAGTATGTCAAATAAGCTTTCTTGTGTTTGAGTTTGTTAAATAAAGTTTTTTATTGCGTTTAGGAGTATATCCAAATAAACTTTCTTGTGTTTGAGTTTGTTAAATAAAGTTTTCTTGTGTTTCAGGATGTAAAATAAGTTTTCTTGTGTTCAGGATATTAAATAAAAGTTTTCTTGCGTTTGATATGTTAAAATAAGGATTTTTCTTGTGTGTGTCTATGTAAAATCATCATTTTTCTTGTAATTTCAGTCGTAAAATAAAGTTTTCCTCTGTGTGAGGTGTAAAAGTTTTTTCTTGAGTTCAGGACCTTAAATAAAGAAGCTTTCTTGGGGTTTGAGGATGTTAAACTTTTCTTGTGTTTCAGGACATAAATAAAGTTTTCTTGCATTTGAGTATATTAAATACATTTCTTGTGTTTCAGGATGTAAAATAGTGTTTTTCTTGTGTTTCAGGACCTTAAATAAAAGTTTGCTTGTGTTTCAGAATTAAGAGAAAGTCAAGTTTTCTCATTTTCAGTCAAACTAAGTAAATCTTCTATTTTGAGGATGTAAAAGTAAAGTTTTCTTGTGTTTTTGGACCTTAAATGATTTTTCTTGCACATTTCAGGACTTTAAATAAAACTTTTCTTGCGTTTGAGTATGTTAAATAAAACTTTCTTAACGTTTGAGGATGTTAAATAAGTTTTCTTGTGTTTAAAGGATATTAAATAAAGTTTTTCTTGCATTTGAGTATATTTGAATAAAAGTTTTTTCTTGTGTTTCAGGATGTAAAATAGTTTTCTTGTTTTTCAGAATAAAATAAGTTTTTGTATTTCAGGATAATAAAATAGAAGTTTTTCTTATGTTTGTGTGTCAAACAAATTTTTTTCAAGTAGGAGGAGGAGGAGGAGGAGTTTTTGTGTCATTTCATACGTTAAACATAAGATGAAGCAGAATTGGATGCCTAGTCCCAAGTAGCCATTAAAAAAAATATAAAAATTTAAAATAGAGTAAAAAAGAAAAATGTAAATTTAAATTTAAACACAGTATATACAATAATACAATACAATAATTTCTTATGTTTCAGTGCGTAAAATAAGTTTTCCTCTGTTTAAGAATTGGCAGAAGTTTTCACTTGTGCTGGGACCTTAAATAAAGTTTTCTCTGTTTGAGGACTTTAAATAAAGTTTTTCTTGTGTTTCACCGGACTTTAATAAAGTTTTCTTGCATTTTGAGTATGTTGAATAAAAAGTTTTTGTTCTGCGTTTCAGGATGTAAAATTAGTTTTCTTGTGTTTTAGGACCTAAATAAAGCCTTTCTTGTGTTTCAGGACTTTTTAAATAAAAGCTTTTCTTGGTTTGAGGATGTTAAACTTTTTCTTGTGTTTCAGGACATAAATAAAGTTTTTCTTGCATTTGAGTATGTTAAATACATTTTTTCTTGCGTTTCAGGATGTAAAATAGTGTTTTTCTTGTGTTTCAGGACCTTAAATAAAGTTTGCTTATGCTTTGGGATGGAAAATTAAAGTTTTCTCATTTTTCAGGATGTAAAATAAAGTAAATCTTCTGTTTGAGGATGTAAATAAAAGTTTTCTTGTGTTGAGGATGTAAGTAAGTTTACTTTTCTTGTGTTTGGGACCTTAAATGAAGTTTTCTTGCATTTCAGGACTTTAAATAAAGCTTTTCTTGCGTTTGAGTATGTTAAATAAAGCTTTTCTTGCGTTTGAGGATGTTAAATAAAGTTTTCTTGTTTCAGGATATTAAAATAGCTTTTCTTGCATTTGGAGTATATTTGAATAAAGTTTTCTGTGTTTCAGGATGTAAAATAAAGTTTTTTCTTGTTTTTCAGGGCGTAAAATAAAGTTTTTTTGTGTTTCAGGATATTAAATAAAGTTTTCTTGTGTTTGAGTATATTAAACAAATTTTTTCAAGTAGGAGGAGGAGGAGGAGAGTTTTTTTATTGTCATTTCAGCACATGTTAAACATAAGATGAAGCGAAATTGGATGCCTAGTCCCAGAGTAGCCCGATACAAAAAAATATAAAATATAAAATAGAGTAAAAAAGAAAAAATGTAAATTTAAATTTAAACACAGTATATACAATAATACAATACAATAATTTCTTGTGTTTCAGTGCATTAAAATAAAAGTTTTCCTCTGTTTAGAGGTGTGAAGTTTTTCTTGTGTTTCAGGACCTTAAATAAAAGTTTTCTCGTGTTTGAGGACTTTAATAAAGTTTTCTTGTGTTTTGCGGACTTTAAATAAAGTTTTTCTTGCATTTGAGTATATTAAGATAAGTTTTATTGCGTTTCCAGGATGTAAAATTAAGTTTTCTTGTGTTTCAGGACCCTAAATAAAGCCTTTCTTGTGTTTCAGGACTTTAAATAAAGCTTTTCTTGCATTTGAGATGTTAAATAAAATTTTTGTTGCATTTAGTTATGTCAAAGATTTTTTATTTGTATAACCAAAGTCACAAAACACAGTTTGCCTCAGGGCTTTACAATCTGTACAGGGAGTGACACCCTCTGTCCGCCAGACCCTCGGTTCGAGGTGAGGAAAAAACTTGCCCACAAGAAGCCGCTAACAGGGGAAAAAGGTGGAAGAAACCTCAGGAAGAGCCACAGAGGAGGATCCTCTCCCAGGACAGGCGTTACGTGGATGTCACGTGTACAGAACAAACCAACACAAACATATTTGTACAATTCTAATGAATGATAGAATGACAATGAATTTAATGAATGATAGAATGATTACAGTAGCAGTGGAACCTGTGATGATTAGAGAGACACAGATGTTTTAGCAGCAGTAAATCATTAACTAACTATAAACTATATTGGAGATATAGTGGCAATAATGAGAAGTAATAATATATAGTAGTGGACGTCAGCAGCAGACCACAGCAGCAGCCACGATCCATGAAACCTGGTGGACAAAGTACAGAAACTCCAGGAAGAAGTTTAGTTAGTAACATGCATTAATGAGACAGGTATGTTTACAGGTGGTGATGAGAGTCCTGACAGTCTAGTCCTATGTAGCATAACTAAGGGATGACCTGAGCCAGCACTAACTATAAGAAGCTCTATCAAAAGGAAAGTCTTCCCAGTCTACTCTTGAAGGTGTTGACTGTAAATCTGCGGTAGTTTGTTCCACAGAAGAGGAGCTTGATAGCTGAAAGCTCTGGCTCCCAATCTACTTTTGGAAACTATAGGAACCACAAGGAACCCAGCATCCTGAGAGCGCAGTGTTCTAGAGGGGTAGTAAGGTACTATGAGTTCTTTTAGATACGATGGTGCCTGACCATGAAGAGCTTTGTATGTAAGGAGAAGAATTTTAAATTCTATTCTAGATTTAACAGGTAGCCAGTGCAAGGAAGCCAAAATGGGAGAGATGTGATCTCTGATCTTGGTTCCTGTCAGAACACGTGCAGCAGCATTCTGAATTAGCTGCAAAGACCTAAGAGACTTATTGGAGCAGCCTGATAACAAAGAGTTACAATAGTCCAGCCTAGAAGTAACAAATGTGTGGACTAGTTTTTCTGCATCCGCTTGAGACACGATGTGTCTGATTTTGGCAATGTTGGCAAAGTGGAAGAATGCAGTCCTCGAAATTTGTTTTATGTGGACGTTAAAGGACAGATCCTGATTAAAAACAACTCCAAGATTCTTTATGGTGGAGCTGGAAGCCAGAGTGATCCCATCTAAGGTAACTAGAAAGAGAGTTTCTGAGGTGATTAGGTCCAATTACAAGAACTTCAGTTTTGTCTGAATTCAGCATTAGAAAATTGTAGGTCATCCAACTTTTTATATCCTTAAGGCATGCTTGGAGTTTAGTTAACTGATTGGTTGCATCAGTTTTGATCGATAAATATAATTGGGTGTCATCAGCATAAC
Source organism: Protonibea diacanthus (assembly GCA_028641955.1). NCBI lineage: Eukaryota > Metazoa > Chordata > Actinopteri > Sciaenidae > Protonibea > Protonibea diacanthus. The sequence continues at coordinate 259,042 of CM053977.1, read as the reverse complement.
AATGAAAATTAATGGAGTGATGCCTAATAATGTTCCCTAGAGGAAGCATATATAAACTGAATAGAAGTGGTCCTAGTACAGAACCTTGTGGGACTCTGTGACAAACTTTGGTGTGCACGGAGGATTCATCATTGATGTGAACAAACTGAGATCGATCTAAGAAATATGACTTAAACCAGCTTAGGGCGGTTCCTTTGATACCAACTTGATGCTCCAGTCTATGTAAAAGAATTTGATGGTCAGTGGTGTCAAATACGGCACTAAGATCTAACAGGACAAGTACAGAGATGAGTCCTTTGTCTGATGCCATTAGGAGGTCATTTGTGACTTTGACTAGTGTGGTCTCTGTGCTATGATGCACTCTAAATCCTGACTGAAAATCCTCAAATAAACTGTTCTTATGGAGAAAATCACATAGCTGATTGGCTACAGCTTTCTCAAGTATCTTAGAGAGAAATGGAAGGTTTGATATCGGTCTGTAATTGGCTAAAACCTCTGGGTCTAGAGTGGGCTTTTTAGGAAGAGGTTTAAGGAGACAGGTCTGCTTCCATAAATTTGGCTACAGCACTGTCAGATAAACATCTGCTGTAGGAGTTTCTGCAAAAAGGCTTATAGTCCAGTAATATGAACTCAGAGGTTATTAAAAAATGGTCAGACAGAAGAGGATTCTGTGGAAAGACTATTAGATGATCAATTTCAATGCCATATGAGAGAACAAGATCAAGAGTGTGGTTCAGACAATGAGTCGGTTTATTTACACTGACAGAAGCTGATTGAATCTAATAAAAGACATAAACGCAGTATTAAGACTATCATTGTGGTTGTCCACATGAATATTAAAATCACCTACAATAATTACTTTATCTTCTGCTTTGTGTTTCTTTTGTCCAATTAACACAAGCTAACGCTAACAGCTAGCTAGCGTTATGTACATTCGACCTACAAACTACTGGCGTTACATTGGTGTGGATCAAATAGCAAGCAAGTAATGCCTGTACCAACAGCTAGCTGCTATTTACTGTCTCATATCAGCTGTATTTGCCTGTGATAGACACTAACATGATGCCAGTAGATTTTAGCTGGATGTGTGTCTGTAAGACAGACACTTCCTGCTCAGTTTACAGAGATAAAGAAAGATGTGTATAACTTGCCCTCTGCTGTCTAGAGTGTAGAGAGTAGTTTTTCTCTCATTCACCTTTCTGGATGTTAAAGTTTTTCTCGTGTTTCAGGATGTTAAATAAAGTTTTTATTTTGTAGAAGAAAATTAGGAGAAAAAAAGTGTCAGACCTGTGATGCATTCAGGTGTCGGTGAAAGTGATGTCACAGCCTGTTGGCCTTAATGTAATCTACATGAGCACTGATTATTCCTACATCACACAGACAGTTGTTGTTTCATGTGAATCATTTTTAATAAAAATAATTTTAAGAATAAAAACAAACATGAGCTGACATGCTGCTTCCTGATTGGATGACACAGTTCAAACAGATTAAATCTGTAAACATCTGACCACCGTTGTACATGGAGACGCCCTCTGATCTCTTCACTTCCTTTTGGTCTTTCCTGGTTTGGCGAGCAGCGCCGGGTCGATCTGCTCTGGTGTCTGTCCTCTGACGGAGAACAGGCGAGCGGCGCGCTCCGACAGGGTCCCCCCACACTTCAAACCTCGAGACATCAGTTCCTCCTTCAGGACGTCCAAACCCAGAGACTGAAGCTCGTCCACTGAGGACACCGAGGTTAGATCGAGACACTGAGCCTGAAGAGGATGAGGACAAACAATGCTAACGTTAAACCTTCAGGAGCAGCTTTGTTAGCTGGTTAGCAGCTAATGTTAGCGGGTTAACAGCACCCAGACAACTAACCGGCTGCTTAGATCTGCTGGACTCCTCTGGGGGTCTCTGGTCCTCTGTGGACCTGATGGTCTTGTCTCTGGACTCTGGGGGTCTCTGGTCCTCTGTAGACCTGATGGTCTTGTCTCTGGACTCTGGGGGTCTCTGGTCCTCTGTGGACCTGATGGTTTTGTCTCTGGACTCTAGAGGTCTCTGGTCCTCTGTGGACCTGATGGTTTTGTCTCTGGACTCTAGAGGTCTCTGGTCCTCTGTGGACCTGCAATGATTTGAATAAATGAGTGTTAATGTTTCAGGTCCAGAATCTGAGTCTGGACTCTGGATCAGCTGATCTGTACCTGCTGCTCTGACCAGGCTCTGCCTCCTGCATCGTCACGGTAACGGCAGCAGCCCCCCTGCTGGAGGATGACGTGGACGGAGACTCGTCGTTGTCATCATCCTCTGAGCTCAGCAGCTCGTCTACGCCGGTCCTGTAACCATGACAACAGATAGCTTTAGCATAACCACTCACTAAAGTAGCTAACAGCTAATTAGCTACTGCTAACTGAATGTTAGCATGACTGTTGGCATGCTAACAGTACCGGGCTCAGCAGCTGGACCGGACCGACCAGCAGGATCCAGCACCATCACGCTGAACACAGGGCCCCCCCCAAGGATGCATGCTCAGCCCCCTACTGACCGACGACTGCACACCAGCACACAACACCAACCTCTTCGTCAAGTTTGCAGACAACACGACTGTGATGGGGCTACAGGGACGAGGTGAGCTGACTGGCCGCGTGGTACAGAGACAACAATCTCTCTCTTAAGGTGGAGAAGATGAAGATCATTCCACCCAGCACCCTCCACTGACCATCAACGGTGCTGCTGTGGAGAGAGTGAGGAAAGCTCAGCAGACTTCCTCCGCAGACTGAGAAGAGCCAGAACTTCAGTGTCCACCATGTGCACCTTCTACCGTGGAACCACCGAGAGCATCCTGACCAGCTGCTTCACTGTGCGGTACGGAGGCGGCAGCAGCACAGAGTGAGAGCAGCTGAGAGGATTATCGTGCTCCTCCCTCCAGGATATCTACAACACACGCCTGGCCTGCAAAGCACTCAGCATTGTGGGTGACTCCACCCATTCCACCCACTACTTCTTCAGCCTCCTGCCCTCTAGGAGCCTCCGGGCCAGAACCAGAACCAGCAGACTAAGAGACAGTTTGATCCACCAGGCTGTCAAGAAGCTCCCTGCTTCTCTGCCCCCGCAGAGCCAAACAACCTCTGTATTCTGCTGTATTCCCTGTTAGACTGGACACTGCTGGTTCAGAGGTTCTGTTCTGGTTCTGATCCGTCTGTGTTGGTACTGACAAGAGTTTAGATCAGGACTCACCAGAAACATGCCGTCGCCGTTGCTGTCTTCGTCTTCTTCTGTGGCTGCTCACTCTGCTCAGCGCTTGGTCTCTTCGTTGCAGCGCTGCCTTCGACCTTCACCTGAGCGCTGGACGACGCCTGCAGACCTGAAATACACCTGACGTTACACACTGATCCTGGACCAATGGAAAAAAAGCCAAGCAGTCACATGACGTGTCACACCTTTGATGACGGAGTCCTCAAGGCGCTCTGACAGGTCGTGGCACTGCTGCTGGTACTCCGGGTCAGTGAAGTGGTGTTTGGGCTGGGACAGTTTCCTCTGCAGACGCTCCAGACGCCGCTGCTCCTTCTCCGCCTCGCGCTCCGCCTGCTTCTTCAGCCACTCCGCCATCCTAACACACCACAGAAGAATGTTAACGGTGTGTGGGCCGATGCCAGGCCCTGCCCACAGGAAGTCAGATTCTTACTCTTTCTCATGGTTGACGTCTCGGAGGCGGCGACCACTCAGGTCTCTGCACGCCTCGCGGTTGGTCGTCTTCTCGATCTGAGCGCCGAGAGCTCGCAGCATGGAGCCGAACCCTGAAACACACCACAGAAGAAGAAGACGGCGTGCGTCATGGCGGTTCACACTCAGATGCAGTTCTCAGCACGCTTCGTGAACAAACCTCCTTTCCCGCCACAGAGGCGGGGCTCCAGGTGATAGATAGCCCCGGGCTGAAGACGCTCCTCCAGGTGAGACAGGTGACCATCTCTGACCACGTACAAGTCCAAAGAAGAAGAAGACAGTCCCTGCAGAGACAGACAGGTAATCTATGACTGTGAAGTAGTCTGTTACTGTGAAGAAATCTGTTACTCAACAGGCACTGATCTGCATTCTGATACAGCAAGTTTGGAATCGGCTGTAAAACCTGATATTTAGACTGTTTTTCTCCCATCGACCTTCATCAAATAACTTCAATAATTTCATCTAGTCCAGGGGTCGGGACCCTTTTTGGCTGAGAGAGCCATGAAAGCCACATATTTTAAAATGTATTATCGTGAGAGCCATATAATATTTTTAACACTGAATATAAATAAATGTGCATTTTTAAGTAAGACCAACAGTTTTAGAGTATAATTAGTCTCTGAATTTATTATTTTTTAATAACGTTGTTATACTGAAGCTAACCCAAAATAAATAAAACACTTAATATTAATGTGACTTCTGGTGCTACATGGTCCGACCGATCCCCATAGCAACCGTGTTTCAGATGAAGACGTGCAAGTGCACTCACGTACTGCTGAGTGAACTCTCTGGCCATTAGCTCATCAGCAGTTTCTTTTCTGAGCTGTTCTGTATCATTAAAATTGAACAAGATAACACAAAACACAACTGCTTACTCTTCTACTGATTTTAATTGGGACATTTTGCAACAAACGTAAAGACATTAAACATGTGGTACATGTTTGGAAGGCTGGGCGCAGAGGAGACCACTCGGGCTCTCTCCGAGGGGAGGGGGAGAGAGGGAGATGCCCGGCCAAGGCTCCGTCCAGCATGGACTGAAACACAGCACGGACAGTTCAGAAACTATTAAGAATGAGTTAAAAGGAATTTTTAAACAGACAAAGTAGTTGTCAAGACTGCATATTGCTAGTGGATCTATTTTCTGACCCAGAGTGTGGCCATGTCTGGTTCTGAATGAAGCTTTATAGCAGGCAGCCACTCTCCCATCTTCCTGGTACTGCCTCTGAATGTTTTAGTGGTACACAGTACTGGACCGTACCGGATTACTTTCACCCCTGTCTGCGAGCCAGATCCAGTCATCAAAAGAGCCACGTCTGGCTTGTGAGCCATATGTTGCTGACCCCTGTCTCTTAGACCCCGTCCTGACCAGGCTGCTCAAGGATGTCTTACCTCTAGTCAGCCCTTCTTTATTGGATATGATTAATCTGTCTTTATTATCAGGATATGTACCACAGCCCTTTAAAGAAGCTGTAATTAAACCTCTTCTTTAAAAGCCCACCCTAGATACAGAGGTTTTAGCCAATTACAGACTGATATCAAACCAATGTCTCTGTCTGTCTGTCTCTCAACATGCCGGTCTCATTAATGCATGTCAATGCATGTTACTAACTAAACTTCTTCCCTGGAGTTTCTGTGCTCTCTCGTCCAGCAGGTTCTCATGGATCGTGGCTGCCGCTGTGGTCTTTACTGCTGCTGTGCCTCTGTGTCTCTCTAACTCTATCACAGGTTCCACTGCTACTGTAATCATTCTATCATTCATTGTAATTGTACAATATGTTTGTGTTGGTTTGTTCTGTACACGTGACATCCATTGCACGTCTGTCCGTCCTGGGAGAGGGATCCCTCCTCTGTGGCTCTTCCTGAGGTTTCTTCCACCTTTTTCCCCTGTTAAAGGGTTTTTGTGGGCAAGTTTTTCCTCACTCGAACTGAAGGTCTAAAGTAGGTGTTGTAAAAATGAACTGAATTATACTGGGGTCCATTTTTAATTCATACAATGTGTGTATCCTGTTTTTCTTCCTCTTTGTTTTGCTGAGGCTGGCAGGGACAGATTAAGTTCAACTATAAATTAAATTGAGGTAATTCACAATGGTTCAAGGGTTGGGGACAGGTTAGGGAGGTATTATTTGGACAAAGGAACATCCTGTTGGTTACTGATCAGAGAACTAAAAAAGACGTTATGACGTTACCTGTATCAATGGGGAGGTTAGAAAATGTACATTACCGAAGGGTCACTTTTGAAAAATTCCCATAACAGTAGGGGTGCACAATATCGGGCCGATAACAGGAAATGATTACGTCATTCTGATAAGTCCGATATTATGATGAATAGCCCTGAAAACATTTATAATTTTGTCAGCATGGCTCATGTCCAGTTTTTACGTCCTTATAACTTCATGTTTTTCATGGGACCATTAAGCGTGTATTTAAATTGACTGGTGCTTAACACAGAATACTACGGTACTTTGTTGCATGACGTAATTCCTGAGGCTGCCTTGTGGGCGGCTCTGCGACACACACACACACACACACACACACACACACACACACACACACACACACACATATACACACACACAGGGAGCAGAGCAGATAGTGGAGCAGTGTTGCACACTAAATGCCGAAGCGAAAGAGCAGCTTCACAGATGAACGGCAAAAAAAAAAGTTACCCCGTCCCGTCCCGGTCGGGGACAAGTGGGAGGCTGAGTGCACGGTGTGCAAAGCTGCCTCATATGTTTCTGTGTCTAACCCTCTGAGGACGGATCCGCCCAAAAAGTCTAAAGTTTTACATATCTGTGAATATCTCCAAAACAGTTTACGACAGAGAGAAGTGGTTTTTGCACTGTTTTCCTGAGATTCCATTGAAGACGGAGATGTGCGGGTTGTGTCTGCCCAGCTGCAAAGAAGCCACCAGGACTTTTTCAGTTCGTTTACATAGACAAGTCAAACTTGTGTCAGTGCATCAATTTTCTATATATATTAATTTATTTGAACTTCTGGCATGCACTTTTTCAGTTTGTAATCCTGTTGCATCAGTTTAAGGGGCCTGTATTTATTTGAGGCTTGCCAATAGTTGTTCATTGGAAAAAATAAATATCTCCATTTAAAGAAAAGTGTCTTGCGGTTTGTTCATAGTATTAATGCCGTGATCTTAGGTCATGATCATATATATACCTATGTGTGTGTGTGTGTGTGTGTGTGTTATCGGCGCAGAGGGCGTCTCCCTGTACAGATTCCTCCGAGGCAAAATGTGTTTGTGACTTTGGGCTGTACAAATACATTTTGATTTGATTTGACACTGTGAAGTAATCTGCTAGTGTGAAGTAATCTATTACTGTCACGTGACTCCGATGGAAGGTGGACTGGTCACTGGAGAGTTATGACGTCACACACTGCACTGTACCTTTAACAGAATCAGCTAGCTAACATTAGCTCATGAGCTAACAGCGCGAGACGGAAACACAAACCCTTCATATCCGGCTTGAATGCGTTTTCCCGCCTCTGCTAGGCGTGAACGCTCACCTGCTGCTGGCTGAACCGGGTCAGAACGTCTCGGACGACCGACCCGTCCGGAAACACAGCGTGAGAGAACCGGAGACCAGGACAGCTGACGAACACCTCCATGTTGGCTTCTTCGCGTACCGTGAGGCGCATGCGCAGCTCTTCTTCACGTCCTTCAGGGAGGAGACGTCATCACGTTACGTCGAGTCGGCGGGGAGCTACAGTCACGGAAATGACGTCTCGGATGGCTGCAGACTCACCTGGAGCCGCCAGGTGGCGCTGTGGGCGTGTCTACAGGGAGTTAAAGCAGGAAGTGGCCGCCGCTCCGCATTGTGGGACAACATGGCAGCTCTGTGTAAGGTTGTGTCCAGGTTCGGGTTCGGGGTCCGGGTCACCTCCCGGTTCTTCTGCTCGGCCTCTGGCGGGGACCAGCCCGCCACGCACAGACCCAGATCCGGCTTCGCTGCCGCCTTCGACCTGCAGTCGGAGCTCCAGCGGGAGGCAGAGAGCGCCGCGGCCGGCAGCAGTGGCTCCTTCTCCGGTCAGCAGGAGAGCTTCGCCTCGCTGCTCCGCCGGTCCCCGCTGATCCAGATGGGACCAGCCAAAGATAAGCTGGTGGTCGGGAGGATCTTCCACGTGGTGCAGGACGACCTGTACATCGACTTCGGCGGGAAATTCCACTGCGTGTGCCGGAGGCCGGCCGAGGGAGAGAAGCTGCAGCGGGGTAGCAGAGTCCGTCTGCGGCTGCAGGACCTGGAGCTCACCGCCCGCTTCCTGGGAGCCAACACCGATACCACGCTGCTGGAGGCCCAGGCCGTACTGCTGGGCCCGCTGGAGGGACGGGAGAACCAGAACTAGAACTGAACGGAGCGGACTGTGAGACCCTGCTGCAGGACAAGGACCCTGAACGTCTCATCTGTTTCCTCATGTTTGGACGGTTCTGGACTGTTTGTCCGAGCTCAGAACTCTGGGCTCACCTTCATGATGCGTTCAGGGACCCTCACTGAGCGCTGATCTTTGAACTTTATAAAACTCAAAGACATTAAATGAATTTTTGTTCAGTCACGTGAGTCACCTGTTGACAGGTGACGTCATTCCCTGTCAGCAGCAGTTTGTTCATATTTGAATGTTTCCACATCGTCAGTTTTTCATTAAATATTTACTGAACACTTTTACTTTGAAAGAGAAGTTGTGTAACTTCCTGTTTAATGAACGAGTCTCTATTAAACTTGTGTCCCTGAACGTCACATGTTTAATGATTGCACATTTCATTATTTATTCGTCTGATGTCCACTCACACACAAACAGGTTAACAAGTTCTGATCAATAATCAACAGTAACTTCATGATGATCTGCAGGACGCTGGATGTCCGTCACAGTTACAGACGCTTTGACCGTCACACTGAATGTCACATTCATGTTGTACGTTCATTTCAATGGTCAGGACAACTTATTAACAACGTTTGTCAAACAGCTCTGTGTGTGAACGCAGCTCCATAGTCAATAACAGACAGCCCAGAGTTTTTTTTTTTTTTTTTTACTTTATTGCAAAATATAATATAAATAAGCATATTGAAATACAATTACACAAGTTGTAGCACTTACATTCAAGAACAGGATATAAACAGAGCAACGTAAAAAGTAAAGTAAAAGCAATGAAAAAAATAATATAACATTTCTTATAGAGGATCAATCAAAAGTAAAAGTTGATAAACTGTCATACAGCAATAGGGTTTTCTTTGATTTCATAAGTTTTAATGAATCAAAGTAAATGTGCAGTTCTTTCAAAAAATGTTGAAGCGTGGGGTATTTTTTGAGAATTTACATTTGTGTAGAAAGTATTTGGCGAGTATAACCAAATTATTTATGTTATATTCCAGTTTTCTGTCCTCCATTATGAAACCAAATCTCACATTATTGTAAGCCAGGGGCGGCATATCTATATTATTATAGGTTAACCAATTTTTGAAGTCTTTCCAAAACAAATCAGATAGACTGCAAGAGAACATTAAATGTTCAAGTGTTTCTACTTCTGTTTTACAGAAAGCACATTCATTACAGTCCAAATTAAATATAAGTCTTAGAAATTCATTGCAAGGATAAATGTCATTTATTGTTTGAAGTGTACCTCCTTCGCTTTAGGAGAGATAGGAAAACTAAGAAATTTACATCTAATTCTCTTGATATTCAACATGGAGTATTCCTTTAACATATGTTTTCTTTTGAGAGGGTAATGGAAAACTAGAAAAATTTCTAAAGAAATTTTGAGTGTGCCTGACTCTGGCCCAGTCACCCCCATGCATTATTATTGACACTGCTCAGTAAATTCAGAATTAATACAACAAGCTGTGTCATCATTGCCTTTTTAATGGGCTCTTATTTTGAAGGGACTCTTATTTTGAAAGACTTTTGTCTTGTGTTTGTGTGTGCTTGTGTGTGTTCTTGTGTCTGTCAATAGAGTTTCACAAAGTCTTTTATTTTGACGACAAATTTTCCCACGTTTCTAGCTACAAATGATTTCTGTAGCTTGACACTTGCAGCCACAGTCGCAGTTTACAAATTTATTTTTCGACAAATTTTTCTCTCTCTCTACACTCTAGAGATGACATCACTCACTCTAGCTGCAAACATTCTCGCAATACACACCCATTCATTTTTTTGGCGTGGTTTTTGGAGATTTTTGGCAAAATCGTTTGCCGAAACTCTTTGAAAGTACATTCCAGTCGAGTCCCGGCCAAGCTGGTCGTTTTGACACCCATGTGTGTATGTGCGACAAAAACTGTGGGAGAAGAAGCGAACCAAAAAAAAGGGCGTAAGAATAATAATAATAAGCACGGTGGATAATAGAGTGTGCTCTTTCAGGCACACTCAAAAAATCTTTGGTGAGAGTAGATCAACATTTTTTGTTACACTTTTTCTCTAATAAATGTTGGTTATTTATGGACAGGATGGGTAGTTCAGTTGTTATCGGCATGTACATTAAAGTTCCCTTAATCATACAGATGAGAGCCTGTGGAATTGCTTTAATTACAGCCCAGTAATCATTTCTGGAACATTCAGTATTATATTTATGCCTGAAATTATCAAAATCTAATATGTTACCTCTCATATCCATAAGGTGTTGGACAGACCAAATTCCATTTTCTTTCCATTCTCTAAAAAAAAGTGACTTCTTATTTATCAATATACACCGGTTATTCCAAAGTGGGGTGTTATGTGGAGAAAAATTGTGTTTATAGATTAGTTTCCAATAATGGAGGACTTGCTGATGAAATTTAGACAGCTTAATTGGCAGTTTGCTAATCTCAAAATCACATGTTAACAGAAATGCAATAGCTCCAACATCCATAAATATTTTTGAGGGCAAGTGAAACCAAAAGTGTTATATCATATTGGGTTATAAAACTTTTCAACCATTTTAGCTTCAGGGTTCCATTCATGGGGTCAAAGTCGATAGAATTTAGCCCCCCTTTTCTATTGACTTAACCGTGTCACCCTTTTGAATATAATGATGTCTATTTTTCCAGATGAAGTTATAAATCATTTGGCTGATGTTTTTAATCATATTAGTAGGGATAGCTATGGACTAAGCTGGATAAATAAAACGTGACAGAGCTTCCATTTTAGATAATAAAATGAAAATTTGAAACATATTCAGTAATATCCAGTGTAGATAACCATAAGTCAATTCTTGACATACAATTTCCATTGGGTTTTAACCATGAGAACTGCTTAACCATTAAATTTTTGCTTCTTTTTTGCTTGGAGAATGTGTATTGCAAAAGTCAAGAAATAGTGTGTACATTGTGTTGTAACAGTTTTTGTATTGATTTACAGCCTCAGAGATCTCTAAAAGTAAGTCTATTCTGACTAGTGTTATTATAGCCATAAACGTTCATTATAATAATACAACAACCTTCAATATTTAGAACAGCTGCCAACCAGTGGCCTTTCTCATCTGCTTTGTGCGTTATCACATTACCTGGGCATTTATTAAAGCAAATAGCAACACGTGCGGATTTGTTTGATCCACGGCTAAACAGTATCTTGTCTCCCCACTGGTTCGACCAGAAGGAGCAGTCTGCAGCACTTGAATGAGTTTCTTGAAGAAAAATGCAATGTGCTTTTCGCCCTTTACAAAACAGAAAAATAGCTTTTCGCTTCTCATTGTCTTTGACTCCCCTTGTGTTCAACGAAACAAAAGATAAAGTAGTGTGTAAACAGAAATAAAACTTCAACAGTTTAACAAAAGGTTACTTTGGTGTTGTAAACTAGTTAGAGTAGCTCCTCCCCAGATAAATTCCCCTGCATACCTGTTCATTGTGGGTGTGTCAGAAGTTTAGTGTTAATCTTCAGCTTGGATGCAGCAACCGTTCATGAATCCAAAAGCACGCGGAAGTAGGCCTTTTCTCCGTTCTTCCTCACCTGTTCTATGCAGGGCCAGAGAACTTCTCTCGCCATTCTGTCCTCCTTCGTGAGATCCTCCATAAACCTGATTCCTGCTTCAGTACAAACCCTGAATTCCTTTGTCAGTTTCCAAAATGCATCTCTATGTTGTCGTCTTGTAAACTGGATGATGATTTGTTGCGTTTTGTTCTCCGTCTTCCTGCCAATCCGATGAGTTGTGTCCACAATGTCCTCCATATTTTTCTCCCATTGTGGGGCTATCTTACACAGTACTTGAATCACGTCTTTCCTGGTGTCTTCATTCATCTTTTCTTTCATTCCTCTGATTCTCAGGTTCCATCTTCGTTTGTATCTGTCTTGGTCACATGCTTTTTCCTTCATTTCAGCATTTACTGCAAACAGGTGCTCCACTTCTTTTTCCAGCACCGAGACTCTTGTCTTGCAATCTTTTACTTCCGCGGCATTAAAGTTAGATGCTCTGGTCAAGCTAGCTATCATTGCACAATTCTGTTTTAACTGCATGCCAAATTCTTCAAACCTTTGTTCTTGTATGTCAAATCTCGCCACCAATGTGTTAATTGCTGCAAGTATTGTGGAGTTTGAAACTTCATCTTCATTTGGTTATGATATTTTCCAAGTATGAGCTCCTTTTGACAGGGTAGAAGGACGGGATTCCCTCTAACAACCATTTGTCCCCGCTATTGTCAGTGTTCATCAAAGCCTGTGAAGCATACTCGTCCCTCATTTGGGAGCATGGCGAAAAGTTCTTTTTAAGCTCTTGCTGAGACATTTTACATTGTTTATTTTTAATGTTGTTATGTTGTTTTTACTGAAAAACATCTTACAGACATTAAAATGTACATTTAGAGGGGATATAATTTCAATAATACGAATTTGGAGGAGTTCTGTATGAGAGCTTGTAGTATGAGAGCTTGTAGTATGAGAGCTTGTAGTATGAGAGCTTGTAGGATGAGAGCTTGTAGCATGTGACCGCTCAGTCCGCCATCTTGCCTCGGCCCTCCAAACAGCCCAGAGTTGAGACCAGGAAGCAGAGCTGCAGTCTTACATGCTTCTCTGCGCCTCCACCCAATCCTCACATCCACACTGTGTCTGTCCCTCATCCACCTACATTATTTAAGGATAAAACAAACAGAAGAGGAGTTCATCATATCTAAAAGAACTCATAGTACCTTACTGCCCCTCTAGAACACTGCGCTCTCAGAATTCTGGGTTCCTTGTGGTTCCTATAGTTTCCAAAAGTAGATTGGGAGCCAGAGCTTTCAGCTATCAAGCTCCTCTTCTGTGGAACAAACTACCATTCTGGGTTCAGGAGGCAGACACAGTCAACACTTTCAAGAGTAGACTGAAGACTTTCCTTTTTGATAGAGCTTATAGTTAGTGCTGGCTCAGGTCATCCCTTAGTTATGCTGCCATAGGACTAGACTGCCGGGGGACTCCCCCTCCCTCCTCTCTCTCTCTCTCTGAGGGTCTGAGGACAGAGGGTGTCACTCCCTGTACAGATTGTACCAAATCAAATCAAACCAAATTTTATTTGTATAGCTCAAAGTCACAAACACATTATCCTCAGAGGGCTTTACAATCTGTACAGGGAGTGACACCCTCTGTCCTTAGACAGAAAAACTTGCCCACAAAAACCCTTTAACAGGGAAAAAAGGTAGAAGAAACCTCAGGAAGAGCCACAGAGGAGGGATCCCTCTCCCAGGACGGACAGACGTGCAATGGATGTCACGTGTACAGAACAAACCAACACAAACATATTGTACAATTACAATGAATGATAGAATGACAATGAATTACAATGAATGATAGAATGATTACAGTAGCAGTGGAACCTGTGATAGAGTTAGAGGGACACAGATGCACAGCAGCAGCAAATCATTAACTGACTGTAAACTGTAATGGAGATATGGTGGCAATAATGACAGTAATAATATATGTAGTGGACGTCATGCAGGACCACAGCAGCAGCCACGATCCACGAGAACCTGCTGGACGATTGTAAAGCCCTGCGAGGCAAATGTATTTTGTGAGTTTGGGCTGTACAAATAAAATTTGATTTGATATATAGCACTAACAACATAGTTATCCATATTATATTCCATTTCTGTTGATAAATCACCATAAATATTACACACTGGTCCTTTAAGACGCCATGTTGTGTTGATGATAATACGGCCCCGCCCCTCCTGCCGGGCGGGGCTCGGTACTGCAGCAAGCATCCACCGACACACACACACACACCACAACATCCACAGACACATCCACCACAGCACCGGGTCCACAACCGCAACCAGAGCCAGAACCAGAGGCACTGTTCAAAGCACTTCAGACCCGGAGGAAGACGCGGAACGTGAGTGTTTGTACTGTGTGTGTGTGTGTGTGTCTATATCTATGTGTTTGTGTGTGTGTGTATCCTCGCTCTCATTGGTCAGACAGTCCTCTCATTAATATTCAGTAAATCAGAATCAGAATTAAGTTTATTGCCAAGTACGTTTGCACTTACAAGGAATTTGACTCTGTGTAGTAAAAAATATAAAAATATAGGAAGATAAAAAAAAAACAAGTATTAAAATATAATATAACAATATAACAATATCTTCTACACAAAGGAGCTGATGTGACAGTATACGACTGGATATGACAGTATGTGACAGTATAGTTCACAGTATATTCACAGAATATTATAATGTGCAGATAAACATTTTGGATTAAGTCCAAAATAAATAAAGACTGTGTGTTAATGTGACGCAGGAAGTCTGTAGATGCTACGTTAATGTAGCATGGAGGTCTGGATGGAGAGAGTCAGGGGGACTTCAGGCCTTGTTGATAAGGATAGCAGCGGATGAGAAGAAACTGTTCTTGTGGAGTGAGGTTCTGGTTCTGGTTCTGGTCCTGATGGACCCCAGCCTCCTGCTCAGAGGGGAGTGACTCAGAGTTTGTGTCCGGGGTGGGAGGGTTCAGCCACAATCTTTGTCACAAAATCTGAGTCCTGGAGACGTACACGTCCTGGAGAGATGGCAGACTGCAGTCAGTCACCTTCTCTGCAGACTCGGTTCTCCAGGTTCTGTTCTTGTTCGTGATTGGCTGATGCAGTGTGATGTCACACTATTAATGTTTTCTGGGTCAGGATGTTTGGTAGCGTGTCCGGGAGGATCCAGAGGGACCGGCAGAGGGCTGGAGGTCTGGGCTCGGTCCAGCAGGCCATACGCTACCAGAACCAGGACTTCGAGGCCCTGAAGGAGGACTGTCTGCAGAACGGGGGCCTGTTCGAGGATCCGATGTTCCCAGCAGAACCAAGCTCACTGGGCTTCAAAGAACTGGGACCATTCAGCGCTAAAACCAAAGGGGTGGACTGGAAGAGACCGATGGTGAGAGGGGCTAACAAAGGCTAACGGGGGCTAACAGGGGCTAATGCTAACAGGTCACGCTAACAATAAAGTGGCTAATGTAACTATGGATTATACAACCAGGGCTGGACCCTGTTTGGATTTGATTGGCTGTTTGTGACTGGCTGTGATTGGCTGTTTGTGATTAGTTGTTTGTGATTGGCTGTTTATGACTGGCTGTTTATGACCTGCTGTTTATGACCGGCTGTTCGTGACTGTCTGTGATTGGCTGTTTTAGGAGCTGTCAGAGAGCCCTGAGTTCATAGTGGGCGGAGCCACAAGGACAGACATCTGTCAGGGCGCTCTGGGTGAGTCCTGATTGGTCCTGATCGTTTGTTGATGTCTGTGCTGTCAGGGGAACTTCCCTGACGATGGTCGCTAAGAGATGAGTCGACGTGTGAGTCAACTGAGAGTAAACCACAGTAGACCACACACACGCATCCACAGCTGTGCGTGTGTGCTTCAGCTCCACCTCCTGCAGGACGTGCAAGGATGTAAGATTCTGTTGTGTCAGAGTTTCTGACCCACAGTGCATCATGGGAAGTCTCCCATCATCACTAAGCTCTATCAAAGAGGAACGTTGACTCAACGTGTTGACGCTGTACAAGAAGTACCTGAAGGCAGCACTCAGCCATCAGCTGACCTCATATCCACAACTTTATTGATCCATCATCCGGAAACATTAGCCAGAAGCATTAGCAGCTTAATGTGTTGTTGCTGTTGATGTTAGCATTTAAACCTAGCATTAGTGTGTCCCCACAGACTGGGATAATGGAGTCAGCACAAACACTTCCCGTAAACAGGTCTGTTCGTCCAATCTGAGCTGGGATCAGCATCGCCTCATGATGATGGGACGATGAGTTAGTGATTTTCCCCACTGTGGGATCAATTTCATCCTTGTACTATGTACCATTGCACCAAAAAAGAAAAAAATCCTTGTCTATACTCACTGATATTTATGTATATATATATTTACCTATTTACCTTTCTACATGCACATATCTTTTTTGTCTTTGTTCTTGTTTATGTCTACGTTTTTATCTGTTTGTACTAAGAGAGCTAAGTGAAACCGGAGTCACAACAACACAACAACAACAACACAGCAACAACACTACAACACAGCAACAACACTACAACAGCACTACAACAGCACAGCAACAATACAGCAACATCAACACTTCAACAACACAGCACCAACATTACAACAACACAGCAACAAAAACAACACAGCAACAAAAACAACACAGCAACAACACTACAATAACACTACAACAACACAGCAACAACACTACAACAACACTACAGCAACAACACTACAACACAGCAACAACAATACAACAACAAAGCAATAACACTACAACAACACAGCCACAACAACACTACAACAACACAGCACCAACATTACAACAACACAGCAACAATACATCAACAACACAGCAATAACACTACAACAACACAGCAACAGCACAGCAACAATACAGCAACATCAACACTACAACAACACAGCACCAACATTACAACAACACAGCAACAAAAACAACACTACAACAACACAGCAACAACACTACAATAACACTACAGCAACAACACTACAACACAGCAACAACAATTCAACAACACAGCAACAACACATCAACAACACAGCAATAACACTACAACAACACAGCAACAACACTACAACAACACAGTAGTAGTAGTGTAGTGGACGTCGTGCAGGACCACAGCAGCAGCCACGATCCATGAGAACCTGCTGGACGAGAGAGCACAGAAACTCCAGGGAAGAAGTTTAGTTAGTAACATGCATTAACATACATTAATGAGACAGGTATGTTTACAGATGGAGACAGAGAGAAAGAGAGAGAGAGAGAGAGAGGGTTTTCAGTCAGAGAGATGTGACTGCATCTTCAACCAATACAATGCCTGACTAGGCATAACCCTGAAAGAGACAGACAGACAGACAGACAGACAGAGGGAGAGAGGAGAGGGAGTCCCTTGGCAGTCTATGTCTATTCCTATGGCAGCATAAGACAGCAACAAATACAACACAGCAACAACACTAAAACAGCACAGCAACAATACAGCAACAATACAGCAACAACACAGCACCAACATTACAACGACACAGCAACAAAAACAACACAGCAACAACACTACAACACTACAACAACATAACAACAACACTACAACAGCACAACAACAATACAACAACACAGCAACAGCACTACAACAACACAGCGACAACACTAGAACAACACAGCAACAACACTACAACACAGCAACAACGCTGCAACACCATTACAACAACACAGCAACAACACAGCAACAACACACTAACAACACAGCAACAACACTACAGCAACACAGCAAAAACACTACAGCAACACAGCAACAACACTACAACAACACTACACTACAACACAGCAGCAACACTACAACAACACAGCAACAACATGACAACAACACTACAACAACACAGCAACAACACTACAACACAACAACAACATAACAACAGAGCACCAACACTACAACAACACAGAAACAACACTACAACAACACTACAACAACACAGCAACAACACGACAACAACAGAGCACCAACATTACAACACAGCAACAACACTACAACAACATAGCAACAACACAGCAACAACACTACAACAACACACTAACAATACAGCAACATCACTACAACAACACAGCAATAACACTACAACAACACAGCAACAACACTACAACACAGCAGCAACACTACACCAACACAGCAACAACACTACAACAACACAGCAACAACACTACAACACTACAACAACACAGCAACAACACAGCAAAAACACTACAACACAACAACAACACAGCAACAACACAGCAATAATACGACAACAACAGAGCACCAATACTACAACAACACAGCAACAACACTACTACAACACAGCAACAACACGACAACAACACAGCAACAACATGACAACAACAGAGCACCAACACTACAACACTACAACAACACAGCAACAACACTACAACATAGAAACAACACAGCAACACTATAACAACATAGCAACAACACTACAACAACACTAGAAGGACATAGCAACAACACTACAACAACACAGCAACACTGGACGTTGTATAAAGGTCTGTTGTGGACATTGTATGAAGATTGTTATGGACATTGTATGAAGGTTGTTGTGTGGTTCTTCCAGGTGACTGTTGGCTGCTGGCTGCGATTGGCTCTCTGACTCTGAATGAACGTCTGCTGCACCGTGTGGTTCCTCATGGTCAGAGCTTTGACCACCAATACGCCGGTATCTTTCACTTCCAGGTGAGACCACGCCCTTTGACCTGTCACAATGCATTCAAGTGAGGTCACACCTTCAAAAAAACTTTATTGAAAACAGCAGGGAGGCTTGAACAGTCAGGAAACAATTCTGAATTCTGTTTGCTGGTTGTTTCTTTCTAGACTGATCATTTGTATGAAATATCAACCTACCTGTCTGTCTGTCTGTTTGCCTGCCTGCCTGTCTGTCTGTCTCTGTCTGTCTGTAGTTCTGGCAGTTCGGTGAGTGGGTGGACGTGGTGATCGACGACCGTCTGCCGGTCAAAGACGGAGAGCTGATGTTCGTCCACTCAGCTGAAGGCAGTGAGTTCTGGAGCGCTCTGCTGGAGAAGGCCTACGCCAAGTAAGGACTGCACGCTGCCCTGCATAGACACTGGTTTCATCCCTTCAGATGAACTCTGAACTCTGTGTGTGTTCAGGTTGAACGGCTCGTATGAGGCGTTGTCTGGCGGCAGCACCACTGAAGGTTTCGAGGATTTCACAGGCGGCGTGGCCGAGATGTACGAGCTGAAGAAAGCTCCCAGAGATCTTCATCGTATCATCACCAAAGCTCTAGAGAGAGGATCACTGCTGGGATGCTCCATTGACGTCAGTTATATCCAACACATTTCAACATGAGTTCTGGTTCTTTGTATCAAATAACACTGAGATGTGTTAACTCTCTGTTTTGTCCTCAGATCACTAGCGCCTTTGACATGGAGGCTGTCACCTTCAAGAAGCTGGTTAAAGGCCACGCGTACTCTGTCACCGGGCTCAGACAGGTAAGCTCAGCTGTCATCTTAACATCAAACAGGATCCAGTCTTTGAGTCGGGTTCTGGATGTCTGTCCTCCTCTCTGCAGGTGGAGTACCGTGGTCTGCAGGAGCGTCTGATCCGGATCAGGAACCCCTGGGGTCAGGTGGAGTGGACCGGAGCCTGGAGCGACAAGTCAGTGCTTCATTTACAGAGTGTTGAAGGTTCTGCATCATCAGGTCAGAGTGTTGAAGGTTCTCCATCATCAGGTCAGAGTGTTGAAGGTTCTCCGTCATCAGGTCAGAGTGTTGAAGGTTCCTCAGGTCAGAGTGTTGAAGGTTCTCTGTCATCAGGTCAGAGTGTTGAAGGTTCATCAGGTCAGAGTGTTGAAGGTTCATCAGGTCAGAGTATTGAAGGTTCTCTGTCATCAGGTCAGAGTGTTGAAGGTTCATCAGGTCAGAGTGTTGAAGGTTCTCCGTCATCGGGTCAGAGTGTTGAAGATTCTCCGTCATCAGGTCAGAGTGTTGAAGGTTCATCAGGTCAGAGTGCCAGATGAAAGGCATTCTAACAGTGTCTGTCTGACTGTCCGTCTGTCTGTCCAACTGACTGACTGACTGACTGACTGTCTGACTGTCTGTCTGTTCCTCAGCTCCTCTGAGTGGAGCTCCATCGACTCTGCAGAGAAAGATGAGCTGCTGTGTAAGATGGAGGACGGAGAGTTCTGGTGAGTTTCTGCTCTGAACGTGAAAACAAGATTTGGAGGATGGAGAAGATGACCTGTCTGTCTGTCTGTCTGTCTGTCTGTCTGTCTGTCTGTCTGTCTGTCTGTCTGTCTGTCTGTCTGTCTGTCTGTCTGTCAGGATGTCATTCCAGGAGTTCCTCCGTCAGTTCTCGAGGTTGGAGATCTGTAATCTGACCCCGGATGCTCTCACTGAAGACTCGACCAGTTTTTGGAACACGATGATGTTTGAGGGCAGCTGGAGGAGAGGAAGCACTGCTGGGGGCTGCAGGAACCACCCCAGTGAGGCAGGGGGCAAACTGATCAGGGCTTTTAAGATCATACTACTGTGTGTATGCTTCTTTGTGTGTTTTGACTACATATCCCATGATGCCTTGGTTGTTGCTGCCTCCCTGCAGACACGTTCTGGATAAACCCTCAATATAAGATCTCCCTGCTGGAGGAGGACGATGACCTGGAGGATGAGGAGGCCGCTTGCAGCTTCCTCGTGGCTCTGATGCAGAAAGACCGTCGCCGCTACCGCCGCCACGGCCAGGATGTGCACACCATTGGCTTCGCCATCTATGAGGTCAGAGGTCAAAGAGACAGAATGTTATGATTTCATGGCAGCAGCAATAATGTTGTGTTACCATAGCAACAACCCTTATTAACACCTTAACAACCTTTTATTAACACCTTAACAACCCTTATCAACACCCTAACAACCTCTTATCAACACCTTAACAACTCTTATCAAGACTTTAACAATGTCTTATCATCATCTTAACAACCTCTTATCATCATTTTAACAACCCTTATCAACACCATAACAACCTCTTATCAACACCTTAAACACACTTAAAACCCACCTGGTAACACCATAGTAACCATAGTAATCACCTTTTCGGTGTTTGTTCTCATTCACAGATTCCTGACGAGGTGAGTTGGTCTGGTTCTGGTTCTGGTTCTGGTTCTGGTTTAACGCTTACATCAGATCAAGCTCATGTCGACGTCCATGTGTCCGTCAGTACCGAGGCTGTCCAAGTGTCCACATGAAGAAGGACTTCTTCCTGCGTCACTCTTCCTGTGCTCGTTCAGAGACCTTCATCAACCTGCGAGAGGTGAGCACCAGGCTCCGCCTCCCGCCGGGCGAGTACCTGATCGTCCCCTCCACCTTCGAGCCATCCAAGGAGGCCGACTTCGTCCTGAGGGTGTTCACTGAGAAACAGTCGGAGACCAAGTGAGCATGTACAGTTAGTTCAGTAATCATGTGACTACAGTCGGTAATCATGTGACTCTACAGTCGTTAATCATGTGACCACAGTTGGTAATCATGTGACTCTGTGCAGTGAGATGGACGACGTCGTGGAGGCCATCTTTGAAGATGAGGTAAAGAAGCATCATCAGACTGACATTTGATTGACACACTGATCTTTGACCTCAGCAGCTTCCTGTTGTTCTGTGCAGGAGGAAATCTCAGAGAGCGATGTGGATGACTCCTTCAGGTCCATGTTCGCTCAGCTGTCAGGGGATGTGAGTTCTGCTGTTCCTCTGTGATGTTGTTCAGTCTTAAAGACGTTCTTCTGAAATGATCAGACTGAGCAGGAGCTAGCATTCAGACATGTTCTGTTTGTGTTCTCTCATCAGGACATGGAGATCTCAGTACGAGAACTCAGAACCATCCTGAACCGGGTCGTGTCCAAACGTAAGTTTTATATTAAGTATAATTAATAATTATATTATAATTAATAATAATAATTATTATTATTATAATAAGGAGGAACATGATCACAGATCAGCTCTGACAGAGAACATTTAAGGACATCAGAGAACATCACAGAACATTAGAGAACATCACAGAACATCACAGAAAATTAGAGAACACCAGAGAACATCACAGAACATTAGAGAACATTTAAGGGCATCAGATAACATCAGAGAACATCAGAGAACATTAGAGAAGATCAGAGAATATTTAAGAACATCAGAGAACACTACAGAACATTTAAGGCCATCAGAGAACATTAGAGAACATTTAAGGACACCAGAGAACATTAGAGAACATTTAAGGACACTGGAGAACATTAGAGAACATTTAAGGACACCATAGAACATTAGAGAACATTTAAGGACACCAGAGAATATCAGAGAACATTTAAGGATACCAGAGAACATCAGAGAACTTAAGAGAACATCAGAGAACATTAGAGAACATTTAAGGACATCAGAGAATATCAGAGAACTTTAGAGAACATCAGAGAACATTAGAGAACATTTAAGGACATCAGAGAACATTAGACAACATCGGAGAACATTTAAGGACACCAGAGAACATCAGAGAACATTTAAGGACATCAGAGAACATCACAGAACATTAGAGAACATTTAAGGACATCAGAGAACATTAGAGAACATTTAAGGACATCAGAGAACATTTAAAGACATTAGAGAATACCAGAGAACATCACAGAAAATTAGAGAACATTTAAGAGCATCAGATAACATCAGAGAACATTAGAGAACATCACAGAACATTAGAGAACATTTAAGGGCATCAGATAACATCAGAGAACATCAGAGAACATTAGAAAACATTAGAGAACATTAGAGAACATTAGAGGAGATCAGTGAATATTTAAGGACATCAGAAAACATCAGAGAACACTACAGAACATTTAAGGACATCAGATAACATCAGAGAACATTAGAGAACATTTAAGGACACCAGAGAACATTAGAGAACATTTAAGGACACTAGAGAACATTTAAGGACACCATAGAACATTAGAGAACATCACAGAACGTTGAAGAACATCACCAGTGGACACACTTCTTCTTCTGTGGTTTACAGACAGAGACCTGCACACTGATGGGTTTAGTATGGAGTCCTGCAGAGCTATGGTCAGTCTCATGGATGTATCCTCACTCTGCTGTATATCTGCACACTGATGTTAGAACATCAGACAAACAGGTACTGACAGGGATGAAGCAGTGATGTCACCTGTGCAGGTAAACACTTCAAATGAAACATTGTCTTTCCACAGACTGTTTTAAAACAGTGTTTTTGTTTGTGATGGACTCAGATTGTTAATCTAAAGGTTTGACACCATCATGGAAAGATCCGACAGAGGCAGACTTCATGTTTACATTGTCACACTCATTACATATATATATATATATATATATATATACATTCAAAGAGAACAGAACAAACGTTGACATTGTGTCGACCTTGACTTGAATGCAGAAAGACGGCAGCGCTCGGCTCGGTCTTGTGGAGTTTCAGATTCTCTGGAACAAGATCCGGAAGTGGCTGGTGAGTTCTTAGTCCTGATCTAAGACCATGACCTGGACCAGCACCAACACCTGACATCCGAACGGAGGGTGGAGGCTGTTACAGCAGCACCTTCATGGACATGTCAGACCGTTACATGACGTCCACACCAAGTGCAAATCCAGAACGTGACACAGCAAAATGAATCTACGTGGCTTGATAGAAGTCAGCTATGACTCTCAAGATGCATTTCACTAACATTGTTCATGAATATTTATGAGGTACTGAAGTAAAACCAGAAGTTAGAATGTAAAAACCGTGATGCATTCAGGAACACTAAGGAGATCCATCGAGGAGACAAAGTTAATAAAGGTTATGTGATCACATTATTATTACTATCTTCTGCAGGGAATCTTCAGAGAGTTTGATCTGGATAAATCTGGATGTATGAGCTCCTACGAGATGAGGCTGGCTCTGGAAAATGGAGGTAAATCATGATGATGTCACAACGTGGTTGATTGATTGATTGATTGATTGGTTGGTTGGATGGTTGGTGGGTTGGTTGGTTGATTGGTTGGTTGGTTGGTTGAATTGTTTGTTGATTGATTGGCTGGTTGATTGATTAGTTGATTTGTTAGTTGGTTGGATGGTTGATTGGATGGCTGGTTGATGGTGGATGGTGGTTGATGACTCTTGAATGACTTCTGCTGTCCTCAGGGTTCAAACTGAACAACAGGTTGTATCAGATGCTTGTTGCTCGGTACGCCGACAATGAGATCATGGACTTTGACAACTTTACCTGCTGCCTGGTCAAACTGGAGGCTATGTTCAGTACGTACCACTGCTCGCTGTTCACATTGTTAATGTAGACACTTCCTGTTTGACTCAAACGTCTCAAACACACGGTGTGTAGGAAGTGACCTGAACGCTGCGTTGTCTTCCTCAGAGGCCTTCCAGGAACTGGACCAAGATGGGACAGGAAGTATAGAGATCAACATCATTGAGGTATGCGGATGCTTTGTGAACTTTCTGTTCTGTGCCCTAAGTATTGTCTGCAGGCTTCCTCTCGGGTTGCAGTTAACCAATCAGAGGGCAAGACAGCTACCTGTACGAAGTCTGTCAGTCAAAACTCAGGGCACAAAGTCCATACACCCAGGAGTTAATGTCCCTTCATGTCAGACTGAACTCGTCAACAGAAATTTAAATTAATACTGATGAGCTCACTTTGATGTTTTCATCTAAAGCCATCAAGCTATCAAAGTAACTGAGTACTTTTACTCAATATTGAGTAATTACTACTTATTTTGATCACTGTTCAAAGACTGATGAGTAACATTCCTCCTCCTCTTCCTCAGTGGCTCTATGTGACCATGTGTGGCTGAAGACGATGACGAAGACGATGAAGAAGTTCAAAGTGCCTCAACAGGAAACCAAACTACACACCTGACTTTTACCCTGCACAGTACTACAGTAACACTACAGTAACATTACAGTGACATTACAACACTACAATAACACTACAGTAACACTACAGTAACATTACAGTGACATTACAACACTACAGTAACACTACAATAACACTACAATAACACTACAGTAACATTACAGTGACATTACAACACTACAGTAACACTACAATAACACTACAGTAATATTACAGTGACATTACAAGAACACTACAACAACACTGCAGTAACATTACAGTAACGCTATAGTAAGATACTGTAGTACTGTGCTCTCTGTGCATTATCAGTCTTCTAGGTGCTTGAAGATCAAATTATTTAGAAGCTCATGGAAGTTGTATTTTTTTGGTGTGTGGCTGGCTGCACTGAGATCTGTCTTGCTGCTGTATTTATGCTCTAGCTGATGTAGGGGGCGCTATAACTCAGATATTTATTGATGTGTATTTAAGTGACGAGCCGCGGTCTGCCGCCTCCATCACACCTCTGAAGGCTGACGGAGCGTTCCAGCCTGTGAGGCAGAGCTCTGGGTTTATTTCCCCTGGTGGAGGCGTTCAGGTTCAGCTCAGTCAAACGAACGCTGACGGAGCTCAGCTTCCTGTTTTCACTCATTAAAGGAAACAAAACCAACGCTGAGTCCAGTGTTTGTCTGCACCTGCACCACCTCACTCACCTGCACCACCTACATCACCTCATCCATCTTCACCACCTACACCACCTCACTGACCTGCACCACCTCACTCACCTGCACCACCTACATCACCTCATTCATCTTCACCACCTACACCACCTCACTGACCTGCAGCAACTACACCACCTGCACCACCTACATCACCTCATTCACCTTCACCACCTCACTCACCTGCACCACCTCACTCACCTTCATCACCTGCACTACCTCACTCACCTTCACCACCTACACCACCTCACTCACCTTCACCACCTCACTCACCTTCACCACCTACACCACCTCACTCACCTTCACCACCTACACCACCTCACTCACCTTCACCACCTCACTCACCTACACCACCTGCACCACCTCACTCACCTACACCACCTGCACCACCTGACTCCTCGAGTACAGTTGAATAGTCCTAATGAGCTCCTAAGTCCTTTCCTAACCAAGTTTCCTAACCACCTTTCCTTTACCTCAATGGAAAACATCACAAGGTCATAAGGAAAGATGTTAAGGAGAGGTGATAAGGAGTTAGGAGAAGACAGCTGCTCTTAGGTATCCGGGCCAGGCTAGTGGCTAACCCACACAAGCCGGCTATACTGTCCATCGTACTCTCCAGTGTCCGCTCCTTGGACAACAAACTGGACTACATACAGGTCCATTTAGCTTACAGTTAGCTTCAGGTCCATTTAGCTTACAGTTAATTTGTTGGTTTTCAGCCTTACCCAGCTCAAGTCTTGCTAGCATAACACCAACTAGCATTAAATAGCTAACATACTAGGCAGTATAGTAGTAGTAGTGTTATAATGTTGATTATGTAGCTTTTAGAGCTTTACTGTGTTTCCAGACACATGCTAAGCTATGCTAATAATGTCTCACTTGTCTAGCTCAGAGAAAAAGCTGATTGAATGAAGCTGAACATGAAAGCTAATTCTAGATGTAGCTAGCAAGCATGTCAACCAGATTAGCTCTCTTGTTGTTGGTTTGGTGTTTTTGAACAGTCACAATCAAAACTAGATATAATCTGCTTCCAGTCATTATGCTAAGCTAGGCTAATCACGTCACACAGAGATGAAAGCATTGTGTTTGAATGAACCAATGAGGACTTGTGCTCAGCCTGGTGGTGGATAAATTTATTGGCTTCACAGGCTGTCAGTCAGGGCGTGTACAGAGTGAAAAACAGGAAGAGAAGCTGCAGCTGTCAACGGCAATATGGCATCCTGCAGTAACACTGAAGCTCCGGGCGACCATGGAGCAACAGCTTAGATCATGGCGAAGTTTAACCACTGTGGGAACAAGACACAGAGACCGGGTCAACACCTAAACTGTATGCATGGATCCCGACCTGGGTCCTGGTTCTGAATGTATTCAATAGACTCTGGTGGACTCACCTGGTTGAAGTTGAGCTCAATGGACCCACTCTCGTGAGCATCAAGCTTCTTAAAGACCCCTGAGGACCAAACAGTCACATGTCACTGTTCATTAGCTACGTTGGCTCATTAGCATCATAAACGACTGGGTCTTGATGAATTTTGAGTGTTAGCTCGGTTAGCTTTACTAGCTTGTTTGGATGTTAAACATGGTCGACTCACTGAACATCATCTCCAGCCTCATCAGACAGCCCACAAAGTTGTCGAAGTCAATGGTCATGTCGGGGTCAGAGTATCGAGCCACCAGCAGCTGGTAGATGGTGTTGTTGAGGGTGAAACCTGGAAGACGATAGGACACACTGTTAGCATCATGCTAACACCGTGTTACTTGATAAAAACAAAAGTACATCAGGACAAAACTAAGAAATAACGTCCAAACTGAAACAAACAAAAATATTAAAACACAGACCTGAAAAGATGTTTACAAAACCGCAAGACACAGCTAACTCTGCTAACACAGCTAGTGTGTGCTAACTGTGCTAACAGCTGTCCAGCAGGACATTGACATACCGTTTCTGTCAGTCTGAGTCCAGCAGCAGTAAAACAAACAAACATTATTATTATAGAGAAGAAGATGTTTTATTTTGAAAGCTCTCTGTGTGGCTGGGAGGAAACAACCTGGATGGACTGCAGTGAGTCAGCTGGAACAACATATCCAATGTGTGTGTGTGTGTATACAGTGTCTACACACACACACACACAACAGAAACAGTAGAAGAAGAAATAATGGCTGACCTGCATCTTTGAAGGCGACTCTCATCTCAGGAGTGCTCATCGTCCCCGAGTTATCCGAGTCATTCTTCTTATAGATCGACTGCAGACAGACAGACAGACAGGCAGGCAGGCAGGCAGGCAGGCAGGCAGGCAGGCAGGCAGACAGACAGACAGACAGACAGACAGGTTTCATCAAAATGTACTCAGATGTCTGGGGTCAAAGGTCATCGTGCTCACCAGGTATCTCTGGACCTTCTTCCACAGGGTGGCAAACTCTCCGAGGCCGAGTTTCCCGTTCCCGCTGTTCTGATGAAGAGTTCAGGAAGTCTGATGTCACCACGTACCAGAGTGCAGCATGACATCACTGAGAGAGAACAGCTCAGTATGAACGTCATCACAATCTTAGCATGCTAACAGCTAACATCAGCCTGACTGTGCCTCTAGAGGTGACAGGAAGTCAACGCCTTTTAAGGATACGTCCATCAGGTTGACCATGACTCTGCTGGTCTCCATGCTGAAGCCGTCAGTTTTGATGTCAGTTCCTGTGAACAAGACACAGGAAGTTACAGCTAGAAAGGTGAGCAGGTATACAGGCGAGCAGGTGGACAGGTGAGAGGTGAGCAGGTGGACAGATGTACAGGTGAGCAGGTGAACAGGTGAGCAGGTGTACAAAGTGAGCAGGTGTACAGGTGTACAGGTGAAGTGTGCTGAAGTTACGTTTGGCGACAATCTTGTTCAGGATGGTTCTGAGCTCCACGGCAGAGATCTCCATGTCCTTTAACACAACAGGAAACATGTGACACCTGAACACCTGCCTGCCTCATGTGATGATGACACAGGTATAAAGATGATCATGCCTAAGTCAGGTGTTCATCTCACATGTTTTTATGACGTGTAAGAAAACTTACATCTCCAGCGAGTTTGGTGAAGAGACCTCTGAATCCTGCGTCGACCTCCTCGTCAGACACCAGCTCCTGAACATGCCAACATCACACACACTTTATTCACAGACTAACATCACACACACTTTATTCACACGCTAACATCACGCACACTTTATTCACACGCTAACATCACACACACTTTATTCACACGCTAACGTCACACACACTTTATTCACACGCTAACGTCACACACACTTTATTCACACGCTAACGTCACACACACTTTATTCACAGACTAACATCATGCACACTTTATTCACAGACTAACATCACACACACTTTATTCACACGCTAACGTCACCACACCTTTATTCTGCGTAACATCACACACACTTTATTCACCTGCTGAACATACACACTTTATTCTGCAGACTAACATCACGCACACTTGTTCTGCAGAACATCACACACACACTTTATTCCACACGCTAACATCACACACACTTTGTTCACAGACTAACATCACACACACTTTATTCACAGACTAACATCACACACTTTATTCACAGACTAACATCACACACACTTTGATACAGACTAACATCACACACACTTTATTCACGCTAACATCACACTTTATTCTGCGCTATCACACACTATTCACACACTAACATCACACACACACTTTATTCACACACTAACATCACACACTTTATTCACACACTAACATCACACACTTTATTCACACACAACATCACATACACTTTATTCACACACTAACATCACGCACACTTTATTCACAGACTAACATCAGCACACTTTATTCACAGACTAACATGCACCCTTTATTCACACACTAACATCACGCACACTTTATTCACACACTAACATCACACACACTTTATTCACAGACTAACCCTCACGCACACTTTATTCACAGACCCAACATCACGCACACTTTATTCACACACTAACATCACACACACTTTATTCACAGACTAACATCCAGCACACTTTATTCACAGACTAACATCACACACTTTATTCACAGACTAACATCATGCTATTCACACTAACATCACACACACTTTATTCTGAACTAACATCACACACACTTTATTCACAGACTAACATCACACACTTTATTCTAGACTAACATCACACACTTTATTCACAGACTAACATCACACACCTTTATTCACACACAACATCACACACACTTTATTCACAGACTAACATCACGCACACTTTATTCACACACTAACATCACACACACTTTATTCACAGACTAACATCACGCACACTTTATTCTGAATAACATCACACACTTTGTTCACAGACTAACATCGCTACGGCTGTGGCTCGGAGAATTAGAAGCGGGTACAATCACTAATCCGAAGATGGGTGGTTCGATCCCGGTTCGATCCCCTCGGTCTGCATGTGAGAAGTCCTTGGGCAAGACCACTGAACCCCAAATTGCTCCACGGCTGCGCCATCGGTTGTGTGAATGTGTATGAATGGTTAGCTCCTCAAACTGATGAGCAGTTGGCACCTTGCATGGCAGCCAATGCCATCCCAGTGTGTGGAATGTGAATGGAGTGAATGAATATGTCTGTAGCGCTTTAGTGGTCGGAAGACTAGAAAGCTATATAAGTACAGTCCATTTACCATTTACCATTTACACACTTTATTCTGAATAACATCACACACACTTTATTCACAGATAACATCATGCACACTTTATTCACAGACTAACATCACGCACACTTTATTCACACACTAACATCACACACACTTTATTCACCTTGCCCATCACACACTTTATTTACAGCTAACATCACACACTATTCACACACTAACATCACACACACTTTATTCACAGACCCAACATCACGCACACTTTATTCACAGACTAACATCACGCACACTTTATTCACAGACTAACATCCGCACACACTTTATTCACGCTAACATCCACACACACTTTATTCACCTGCACGCTAACATCACGTACACTTATTCACACACTAACATCACACACACTTTATTACACAGACTAACATCACACACTTTATTCACAGACTAACATCACACACACTTTATTCTGCGTAACATCACACACCTTTATTCACCGCGTAACATCACGCGCACTTTATTCACACACTAACATCACACACACACTTTATTCTGCGCTAACATCACGCACACTTTATTCACGCTAACATCCACGCGCACTGTGTTCACACACTAACATCCGCATGCCCTTTATTCACACTAACATCACACACTTTATTCACAGACTAACATCACACACACTTTATTCTGAACTAACATCACGCACACTTTATTCACAGACTAACATCACACACTTTGTTCACAGACTAACATCATGCACACTTTATTCACACTAACATCCACTTACACTTTATTCACGTTAACATCACACACTTTATTCACACGCTAACATCAGCACACTTTATTCACCGCTAACATCAGCACACTTTATTCACACATAACATCACACACACTGATACAGACTATCCACACACTTTATTCACAGATAACATACACACACTTTATTCACACACTAACATCACACACACACACTTTATTCACACGCTATCACGCACACACTTTATTCACACACTAACATCACACACACTTTATTCACCGCGCATCATACACTTTTCATTCTGCGCTAACATCCACCTTACACTGTATTCACACACTAACATCACACACACTTTATTCACACTAACATCACACACACTTTATTCTGAATAACATCACACACACTTCTTTATTCTGAACTAACATCCACTTTGTTTATTCACAGACTAACATCACACACTTTATTCACAAGACTAACATCACGCACACTTTATTCACACACTAACATCCACTTTTTATTCTGTAGACTAACATCCGCACACTTTATTCACAGACTAACATCACACACTTTATTCACAGACTAACATCATGCACTTTATTCACACATAACATCTGCTACTTTATTCTGAACTAACATCACACTTTGCACTTTATTCTGCGCTAACATCACGCCACACTTTATTCACACACTAACATCACGCACACTTTATTCTAGCTAACATCATACCTTTATTCACACATAACATCACGCACCACTTTATTCTACGCTAACATCACACACTTTATTCACAGACTAACATCACACACACTTTATTCTGAACAACATCACTTTACTTTATTCACAGACTAACATCCCTTTTATTCCTGAGACAACATCACACACACACTTTATTCTAGACTAACATCACGCACTTTATTCACAGACTAACATCACACACTTTATTCTGAGACTAACATCACGCACACTATTCACAGACTAACATCACACTTTATTCACAGACTAACATCACGCGCACTTTATTCTGAATAACATCACCGCTTTGTTAGACTAACATCACGCACACTTTATTCACAGACTAACATCACACACTTTATTCACAGACTAACATCCGCGCACACTTTATTCCTACGCTAACATCGCACACTTTATTCACACGCTAACATCACGCACACTTTATTCACACACTAACATCCACACACTTTATTCACACACTAACATCACACACACTTTATTACACACTAACATCACACACTTTGTTGTAAACAAGAAGTTTTACTCACATCCTCGAGTTCCAGCATTGACCGGGTGGGTACACAGTCTGACAGGACAAGTCACAAGTCAACATGTTAAAAACATACAACATACAACACCAAGTGAGGACTGTCTGCCTGCCTGTCTGTCTCTCTACCTACCTGTCTGTCGTCTGTCTGCCTGCCTGCCTGTCTGTCTGTCTGCCTGTCTGCCTGCCTGTCTGTCTGTCTGTCTGTATATCTGCCTGCATCTGTCTGTCTGTCTGTCTGCCTGCCTGCCTGCATCTGTCTACCTGCCTGCCTGTATCTGTCTGTCTGCCTGCCTGTATCTGTCTGCACCTGTCTGTGCTTGTTAACTTAAAAGTTTGTGTTTTCCAATGTCAAACATTTCTCTACAAAACAAATATTATAGAAAGAACTACTGAATCTGTAAATACACACACACACACACACACACACACTGTTTCAGGGCGGCCAGACCAAAAACACTGAAACCTTTCTGGGCAGTAAACTCTGTAACCTCTATTTAGACTCTGTTAGACTTTTGTCCAGACTCTGTTAGGCTTTGTTAGACCCTGTTAGACTCTGGTGGACTCTCTTGAACTCTGGTGGACTCTGTTGGACTCCAGGTGGACTTTGTTGGAGCTTTCTGGTGGACTCTGCCCCAGACTCTGTGTTGGACTCTGTTAGACTTTTTGGTAGACTCTGGTGGACTCTGTAGACTCTGTTAGACTTTGTTGGGACTCTGGTAGACCTGTTAGACTCTGGTGGACTTTGTTGAACTCTGGTGGACTCTGTTCAACTCTGGTGGACTTTGTTGAACTCTGGTGGACTCTCTTGTAGACTCTGGTGGACTCTCTTAGACTCTGGTGGACTCTCTTAGACTCTGCTGGACTCTCTTAGACTCTGGTGGACTCTGTTTGGACTGTTAGGCTCTGGTGGACTCTGTGGTGGACTGCCCACAGACTTTGTTGGAGCTCTGGTGGACTCTGGACTCTGGTGGACTCTCTTAGACTCTGTTGGACCCTGTTAGACTCTGTGGACTTTGTTAGACTCTGGTGGACTCTGTTAGACTCTGTGGAATCTCTTAGACTCTGTTGGACTCTGTTAGACTCTGGTGGACTTTGTTAGACTGGTGGACTCTGTTAGACTCTGTTAGACTCTGTGGGCCTGTTAGACTCTGGTGGACTCTCTTAGACTCTGGTGGACTCTATTGGACTCTGGTGGACTCTGGTGGACTCTGTTAGACTTTGTTAGACTCTGTTAGACTCTGGTGGACTATTTAGACTTTGTTATTTAGACTCTGTTAGACTCTGGTGGACTCTCTTAGACTCTGTTGGACTCTCTTAGACTCTGGTGGACTCTCTTAGACTCCTGGTGGACTCTCTTAAACTCTGGTGGACTGTTGGGACTTTGTTAGACTCTGTTGAACTCTGGTGGACTCTGGTGGACTGCTAGACTTTTGTTAGAGTCTGGTGGACTGCCTAGACTTTGTTAGACTCTGGTGGACTCTGGTGAACTGCTGGGCTTTGTTGAACTCTGGTGGATTCTGTTTAGACTCTGATGGACTTTGTTAGACCCTGGTGGGCTCCTTTCACATACAGAAACACACAGGCAGGTTTGTATACAGACTCTGGACCAGCAGTACCAGTTTCAGGGTCTTACTGGGTCTCGGACTGCTTCTCGGAGAACACTCGAATGCAGAAGTCTCCGTTCAGTGTGGCTCGAGAAGGTGGATGGGACGATGAGGTACTCGCCGGCGGCAGTTTGAGCGGGAGCAGACACCAGCGCCCAGGTTGATGAAGGTTTTCTGACCTGCGCCGATCACGGCGTCGCGTCAGGGAAGAAGTTCTTATCCAGGTGGACCTGTCGCTGACCCTGGAACTGAAGGAGGAACAGCCGATCAGCATCAGCTTCACATGAGAAGTCCTGCATTGATTGGCTGATTGACAGTTTCATCGGTTGTTGCCTGACTGCTCATTGTTTATGTTTGGCGGGGACAATGCCATCACCGTCATGTTCTGAGAGGAAAGGTGAAGCTACAGCCAGCAACTGGTTAGCTTAGCTTAGCATAAGCAAGTCTCACTGAATTACATAAATGATGACTTATGATGTCATCAGACTGTTTCTTGGCACGCCAGCAATTGCTAGGTGACGGCCCGGAGAACTCAGGCGCCCAACTAGCTCTGGGAAAAAGAAGTAATCTGTACGAAACCACAAGTCAACAAACAAGATGCTTAACACGTTCATCAGAGCGTCAGAGCTGCTGCAGGAAGGTGTTTGCAGAGAAAACCAGGATAGCTCTTTCCAGTCTTTATGCTAAGCTAAGCTGTGTTGTAACTTCATATTTACAGAACATACTGAATATTTGTAATCATTCCTTTCACAGCAGACTGACCAAAGAACCACGTTACACGCTAACCACGAGCAGCAGCAGCTACCATTTGCTAGTTAGCTCAGTTAGCTAATGTTAACTGACTCGCTTGGGGGTGTCCATCGCTGTATTCTCTGTCAGTCCTATTCCAGCCCAGCTGTTTCCAGTCTGCAGAGAGTTGGCCAGCAGGACAGCTGCAGCTGCATATTGTCCTGGCTGCATTTTACAGGAAACATATAAATGTGAATAGTGCTCGGCTTCCTGTTTCATTAAGCTTTCTGATGCGTGCTTCTTAAAACAGAGAACTGGAAAGGTGTCCTGGGCTGGCAGAGAGGATGTCTGAGGATCTCAATCTTTCTCAGCCTTTGACCTGAAAGGTGCTGTCAAGCTCAGAGCTCACCTGTTTGGAACCTGAAGCAGAACAGAAGACAGAAAGGAGTTTCTTTGGATGAATCTGTATTTCTGTGTAAGGTGTCATTGATCCATTCCTTCAGGTCTCACCTGCAGTTGCAAACCCGACGGTGTGCATGTCCTCTCCTTGTTTCTGAAGCTTCCTGCGGTTCTTCTGCATCAGACCGACCACAAAGCTGCAATACTTCTCCGTCATCTGGGTCATCATCTTCCTCCATCCAGCTTGATCACAAACTGAGGATTCATCCAGAATGTGTCTGCAGAGAACCAGACACCTTTAACCCCTCCACAGACATCCCATCTGTTCCAAACCTGACACGAGTTCACCCTGACACACCTTTACAGGGACAAAGACAGCCCTTCTCATATTCAAACAGAGGCCCAATCAGGTTGAGGTCAACCTTGATCAATGTCAGAAATTGCATGTTTAGTGTATACCCCTTACTCACATGTGTCAAACAAAGTGAGCGTACCATTTTGTCAGTCTCTGTGGTAGTGGTAGTTCAGGTGCCCACAGGGTGGTTCCTGCAGCCTCAGCGGTGGATCCTCCTCAGGTGCCATCAGACTTTGCTGACCTCAGTGTTTGACAGAGTCATCTTCGATGGCGTCGAAGTCAGAGTGCACACCTCCAATACGAGTAGTAGCGCCAAGAACTCGGTGGACATCCTGCAGAGAGAGAGGACAGAGAAGAGCTTTCAGGACACCAGTACCATCATCATCTACCACTGGTCACCTCCAGTGTTCTCCACCTACCAAAACTCTCCGTCCTCTGCATTGGCGTGTGGACAGTCTCCTTGCACGTAGTTCCACTCAGACGAACTGTATGGACACAAAACATTGACATGCAGAGGACAACCTGACTTTCTGGTTCAAATCCCCTGTGAAGGTCGACCTCATGCCTCATGACACTAATGATGCCCCTTATTGAACTAACCCTGGACCACCTTTAGTTTACCGACCAGCCAAAACTCGCACGTCCCACCGTGCTGGAGCAGCACACTTTAACAGGGTACATGTTAATTCTGCCTTGTTGGATTGACTAAAACCATGGTGACTGCTCACAGACAGGATGAGTGTCATGATGTATGTTGGTGTTGTGGTTTGGTTGGTTGCAATCCCTCCACGCTCCAGTCCACTCCACCTGACCATGGGTTCCTCATCGCCCACCAACTTCTCCTGTCGGCCCCGATGGTTCACCTGAGACAAACACAACATGTCATCTTCCTCTTGTTTCACAGCATCTCCAGTTCTCTTGAGCGTAGTGACATTACCTCCCTGGCGCCTGTCAGTTGAAGTAGGCAGCCTTTAACCAGCTTCCTGACAGTGGCACGGCCTCTGAAGTGCGGCGCTGGTGATCTGCAGTGAAGCACCAACGGTGCAGGATTCAGATATTCACTGAGGAGCTAAGTACGAGTCACCCGAACATAACAGGTCAGTGTTTTTTCCCTCCAGACTCACGTCGATGGAGCAGCCCAGCAGCGCTCAACCTCCCAACGCCTTTTGATGATCTGGAACAGGTTTGCAGGAGGTGGTTGAGTGGGCAGTTCATGATACCTCGGTGAAATCCTCTGAAGCCCTCGGTGGTAGAACCACCAGACAACGCTTCATAGCAACCATTCACTCATGACAGAGACAGAGAACAGTAACTGTAAGGACAACAAACTAGAGGTCAAGAAAACTTACTGTACTGCTAACCACAACCTTCATAAGAACTTCCATAGTTTACAGTCAACCTGGATCTGAACAACGGTTGACCTGGTGTTGATAACTCTGGACTAACAGTTGATCTGACATTGAGGTTTTAAGGACTATAGTTCACTGATTGAGTCTTGGTCTGTTGTGGTTTTGTAGAGAAGGTTATCAGGTTGAATCCCTGGTGCGTTCAGGTCTTACTTGGCATGGGCCTTCTCAGCAGAGTGGCCTCCAGAACTCTCTCCCTCCGCTGAGTCAGACCCGACATCAGCTCCCCATCTTTGACTTCAGCAAGCGGTCATCGATCACCACGATCACCCACTCACCAAACTGCCAGAACTACAGACAGACAGGCAAACTTTTACTTTGAAAGTCTTGAGACTTTACACATCCGCAATGGCTGTTAGCGTTAAGCTAACATCACGTGTCGATCACCTGGAAGTGGAAGATGCGTGAGTCGTCACCAAAGCCCTGATCGGTGGGACAACTCTACGCCATCACATATTCGTTTAACGTCAGAGAGAAGCGATGGCGCCCAACAGCCAGCAATCACCTGCTGAACGGGAAGACAACCGACAGGTGTGTTGGAGGAGTCACTCAGTGACAAACAGATGCAGCTTTTTAGCCTCTTTTAGCCTCATTTAGCTCTAATTTTGGTTTCTGGCTTGTTTCCTGTCTGGATCAGTATCAGTGTTACAGTTTGTCTCTCACAACGTTTAATGTAATAGATGTAGAGATGTAATAGATGTCTCTCTTTGTTTCTGGTCTTTATGCTAAGCACAACTAGGATAATAGATGTCTCCCTGTGTTTCTGGTCTTGCTCTTCAAAGCTAATTACCTAACAGCTATTTCTTTGTGGAAGTCTCACTCTGAAAGTAAATTCACAGTTTTAACTGTAACGACAAGAAGCAAAAGACTTCGTAGTTTTCTGTTCTTATGCTAAGATAAGCTAGCTGTAAACCGCTGTTTCTCATGCAGTTTGTGGAAAAAAACAGTTTCACAACAGGCGAGCTGCTGCGGTTTAATGGGCGCCTAATGCAGTGAGTCATCTCCACAGAGTGTGTGTGTGTGTCTTGTGTGTGTTACTGTGTGTGTGTGTGTGTGTGTGTGTGTGTGTGTGTGTTTAACTGTGTGTGTGTGTTTTAGGGGTGTGTCCACATAGCTTAACTCTCTCTCTCATGTTGGGTTTATGTCTCTCGCCCTCTAACAATAGTGCAGGCCTCTTCCTGTCTTGCTGTTTCCTTCCTGGCCAATCAGGAGGCTCAGCTTGTAGCGCCCTCTAATTACATGACCAGTCCAAATCCTCAGCTGGTTCACATTAAACAGTTCTGCTGTGCACAGTCTGATGTCAAAACCCTCAGTTTAGCCTGATAGGTTCATACTGCACAATGATTGGCTCCACCCTGGTCATGAATCCTGCAGGTACCACCGGGTGTTCAAAGTGAGCTCAGACAAACTCTTTAAACAAATTATTCTTTGAACTGGACCCAGATTTAATAAGACTGAAGCTTAACAAGTAACAGCATCTCAGTCTGACCAGAACCTGCAGGAAGTTCTGGTTCTGAAGTTGCTGCTGGGATGGTTGAGCTAAGTTAGCTGCCTTCATGCTAAGCTAAGGTTAACAGCTAAGACCTGTCTGCACATGACTGATGTGGGCCCCAGGGTGTGTTCAGGGACAGTCTGGAGGCTGTGATGTGTTCGGGGAGACAGTCAGAGCAAACTCACCCAGAAACTCCTGGCAGTGTCGGTCCCTGGTGGCTCCATGAGGATGAATTCAGAAGTTGAGGCGAGTTCCTGATAGATGAGAGAAACACTTTGGGATTTGACTGTTTGTGTCTGTTTGTGGTTGTTTTTGTGTCTCTTTGTGAGTTGTTTTGTGTCTCTTTGTGACTGTTGTGTTTGTTTGTGTTGATTTTGTGTCTCTGTTTCTTTAATGTTGTTTTGTGTCCTTTGTGTCTCTGTGTGTTGCTTTGTGTCTGTTTGTGGTGTTGTGTCTCTTTGTGTTTTGTTGTGTCTCTATGTCTCTTTTGTGGTTGTTTTGTGTCTTTTGTGTTTGTTTTGTGTCTCTTTGTGTTGTTTGTCTGAAGTTTGTGGTTGTTTTGTGTCTCTTTGTGTTGTTTTGTGGTTGTTTGTGTCTGTTTGTGGATTTGTTTTGTGTCTCTTTGTGTTTGTGTCTGTTTAGTGGTTGTTTTGTGTCTGTTCGCAGTTGTTTTGTGTCTCTTTGTGTTGTTTGCGTGTTTGTGGTTATGTGTGTCTCTCTGTATTGTTTGTGTTTCTTTGTGTTGTTTTATGTCACTTGTGTCTGTTTGTGGTTGTTTTGTGTCACTTTGTGTCTGTTTGTGGTTGTTTTGTGTCTCTTTGTGTTGTTTGTGTCTCTTTGTGATTGTTTGTGTCACTTTGTTGTTTGTCTGCTTGTTGTCGTTTTGTGTCTCTGTGTTGTTTTCTGTCCCTTTGTGTTGTTTTGTGTCTGTTGTGGTTGTTTTGTGTCTCTTTGTGTTGTTTGTGTGTCTCTTTGTGTTGTTTTGCGTCTGTTTGTGGTTGTTTTGTGTCCGCCGTTGTTTGTGTCTCTTTATTGTTGTCTTGTGTCACTTTGTTGTTTTTGTGTCACTTTTGTTGTTTTGTGTCACTTTGTTGTTTTGTGTCACTTTGTGTTTGCGTCTCTTTGTGTTGTTTTGTGTCCCTTTGTTGTTTTGTGTCCCTTTGTATTTGTTTTGTGTCTCTGTATTTGTTTCTGTCCCTTTGTGTTGTTTTATGTCTCTTTGTGTTGTTTGTGTCTCTTTGTGGTTGTTTATGTTTGTGTTGTTTTTGTCTGTTTGTGGTTGTTTGCGTCTGATTGTGGTTGTATTGTGTCTCTCTGTGTTGTTTTATTGTCTCTTTGTGTTGTTTTGTGTCTGTGTTGTTTTGTGTCTGTTTGTAGTTGTTTTGTCTGTTTGGGTTGTTTTGTGTCACTTTGTGTTGTTTGTGTATGTTTGTGGTTGTTTGTGTCTGTTTGTGGTTGTTTTTATGTCTCTTTGTGTTGTTTGTGTCTCTTTGTGGTTTGTTTTGTGTCTGTTGTGTTGTTTTGTGTCTGTTGTGTTGTTTGTGTCTGTTTGTGTTGTTTTGTGTCTGTTGTGTTGTTTTGTGTCTGTCTGTGGTTGTTTTGTGTGCTTGTGGACATTTTGTGTCTCTGTGTTTTCTGTCCCTTTGTGTTGTTTTATGTCGCTTTGTGTTGTTTTGTGCCTGTTTGTGGTTGTTTATGTGTCTCTTTGTGTTGTTTTGTGTCTGTTTGTGGATTTGTTTTGTGTCTGTTTGTGGTTATTTCTTGTCTGTTTGTGGATTTGTTTTGTGTTTCTTTGTGTTGTTTCTGCGTTTGTTTGTGGTTGTATTGTGTCTCTCTGTGTTGTTTGTGTCTGTTTGTGGTTATTTTGTGTCTCTTTGTGTTGTTTTGTGTCTGTTTGGTTGTTTGTGTCTCTTTGGGATTGTTTTGTGTCACTTTGTGTTGTTTTGTGTATGTTGTGGTTGTTTTGTGTCTGTTTGTGGTTGTTTGTGTCTCTTTGTGTTGT
The DNA here is from genome assembly GCA_028641955.1 of Protonibea diacanthus. Lineage (NCBI taxonomy): Eukaryota > Metazoa > Chordata > Actinopteri > Sciaenidae > Protonibea > Protonibea diacanthus. The sequence continues at coordinate 219,143 of CM053977.1, read as the reverse complement.
TTGCGTCTGTTTGTGGTTATATTGTGTCTCTCTGTGTTGTTTGTGTCTCTTTGTGTGTTTTGTGTCTCTTTGTGTTTTGTGTCTGTTTGTGGTTGTTTGTGTATCTTTGGGTTGTTTTGTGTCTCTTTGTGTTGTTTTGTGTCTGTTGATTGTTTTGTGTCACTTTGTTGTTTGTGTCTCTGTGGATTGTTTGCATCTCTTTGTGTTGTTTGTGTCACTTTGTTGTTTGTGTCCCTTTGTGTTGTTTTGTGTCTGCTTGGTTGTTTTGTGTCTCTGTGTTGTTTTCTGTCCTTTTTATTGTTGTTTGTGTCTCTTTGTGTTGTTTTGCATCTGTTTGTGGTTGTTTGTGTCTCTTTGTGTTGTTTCGTCTGTTTGTGGATTTGTTCTGTGTCTTTCTGTGTTGTTTGTGTCTCTTTATGGTATTTTTTATCTGTTTGTGATTGTTTTCTGTCACTTTGTTGTTTTGTGTCACTTTGTGTTGTTTTGCATCTCTTTGTGTTGTTTGTGTCCCTTTGTTGTTTGTGTCCCTTTGTGTTGTTTTGTGTCTGCTTGTGGTTGTTTTGTCTCTGTGTTGTTTTCTGTCCTTTGTGTTGTTTTGTGTTGTTTTATGTCTCTTTGTGTTGTTTTGTGTCTCTTTGTAGGTTGCTTTGTGTCTCTTGTGGTTGCTTTGTGTCTCTTTGTGTTGTTTTGTGTCTGTTTGTGGTTGTTTTGTGTCTCTTTGTGTTGTTTTGCATCTGTTTGTGGTTGTATTGTGTCTCTCTGTGTTGTTTTGTGTGTCTCTTTGTGTTGTTTGTGTCTCTTTGTGTTGTTTTTGGTTGTTTTTGTGGTTGTTTTGTGTCTGTTTGTGGATTGTTTTGTGTCTCTTTGTATTTGTTTTGCGTCTGTTTGTGGTTGTTTGTGTCTCTTTGTGTTGTTTTGTGTCTCTTCCTTGTTGTTTCGTCTGTTTGTGGTTGTATTGTGTCTCTCTGTGTTGTTTGTGTCTCTTCGTGTTGTTTTGTGTCCCTTTTGTGGATTTGTTTTGTGTCTCTTGGTATTTATTTTGTGTCCCTTTGTGGATTGTTTTGTGTCTCTGTGTGGTATTGTGTCTCTTTGTGTTGTTTTGTGTCTGTTTGTGGTTGTTTTTGTGTCACTTTGTGTTGTGCAAACAGACTCTGGATCATGTTAGACTCAGTGATCCATCTGGTCTCCCCTTTACAGGTTTGACTGGAGTTTACTTTGTGAAAAAAATGCTTCTGTAACTTCATAAATTCCTGAAATACCTGAGAGGTAAAACTTCTCAAACTGACAGTTAAAGATGACGACGTAAAAAGAGTCCTGCAGGTCTGAACCTGCGTCCTAGTCCTGGTCGTAGTCCTTAACCTTACAGTCTCTCTGGTCTCTCACAATCCTCCATCATAAAATGCCAAATGCTCATACAGACATCATCCATCACTTCAGCTGTGTTCAGCAGCTCTATAGCCCAGTTTATGTTCACATGTTTACATGATACTGATTCATGTTAATGCATGTTACTAACTAGCTTCTTCCTGGGTTTCTGGTGCTCTCTCATCTCTGCGTGCTGAGCATCTGTGTCTCTCTATCTCTATCACAGGTTCCACTGCTACTATAATCATTCTATCAGTCAATCATTCTATCAGTCATTGTAATATGTTTGTGTTGATTTGTTCACTGCCCCGTGACATCTATTGCACGTCTGTATCCGTCCTGGGAGAGGTTCCCTCCTCTGTGGCTCTGTCTGAGGTTTCTTCTCACCTTTTTCCTGTTAAAGGAGTTTTTTTGTGGGCAGGATTTTCCTCACTGAGACCGAGGGTCTAAGGACAGAGGTGTCTCCTGTACAGGTGTAAAGCCCTCTGAGGCAAAGTGCTTTGTGACTGGGCTATACAAATAAAATTTGATTTGATTTGATTTGATTCATGTATGGCGATGCTCTTCTCTGGGACAGTTTGTATAGAAACAGGAAGTTAGAGTGTCATCTGACTGTATATATCTGATATATTTCATGTTTGTAGTCTCCCTCCCGTTTTCTGACTCATCTCGAGGAATGAACGAGTGACTCACGTGTTCACACGTTCAAATGTTTAAAACATCAAAAACTTCAGAAATTAAACTGTAACATCTATGACATCACTGACATTTCATAGTGTGTATAACAGCTGCATACATGTATTTATATATATATATTTATAAAACTGTGTAATATCTTTTTCCCCCCCCCCCCCCCCCCCCGGTCCACCCCTATGCCCCACCCACTCATCCTGAACCAGATCCAGAACCAGGCCTTCTTACCGTGGGTCTCTTCCAGGTGACTCCCCGGACCTTGTAGGAGCTCCGGCCCAGCTCATTGAAGCCCAGCGCCTCGGGCGCGGCGGGGAAGGTCGGGTCGCAGAAGAGTTTTCCTGTGGAGCAGCACTGCGCCCGCAGAGCCTCGAAGTTCTGGTTCAGGTACGGAACCGCTTTGGCGTTCGTGCCGAATCCAGCTGCCAGGGCCCGCTTCTTGGCCAGAGTGGAAGCCACGCCAGACATGATGAAGGCGACGAAGGAGATCCAGAAAAGTTGAACAGAGTCCGGAGCTGCTTCAAAACTTTCCCCTCAGACAGACAGCCAGAGTCAGTCAGACCTCCGCCCTGAGAGCGGGAGGAGCCAGAGAGAGGCTCCAACCACAGCCCCTCCTCTGCTGCCAGTCTGCCTGTATCTGTCTGCCTCCGTCTGTCTGTCTGTCTCTCTGCCTGTCTGTCATGAAATCCCGAAATTCTTCAAACCGAAAATAAAAAAATGATGGCCAAAACTTTGCGGACAGCCCCGCCCACCACGTCCAGATCACATCACGTGTTAACATCTCTGAAAGTTAAATATGGTGATGATCATGATGATGATGATTAAACGTTTCTCAGAGTCAAAATAAAACTCTTTCATGACTGTTACCATGGAGATCTGTGTGTTGTTCAGTTAAGCTGAAAATTTCTTAATCATGTTATATCACACACATGAAATGATTCTTCTGCTTTTAACCCATTCAGATGGCACTTGTCGGAACACACATGCACAGGACCACACACACACAGTCACCACAGCAACAGCACCTGCAGAGAAGAGAACTGGGCCAGAACAGGACCCTGCAGAACCCCATGAGAGGAAGAAGAGTCCAAACCCAACAGGGTCAGAACACATTAGAGGTTGACCCGGTCCAAAGTGGACCCCAGATGGAGAAACTGAACCAACACCGAGCAAGTCTTCAAGTGTGTTTCAGGTGTGGTTAGGTCTCTTCAGGTGTGTTCAGGTGTCTTCAGATGTGTTCGGGTATGTTCAGGTATGTTCAGGTGTCTTCAGATGTGTTCAGGTATGTTCAGGTGTGTTCAGGTGTCTTCAGATGTGTTCAGGTATGTTCAGGTGTTGGTGCTGAGTGTAAATATCTTATCAAACTGTTTACTCGCTGAATAATTGAGCCGATATCGCCTGGACCAAAGCCCCGCCTCCTTACACCTGACCACCTTTATACCTGTGACGCACACACACTACCAGATCGCATTTCACACCTCAGACTGACTCAGCAGACCTCGGTTCAGGTTCTCGGCTCAATTTCAACAGACTTTTGACAGGTTGTGAGTTGACTCTTATCTTCAGACCTTTTAGTAGTCTTTAGTAGTCTCTAGTAGTCTTTAGTAGTCTTTGGAGTTCTCGTTGATCCACAACAGTTCTTTCGACCATCTTCAGACTCACAGACTCTCAAGATGACGAGTATGGCAGCAGAGCTGGCTAGGAGGAAGGCCCGGGAGGAGGATGGCACCGGCAGCCAGACCAACGCCGTCGCCTTCAACCAGCAGAACTTTGAGCAGTTGCGGAAGGAGTGTCTGCAGTTGGGCGCGCTGTTCTGTGATCCGACCTTCCCTGCAGACTGGGACTCTCTGGGATACAACCAGCTGGGACGATACTCCTCCAAAACCATCGGAGTGGAGTGGAAACGACCCACAGTGAGTCTGATTATCCATCAATGTTCTTCAGAACAAACAATGGTCTGTGACTGTCCTTCAGGTCCGATCATCACAGTTTATGGTCCACACATTCACCGTGTGCACAAAGTGATATGGGTTTGAGCCTGAACCAAAACAAGGAGCTAAATGAGACTAAAGACCACCAGAGACTTTTTACAGTCTGTCCTCAGATCCTCGATCCAGACTAGGAAGACAGACAGACAGAGGGATAGACAGACAGAGACCTGTCTTCACCTGTGCTCACCTGTGCTCACCTGTCTTCACCTGCCCTCACCCATCTTCACCTGTCCTCACCTGTCCTCATCTGTCCTCACCTGTGCAGGTGTAACAGCAGCTCTAAAGTGGTCTGGTTAATAATGAACAGAAAATGAGTCACACTCTTATTTTAATAACAGGAAGTAGTTTGATTTAATCTTTAATGTTCTGAAAGTGGAAACAGTGAGTCAGTCGACCTGCTGTGAGATCACATGACATGTTTACGTTTGGAAACATGACGTGTCACTAAAGACTGCTTAGGCTAGCTTAGCATAAAGACTGGAAACAGGGGTAATCAACTAACATGTTACATTATTTACCCATCATGCACTGGAACTATTTCCTAACAGACCTCCACCCAGCAGGTCGACCGACTCACAGCCTGTTTCCACTTTCAGGACATTAAAGATTAAATCAAACCACTTCCTGTTATTAGAGCGTGACTCATTTTGTGTTCATTATTAAACAGACAACATCAGAGCTGCTGTTACACCTGCACAGGTGAGCACAGGTAGGACAGGTGAGCACAGGTAAGGACGGGTGAGGGCAGGTGAAGACAGGTGAGCACAGGTGAGGACGGGTGAGGACAGGTGAGCACAGGTACGGATGGGTGAGGACAGGTGAAGACAGGTGAGCACAGGTATGGAGAGGTGAGCACAGGTGAGGAAAGGTGAGGGCAGGTGAAGACAGGTGAGGACAAGTGAACACAGGTATAGATCTGTGAACACAGGTAAGGATGGGTGAGGACAGGTGAGCAGAGATCTGAATGCTTGAGTCACTTCATCAAACATAAAGTTATATTAACATTATAGAGTCATACTGATGTCATCAAGTATTAAACTCAAGTGATCAACATGTAAATACTCAGACAGAGTACTCAGCATACTCAGGCTGTGGCACGGAGGTAGAGCAGGTCGTCCACTAATTAGATGATCAGTGGTTTGATCCCGGCTCCTCCAGTCTGCATTTTGAAGTGTCCTTGGGCAAGATACTGAACCCCAAACTGCTCCTATAGGCTGAACCATCAGTGTTTGAATGAGATAAGTGAATGAGATATGTAAAAGAGCTTTGAGTGCTCAGAAGAAAGGAGAAATATACACAGTACAGTCCATTTACCATTTTAGTACTTTTACTGTAGTGAAGGATCTGATCACTCCCTCAGTACGTTTACATGCAGCAAGAAATTCGAATTTCTAATCGTATCAGATGATGACATGCAGACCGGATCACTTGTCTGAGTATACATGCCGTTCAGAAAATCGGATAAACGGCCGGAGCATGGCTGACTCCGTTACACTAGGTGTCGCTGTAGTCCTCTCAACAAAGAGCCACTTTCGGTTGACCTCTACTTATCAGCGACAACAAACTATCTGAAGGCATTCAAACAAAGGTGGTGTACGAGGAGATGGACGATGCTACAGCTATGTACTTTTCGTGCATTATTTTCGTCCTAATAATGCATAAAAAGAACAACGGATCTTTTGGCATCCGGGTGAAAGCCCCAGCGGAAATGTCGCGCATGCGCAGAACGCAAAATCCGCTTCAGATCCGATTGCTGAGAATACATGGCATTAAATATCCGACTATGAACGAATGCAGTACGTTTACATGCAGCAAGAAATTCGAATTTCTGATCGTATCAGACTTAGTTCGGACTTTTTAAAGTGCTTGTAAACACCTTAGTCCGATCTACTTCGGACCGAATCGGACATCTCAAAATCGGATAAGAACACCTAGATAATTCGTTCATAGTCGGATATTTAACGCCATGTATACTCAGCAATCGGATCTGAAGCGGATTTTGCGTTCTGCGCATGCGCGGCATTTTCTGCTGGGGCTTTCACCCGGAAGCCAAAAGATCCGTTGTTCTTTTTATGCATTATTAGGACGAAAATAATACACGAAAAGTACGCAGCTGTAGCATCGTCCATCTCCTCGTATGTAATCTTTGTTTGAATGCCGTCAGATAGTTTGTTGTCGCTGATAAGTAGAGGTCAACCGAAAGTGGCTCTTTGTTGAGAGGGCTATAGCGACACCTAGCGTAACAGAGTCAGCCATGCTCCGGCCGTTTATCCGATTCTCTGAACGGCATGTATACTCAGACAAGTGATCCGGTCTTGTGCATGTCATTATCTGATATGATAAGAAATTCGAATTTCTTGCTGCATGTAAACGTACTATCCGATTTTGAGATGTCCGATGTGGTCCGAAATAGGTCCGAAGTAGATCGGATTAAGGTGTTTACAAGCACTTTGAAAAGTCCGAACTAAGTCCGATACAATCAGAAATTCGAATTTCTTGCTGCATGTAAACGTACTGCCTGATGATCATCATAACCTGCTGTCCAATCAGGAACTGTGTTCTATTAGTAACCTGCTGTCTCGTCCAATCAGGAGCTGTGTTCTGACCCTCAGTTCATTGTTGGTGGAGCAAAGAGGACGGACATCTGTCAGGGAGCACTGGGTGAGGACACACACACACACACACACACACACACACACACACACACACACACGCATGCACACGCACACACACACACTTGTGTGACCTCTGACAGGTGTGATCATGTGACCTGCTGTGTGTCTGTCAGGTGACTGCTGGCTGCTGGCTGCCATCGCATCTCTGACTCTGGACCCTCAGATCCTCAACAGAGTGGTTCCTCCTGGACAGAGCTTCAAATCACAGTACGCTGGCATCTTCCACTTCCAGGTGAGCTGAAACACACCTGAACACACACCTGTGAAATACCTGAGAAACACCTGAACACACACCTGTGAAACACCTGAGAAACACACCTGTGCTTTAGCAGCACAGAGAGTGTATAGAGCCTCTACAGGAAGTGACATCATGTTTTTTTGTACCTGTAGCTGTGGCAGTATGGGGAGTGGGTGGACGTGGTTGTGGATGACCGACTGCCCACCAGAGATGGGAAGCTGCTGTTCGTCCACTCGGCGGAGGGAGGAGAGTTCTGGAGCGCCCTGCTGGAGAAGGCCTACGCCAAGTAAGACCAATATTCATGTTAGTGCCACCATCTGGTCAACATGATAGAACAACATTCCCATGCTAATCAGCTAATGTTAGCATGTTGTTGTTAGCATTTAGTTCAAAGCATGAATGTGTTTAAGTAAAACCTCTTCAGCTTCATCAGCCGCCATTTTCTCAACGCCAGTGGTCCACTGAGGACAAGAAGTGTTCAACACACCATCTGACTGTAGACCAGACTGACTTTAGACAGACTGACCTTAGACTGGACTGACTTTAGACAGACTGACTTTAGACTGGACTGACTGTAGACTGGTCTGACTGAAGACAGACTGACTGTAGACTGGACTGACTGAAGACAGACTGACTTTAGACAGACTGAGTTTAGATTGGACTGACTGTAGACTGGACTGACTGTAGACAGACTGACTTTAGACTGGACTGACTGAAGACAGACTGACTTTAGACTGGACTGGCAGTAGACAGACTGACTTTAGACAGACTGACTTTAGACTAGACTGACTTTAGACTGACTGTGTTTAGACTGGACTGACTGAAGACAGACTGAGTTTAGACTGGACTGACTGTAGATACAATGACTTTAAACTGGACTGACTTTAGACAGACTGACTGTAGACATACTGACTGTAGACAGACTGACTTTAGACTGGACTGACTGTAGACAGACTGACTTTAGACTGGACTGACTTTAGACAGACTGACTGTAGACATACTGACTGTAGATAGACTGACTTTAGACTGGACTGACTTTAGACAGACTGACTGTAGACTGGTCTGACTTTAGACAGGACTGACTGTAGATAGACTGACTTTAGACAGGACTGGCTTTACACAGGATTGGCTGTAGACTAGACTGACTAAAGTTGCGTTGCTGTGTGGAGCTTGTAGATGCTCTTTCAGGTCTTGTGATGACCCTCAGGTGGTTCAGACCACGTTAGGCTCTGCTGTGAACACACCAGTCTTTGTTGGTCTGAACGGGTGTTGTGTGTTCACCCCGTCAGTGTGTCAAAGTTGTTTTCTGATTGTTTCACAGCATAAACAAACACACCCACACGGCTCTGAGCTGATCACCTGAACACAACATTTCAATGAAACTTAAGCTGTTTGTTGTGCTGCTCGGGCTGAAGCTTTGCAAACCTCAGCTGGCTCCGGCAGCAGGAGGTGTTGGTGTGTGTTGGAGGTGATTAGCTGGGTGGAGGAGGTTTACTGAGCAAATAGTCGATGTGGAGCAGCCTGGAAAGCAAACAGACAACAGCTGACTCAGCTCTTTATCAAACAACACCTGATTTACTCTGATTCACAATTCATTCAAACTGTGACCTGTCAACACATCTGCACCTGAACAGGGCCGAGTGTTGAACTTCGCCTCGTCCTTTCAAATATGACCATGACACCATCACCTTTTACCCATGGGCCTGTTCACCAGTGAAGCTTCACAGTGGAGCTGGACGCTTCTCGTCCTCAGTGGACGCCATTTTGTCTCCGTAGCTGAAGGGGAGGGACCATCTGTGTTGAGAAAATGGCGGCTGAGGAACCTGCTAGTGCTGAAGAGGTGGACGTGAGGAGCACTAACAAATGGACACAGCAGCTAAACTGTTTATATTGAAGTGTTGAACTAAGCTAAGCTAAGCTAACTTAAGTGCTGTTGGTCCTCCTGCAGGGTGAACAGCTCGTACGAGGCTCTGACTGGAGGCTCGAGTATTGAAGGTTTTGAGGACTTCACTGGAGGAATTGCAGAGAGCTATGACCTGAACAAGGCTCCACCCTTCCTGTTCAACATCATGAGGAAGGCGCTGAAGCTTGGCTCACTGCTCGGCTGCTCCATCGACGTAACATTCAAAAACTCACAGACACTTTAAAAGCTGCATGCAGAACATTCAGTCATTAGCTCGTTAGCATGAACCTGCTGCAGTATTACAAACACAACATAAATAAACACATGAATAACATATACAAACATATTTATTTTTGTTTTTCAGATCTCCAGCTCATATGAGACAGAGGCCATCACTCGTCAAAAACTGGTTAAAGGTCACGCCTACTCCATCACTGCAGCACAGCAGGTGAGGCATTCTGTGAAATATTAATGTTTGGACGTGTTGTCTGAAATACACAGGAAACCTGTGACACATCATGAATGACCAATGTTCGCTTCTCCAGCTGTTCTCCCCTAGTCTGGACCACATGGTGGACTGAATCTCTGTCTCTCTGTCTCTCTGTCTCTCTCTATCCATCTGTAAACATACATGTCTCATTAATGCATGTTAATGCATGTTACTAACTAAACTTTGGAGCTGTTCTGGAGTTTCTGTGCTCTCTTGTCTGGCAGGTTCTCATGGATCGTGGCTGCTGCTGTGGTCACAATCCTCCATCATAAAATACTTAAATACTCATACAGACATCATCACAACACTTCAGCTGTGTTCAGCAGCTCTGTAGGTTTACATGTTCACATGTTTACATGATACTGATGCATGTTAATGCATGTTACTAACTAAACTTCTTCCCTGGAGTTTCTGTGCTCTCTCGTCCAGCAGGTTCTCATGGATCGTGGCTGCTGCTGTGGTCCTGCACGACGTCCACTACATATATTATTACTGTCATTATTGCTACCATATCTCCATTACAGTTTATAGTCAGTTAATGATTTGCTGCTGCTGTGCATCTGTGTCCCTCTAACTCTATCACAGGCTCCACTGCTACTGTAATCATTCTATCATTCATTGTAATTGTACAATATGTTTGTGTTGATTTGTTCTGTACACGTGACATCCATTGCACGTCTGTCCGTCCTGGGAGAGGGATCCCTCCTCTGTGGCTCTTCCTGAGGTTTCTTCCACCTTTTTTCCCTGTTAAAGGGTTTTTGTGGGCAAGTTTTTCCTCACTCGAACCGAGGGTCTAAGGACAGAGGGTGTCACTCCCTGTACAGATTGTAAAGCCCTGTAGACAGACTGGAAAATATGTTTTGTGACTTTTGTGACTGATGGTGACCCTGGTTTTTGCTCCTGCAGGTTCTTCACTTTGGTTCTCCTGTGGAGCTTCTGAGGATCAGGAACCCCTGGGGCCAGGTGGAGTGGATCGGAGCCTGGAGTGACAAGTGAGTCCAGGTCCTCATACTGATCTGTCTGAGTCCAGGTCTGTTCAGGTGATGTCCAGGAGTATCTCATGTTTCTATGTTTGTCAGTTCAAAGGAGTGGGATGGAGTTCAGCCAGAGGAGAAGAAGAAACTGGATCACTCTGCTGAGGATGGAGAGTTCTGGTGGGTTCTGACAGGTTCTGGATTATTTGAATTATTAATTTTTTTTATAGTTTTAATTATTTTTTTTGATCTGATATTTGGACCAGATTCATCCAATCAGAATTGTTCAAACAGATTCTTCTTCTTCTCCTCCTCCTCTGCTGGCTGCAGGATGTCCTTCCCTGACTTCCTACGTCAGTTTTCCCGCCTCGACATCTGTAACCTGACACCTGACACCCTGACCAGTGATGAGGTTGGCCGCTGGAGCTACAGTGAGTTTGACGGCGTGTGGCGAGTCGGCTCCACCGCCGGAGGCTGCAGGAACTACCCAGGTACAGGCCGACCAGCTTGAACCTCAGTTACCATGGTTACGGCTGTCTCATTGTGGTGTCATAATGTGATGAGGAATATCAATTGTTCCATGTTCTCCCACGTGTCAATTGTTCTGTGTTCTCTGACGTGTCTATTGATGTCTTGATTGTTCTGTGTTCTCCCACGTGTCTATTGATGTGCCAATTGTTCCATGTTCACCGTGACGTGTCGATCATTCCGTGTTCTCTGATGTGTCAATCATTCCGTGTTCTTCGATGCGTTGATTGTTCTGTGTTCTCTGAGGTCTCCATCGTTCCGTGTTTTCCGGTGTGTCGATCGTTCGTGTTCTCCGGCGTGTCGATCGTTCCGTGTTTTCCGGCGTGTCGGTCGTTCGTGTTCTCCGGTGTGTCAATCGTTTCGTGTTCTTCACTGTGTCGATCGTTTTGTGTTCTTCAATGTGTTGATCATTCCGTTTTCTCCGAGGTCTTGATCGTTCCATGTTCTCCGGCGTGTCGATCGTTCCGTGTTCTCCGGCGTGTCGATGGTTCCATGTTCTCCAGCGTGTCAATTGTTCCATGTTCTCCGGCTTGTCAATCTCTACACGTTCTCCAACGCGTTGATCGTTCTGTGTTCTCCTACGTGTCGATCTCTACGTGTTCTCTGATGTGTCGAACGTTCCGTGTTCTCTGCAGCCACGTTCTGCTCCAACCCTCAGTTCTTCATCCGGCTCGAGGACGTGGACGACGACCCTCATGACGGTGAAGACGGCTGCACCGCTCTGATTGGTCTGATGCAGAAAGACGCTCGCAGGGAGAGACGCTTCGGACGAGACCTGAACACCATCGGATTCGCCATCTACCAGGTACTGATACACACACTGCGCACACACTGTACTTCCATGCTTTTTTCTTTTTAAAGATTATTTTTTTGGCTTTTTCCAAGCTTTATTTTGATAGGGACAGCTGAAGAGTGACAGGAAATGTGGGGAGAGAGATGGGGAATGACATGCGGCAAAGGGCCACAGGTTGGGACTCGAACCCGGGCCGGCCACAGCAAGCCTTCGCATATGGGGCGGCCGCTCTACCGACTGAGCTAAGCGCCGCCCCGTACTTCCATGTTTTTGATATTTTGTCTGTTTTTGTTTGTTTTTCAGGTTCCTGATGAGGTGAGTTCTGATCTTCTTCCTCTGTGGTGAGTATAAAGTCTGTTCTTCCTCTGTGGTCAGTATAAAGTCTGTTTTTCTTCTTCTGTGGTAAGTATAAAGGTTGTAGTAACATCCACCTGGGTCCGGACATCTTGCTGAGGAGAACGGCGGTGGCTCGTAGTCAGAATTTCATTAACCTGCGGGAGGTGTGCGACCGCTTCAAGCTGCCGCCCGGAGAGTACGCTGTCATCCCGTCCACTTTCGAGCCACACCGCAAAGGAAGCTTCGTCCTCAGAGTGTTCACAGAGAAACAGGCGCACAGCAGGTCAGCCGCACACAGGCGTGATGATCCTCATTGTTAGGTTGTTGTGGTCATCATGGTGATTATTATTTGTTGTTGTGGTCGTCATGGTGATGGTGTGTTTGGTGTCTGTTTCAGTCCAATGGAGGAGGACGTTGACGCTGACATCTCAGAGGTTTGTATGTGTGGGAGCTGAGGACAGGTCTTCAGACGGTTTATGTCTTTGTGTCTCTCAGTCAAACTCTGTCTCCTTTCAGCCGGACGTCCGACAGGACGACGTGGATCCACACTTCAGACGTCTCTTTGTTCAGATTTGTGGAAACGTAAAAACATTTTTATCAAACATAGTTGTAAACTGTCTTCCTGTGGAGCTGAAATCTGAATGTCCCCTCTGTGTTTGCAGGACTCGGAGATCTCGGCCTTCGAGCTGCAGCAAATTCTGGACAAAGTGGTTGCTCAGAGTGAGAACGGTCACATGACACACACTCACAGACAGGATGTGACCTTTGAGCTCTGTGTTTGTACAGGTTTACGTACATGTTTACAGTGCTGTCACAGTGAACTGACTTGTGTTCTGTTTGTGTGAAGGATCTGATGTAAAAACTGATGGATTCAGTCTGCAGACCTGCCGCAACATCATCAGCTTGCTGGACGTATCCTTCAACCACAGACAGACAGACAGTTACAGACAGACAGACTTTCTCTTCTTTGACTCTTCTTCAGATGGACGGCAGCACTAAACTGGGTCTGTTGGAGTTTCACACTCTGTGGACCAAGATGCAGAAATATCTGGTGAGGCGTTCACTGACAGTGTTGATCTGGTGAGGCGTTCACTGACATTCAGTGTTTATCTGGTGAGGCGTTCACTGACTGAAGTTCCTCTGGTTCTGCAGGAGATCTTCAGGAGTCATGACTCTGACGGTTCGGGTACGATGAGCAGTCATGAGATGAGGTCGGCACTCGCTGAAGCAGGTAACATTCATGAACGTTGATCTAACGTCCAACAGGTGGACCTCTGGTTCTGCTGGTGGTTCTGCAGTTAGACCAGGACTAGACCAGGACCGTGCGGCCAGGCGACCATGGCTCAGTGGTAGGGTGGGTCGTCCAGTAACCCGAAGGTTTGATTCCCGCTGCTTGAAGATTGAACTGACAGCTGGTGGGGTGTCCGTCCACCCCCCTGCCATGACCGAGGTGCCCTTGAGCAAGGCACTGTACCACAGTCTGTTTTTATTAGGCATCTGCCACTATGTGTGTGATCCTGTGCATGAGTGTTCCGACAGGTGCCAACTGGATGGGATAAATGCGGAGAATAATTTCACCTGTCATGTGTGATTAATAAAGTTTCAAAATTAAATAAATAAATAAATTAAATTCAAACTGCTACAGAGGAGGCTCCACGTGTTTGTATGAATTGATCAGATATTGATATCTCTCTCTGAATTCAGGTTTCCAGGTGAACAGTGCGGTGGTTCAGGAAGTCGTCAGTCGTTATGCTGACATCAGTTTTTCGATCGACTTCGACTGTTTCATCAGCTGTTTGATCCGTCTGGAGATGTTATTCAGTGAGTGGAAACTTTAACTAACAAGCGTTAGTCATAAAGTTTGTTGATGAAGTTTGTTGATAGTTTTGAAGTTTTGTTTGGTTTCTCACAGAGGTCTTCAGAACTCTGGACAAGAAGAAGGAGGGAAAGATACAACTGGACCTGCAGCAGGTAAACTGAACCGACTGGAACCAGAACAGATCGGCTGGTTCCATTCAGCTCTACCTTTAATGACATCATTACTGAGCTCTTCTTCTTCTTCTGCAGTGGCTCTGCCTCGCCATGAACTGAACACCGCCTGCTCCAGGTGCATGCTGGGAGTCACTTCAGCACCTAATTGTCATTTATTGATTTATTGATGACATCATGATGTGAAACAGTGACATCATCAAATCAAAACCAAACGTTCTGTTTTTATCTGATTATTGATTCACTGAGTCATCATTATTTTTGATTATTGATTATTAAAAAATAAAAGTCTTTTCTGGAATAAACTTTTCATTTGAGGAAAATGTTTTCTAATTTTATTGATTTATATTACTACTGATAATTGATCATTTATATTACTATTGATTATTGATTACATTAAATAAACTCATTAAACTGATGAAGTAAACCAATGAGACGGTGAGGACACTGCAGCATTTGTAGTTTTCCTGTAATATTTGTAGTTTTCCTGCAGTATTTGTAGTTTTCCTGTTATATTTGTAGTTTTCCTGTAATATTTGTAGTTTTCCTGCAGCATTTGTAGTTTTCCTGTAATATTTGTAGTTTTCCTGCAGTATTTGTAGTTTTCCTGCAGTATTTGTAGTTTCCCTGTAATATTTATAGTTTTCCTGCAGTATTTATAGTTTTCCTGTACTATTTGTAGTTTTCCTGCAGTATTTGTAGTTTTCCTGTAATATTTGTAGTTTTCCTACAGTATTTGTAGTTTTCCTGTTATATTTGTATTTTCCTACAGTATTTGTAGTTTTCCTGTTATATTTGTAGTTTTTCTGCAGCATTTGTAGTTTTCCTGTAATATTTGTAGTTTTCCTGCAGTATTTGTAGTCTTTTTTTTTCTATATTTGTAGTCTTTTTTACTTCGTCCCTGACAGAAATCAACAGTCGAGGTGATGAGGGTGGAAACAATGAAGCTTTCTGACTCATCGGGAACTCCCTGCTTCAGTTGATGCAACCAAAATAACACCGGAAATCAAATGTGCAGTTTTCACAATAAAAGCACGTGTGTGTAAATCAAACGTGAACCTCTGTGACGTGAAACGCAAACTGCAGTTCCTCTTTGGGCGACAAGAAGAACTGCAGTTTGTGTTTCACTTGACAGAGGCTGGTTCCAGAAGTGAGTCGGTCTCCATAAGTTCCCAAGTTAAAATGTAAAATGTTTACAGCAGTTTACATGAGTAGGAATGGCTGAAAACAGTGGTTGTATTTTGAAGGTGCTTAGGCTACCGGAAGTCTCACCTGTCATCAGGTCAGCTGTGCCTCTTTAATACCAGCAGAGTGAACACTCCCTTCTTGACATCACCTGTAGCCCCGACACTCGTCACACACTCCAAAACTTTCCAGACCCTCTCCAGGCTCCAGACCCAGCATCATGTCGGGCATCGCCGCCACTCTACAGCACCTCCGGGAGAAGAACCGGGGCATCGGAACCAATAGCCAGACGGTGAAGTACCTGAACCAGGACTTCGAGTCTCTGCGGCAGCGCTGCCTCGACACCGGCTGTCTGTTCCAGGACGACATGTTTCCGGCACTGCCCTCCTCTCTGGGCTTCAAAGAACTGGGCCCGAACTCCCACAAGGTCCGCGGGGTGTCCTGGGAGAGACCGACGGTCAGTGAAGCTCTGTCATTTCTCTCATGATTACAGACCGAACCCGGTACCGACCCAGTCCAACCAATAAAACTTTGGTCGCTTTGAAGTCGCTGTTGATTGGCTGATAAAGACCTGATCACACCTGGTCTAATCTAATCTAATCTAATCTAATCTAATCTAATCTTATCTCTGAAACATGTTTATCAGTGAAGGATCAGACAAACACTCAGGAAACAGATTATCACTACAGATTACAGATAGATAACAGATTACAGGTATGTAATAGATTACAGTTTACATCTCTGTGTTTGTTGAACTGGGTGGAGTCACTTCACAAACCTGTTTGGTGGACTCACCTGTAATGAACCAGTGAGTCCTCTGACAGAGTCTGCCATCTTTGTTTACAAGAAGTGATTTGTTAAAGTTTGAAGTTAAGTAATAATAATAATAATATGTTCATTATTATTTATGTATGGTTATCTAAATCTGACACACTGTACCTTTAACTCTAGTGCCCTCATCAAATTTAGTACCCTCTGCACTCCTTCATGGTAAAAATGTACATGTCCAAACAAACATAAAATCATCACATCAATATTTATTACATAAATCTCTGAATCAACTTCAGACTGACTCCAAACTACCAAACACTGAATAACTGTCCTGATTGTAACCCTTTAAATGGTGTTGGTGCTGATTACAGTGTGTGTGTGTGTGCGTGCACAGTTTAAAGATGTGAGAGAGGAAAAGACATTACAAGTTACTAAAGAGAAAAGTTCATAACACAAACTGAAACACACAAAATGACACCCTGGACCAGGCCTGTCCTGGACCATCCTGGACTGGGCCTGTCCTGGCCCCCCTCAGCTCATGTGTGATGTATTTCCTGTGCAGGAGTTGACGTCTGACCCGGAGTTCATCGTGTCCGGAGCCTCCAGGACCGACATCTGTCAGGGCGCTCTGGGTAAGACCCGTTCATCCTCACGCCGATGAGTTGTTCTGACGAGCTTAAAACGGGTTGGACCAGAACCATATGTGAAGCCCCGCTCCCTTTCACCCTGTACTCCAATCACAAACCTCGGTCAACTTCCTCTATTCCTGTGCATGAGGTGATGAGGAAAGGTGTGAAGGAGAGGTGATGAGGAAAGGTCTCACATTCACGTTTTACATCCATTTCAATGGTCAGGACAACTTATTAACAACGTTTGACAACGTTCACACAACACTCGCCTCCTCTCACCAGAAGTCAAATCACCTGCAGCAGGAAGTCACCTGACTTCACTCCACATAAAGACAATCTGGTGAGCAGCTGGAGGTAATCAAGGTGTGACACTGCTTGTCTGTCATCATGGTAACAGGAATGGTAAACATGCCGACAGGTAGAGACTCTGTGACATCACCTTTGTGGTTCATCTGGTTTCTATAGTAACAATGGGAAATGCCTGGGAGAGCCCAGCCAATCAGAGCGCAGAGCAGCTCTTAAAGAAACACAGATGTATGATAAGCTGATGGAGTGTTGAAGGACACTCCGACACTTCAGCACCTTTCAAGGAGGTCACTGACTGACAGTCAATTAGAGATAAGGTCTAAGCCCCACCCTCTTCCTGTCTGTCATCCAGGTGACTGCTGGCTGCTCGCTGCCATCGCCTCTCTGACCCTGAATGAAGAAGTTCTGGCTCGAGTCGTCCCACATGGACAGAACTTCAATGTTGGAGAGTACGTCGGCATCTTCCACTTCCAGGTATGAACACACCATGAAGACGTAATGTCTACAAAGGTACAGCTATCAGTGAACACAATGTCTGCCTGTCTGCAGTTCTGGCAGTTTGGTGAGTGGGTCGACGTTGTGATCGATGACCGTCTGCCGGTCAGAGATGGAGAACTGTTGTTCGTCCACTCAGCAGAGGGGAGAGAGTTCTGGAGCGCTCTGCTGGAGAAGGCCTACGCCAAGTAAGACCTGAACACACCATGAGCTAACAGCAGCTAACAGACTGAGCTAACATGAGCTAACAGCAGCTAACAGACTGAGCTAACAACAGCTAACAGCAGCTAACAGACTGAGCTAACAACAGCTAACATCAGCTAACAGACTGAGCTAACAACAGCTAACATCAGCTAACAGACTGAGATAACATGAGCTTACAGCAGCTAACAGACTGAGCTAACAGCAGCCAATAGACTGACCTAACATGAGCTAATAGCAGCTTATAACAGCTAAGAGACTGAGCTATCATGAGCTAAGTCAAGTCAACTTTATTATCAATGCTGCCATATGTACAGGACATACAGAGAACTGAAATAGCGTTTCCCTCTTATCCCTGCTGCAAACAGCAGTAAACATGAAATCTAAAATATAAAGTACAAGACATAAAATATAAAAAATATATACAAGATTAAATATATCTAAGAAAGACAGTGGCAAATCTAAAAGATATAAACAGTATAACTATGGCAAATATAGTGGTATAAACAGAAGGAACAGTATAAACAGTGATCTATATCAAAAATAAAGATGTATACAGGGTAAGCAGTTGGTGTACACCAATTGTCTGTACACACTGCAGTTTGGTTTGTAAGAGTTTGTAAAGTGGCTGGTGCCATTTGGTTTGTGCATGGGGTGGTCAGTGTCCAGAGTTTGTGGGGGCAGAGGGCAGAGAAGGAAGGGGGTGCATCCTGGCGGCCTGGTGGATGAAGCTGTCTCTCAGTCTGCTGGTTCTCGCCCGGAGTCTCCTCATCCTCCTCCTGGAGGGCAGGAGGCTGAAGAAGCAGTGGTTGGGATGGGTGGAGTCACCTGCAATGCTGAGTGCTTTGTGGGCCAGGCGTGTGTTTTAAATGTCCTGGAGGGAGGGGAGGGGGGCACGATGATCTTCTCAACTGCTCTCACTATGTGCTGCAGGCTCTTCTGCAGGATGCAGCGCAGCCACCGTACCACACATGCAGCTGGTCAAGATGCTCTTGTTGGTTCCACGGTAGAAGGTGTGCATGATGGGGACTGGCGCTCTGGGTCTTTTCAGTCTGTGGAGGAAGTGGGAGGTGCTGCTGAGCTTTCCTGGCCAGTTATGAGGTGTTGCTGCTCCCTGAGAGGTCCTCCGTAAGGTGCACACCCAGGAACTGCTCACTCTCTCCACAGCAGCACTGTTGATGGTCAGTGGAGTGTGCTGGGTGGAGGCTCTCCAGAAGTCCACAACGTCTTTCATCTCTTCAGAGATTGTTGTTTCTGTACCACACGGCCAGTCAGCTTACCTCGTCCCTGTAGTTTGACTCATCGTTGTTGTTGATGAGCGCCATCACAGTAGTATCATCCGCAAGCTTGATGAAGAGGGTGGTGTTGTGTGTTGGTGTGCAGTCGTGGGTCAGCGGGGTGAAGAGTAGGGGGCTGAGCTGACCTGCCTGGAGACAGGGACAGCACCTGGTTATCTGGAGGGGATGGTGTCTTCCGTGCAGGGGTGTTGTCAGCTTCAAACCGTCCAAAGAAGTTGTTCAGAGAGTGATGTCACTGTCACAGGTGTGTGGTCAAGGTTTATAGTCTGTAACAGCAGCTAACAACAGCTAACATGAATCAGTGAAATAGTTGGTGGTGTGTGACTTAGTGCCGTAAAGCGTTACGTACTTCTCCCGACCCGGAGCCCAAAGTTACATAGTGTGAGAACAGACGTACGACTGACAGAGACACCGTTCACCTGATCACCGGTCAGCGATCAGTACATGTACATGTACATGTCAGGTGGAACATGTACAGGTGAGACCAGACGATGTGTTCAGGTGTTTCTACACATCCCCCACAGTTGCTATATTCTTCACATTTACTCATGCAGCAGAGTCAGCCACGCCCAGCTACACAAACATCCATGAAGAAAACGTTGAACTAACTCACCTCATATGTGATGTCACTGTGATGTCATCACAGATTGAACGGCTGTTACGAGGCTCTGTCTGGAGGCTCGACCACGGAGGGTTTCGAGGATTTCACTGGAGGAATTGCTGAAGTTCACGAGCTGAGCCGACCCGATCCGAACCTGTTCCACATCATCCAGAAGGCTCAGAGTCGAGGAGCACTGATGGGCTGCTCCATCGACGTAAGATCAGACAGACACACGGGTACATTGACAGACAAACAGACAGACAGACAGGTACTTTGACAGACAGAAAGGTACTTTGACAGACAGACAGGTGTTCTGACGGACAGACAGACAGACGGGTGCTTTGACAGACAGACAGACAGACAGACAGACAGACAGACAGACAGACAGACAGACAGACAGACAGACAGACAGACAGACAGGTGGTCAGACAGACAGACGGGTACTTTGACTGACAGAAAGGTACTTTGACAGACAGACAGGTGTTCTGACGGTCAGACAGACAGACGGGTACTTTGACTGACAGACAGACAGGTGCTTTGACAGACAGACAGACAGACACACACACACACACTTTGACAGACAGGTACTTAGACAGACAGGTACTTAGACAGACAGACAGACAGGCAGACACACAAACAGACAGACAGACGGGTGCTTTGACAGACAGACAGACAGGTACTTTGTACTTTTTGTTTCAGATCACAAGCTCGGCTGACTCCGAGGCGGTGACCTATCAGAAGCTGGTGAAAGGCCACGCCTATTCTGTGACAGGTACAGCTGAGGTGAGAGGACACGCACCCTGTGGGGCAGCATAAACTACATTTCCCATGAGTCTTAGCAGCTTGTTTCAGGTTCAGTAGACCTGACAAGGAGGGGACTTGTTGTTCTGCTGTGACTGGCTGCAGGTGGAGTACCGTGGCAGCATGGTGAAGTTGATTCGGATCAGGAACCCCTGGGGTCAGGTGGAGTGGACCGGAGCCTGGAGTGACAAGTACGTAACCATGGTAACAACTACCCATAACCCTCAGCAAGACAGACTGTGACAGATGTCAGCGTCCTGATGAGCATGTAGGACAAGCGTCTAGAACGAGGTTTGTGCTAACAACTAATCCATCCTGCTAATGCCCACACAGGTTAGCACAGACCGACTGCAGGAGTCCTCTACATACAAGTATGGATGAGGACAGGTGTGTGGTGTGTGTGTTTGGACTGTCGTGCTACCTGAGCAGGTGTCGTGTATCACCCGTCAGTTTGTTTTGTCACCCAGCCCCTCCCTGCGGTCTGCCTCAGCAGGGCAGAGTCTCACAGGCTAGTCAGACATCTTGTGTTGTGACATCACACAGGGGTGTCACAAGAACAAAGGGCACACCTGTGATCACCTGAGGGGGTCTGTGTCAGACCCTGTCAGACAGGAAGTGTCACATTAAATCCTGCCCCCTGACCACTTCCTGTTCCCACAGCTCCATGGAGTGGCGTCACATCAGCGACGAGGACAGAGAGCGTCTGAGTCATCGTTCCGAGGACGGAGAGTTCTGGTAAAACCTTTTCACCTCCAGAACCAGAAGTTCACGGTCAGGTCTTCTGGGTGAAAAGACGTCCTCTGCTCTGTCTTCCAGGATGTCCTTCTCTGACTTCCTGCGTCATTACTCTCGCTTGGAGATCTGCAACCTGACGCCGGACGCCCTGAGCGACGACTCGGTCTCTAAGTGGGCTCTGTCCAAGTTTGATGGCACCTGGAGGCGAGGCTCGACGGCCGGCGGCTGCAGGAACTACCCCAGTGAGTAATCTTGTCAGATGAAGAGCAGGTCACAGTCAGTGTCTCTCTGATGTTCTGTTTCCAAACCGCAGACTCGTTTTGGACCAACCCTCAGTTTGTGATCCGGCTGGACGAGGAGGACGACGACCCGGACGACGGCGAGGCCGGCTGCAGCCTCGTGGTCGGGCTGATCCAGAAGAACCGCAGACGCATGAGGAAGATGGGAGAAGATATGCACACGGTGGGATTCGCCATCTATGAGGTGAGAACTGTTCCATTGGTCACATGACATGGATGTAGAGAGTTGCTATGGGCGGGTTTAGACCGGTTCTGAGACGTCAGAGCATCAGACTGTGCTGTGAGTCTGAACCGTCCTCGTCTGTTTCAGGTTCCTGATGAGGTACGACTACCTGCTGACTTCCTGCTGCTGCTGACTTCCTGCTGCTGCTGACTTCCTGCTGCTGCTCACTTCCTGCTGCTGCTCACCTGTCGTGTCTGTCTGTCAGTACTGTGGTCAGAGGAACGTCCACCTGAACAGGAACTTCTTCCTGCGTCATGCCTCGGCCGCTCGCTCGGAAACATTCATCAACCTGCGAGAAGTCTGCAGCCGCTTCAGCCTGCCACCTGGAGAGTACCTGATCATCCCGTCCACCTTCGAACCGCACAAGAACGGAGACTTCTGTGTCCGAGTGTTCACCGAGAAACAGGCCAGCTTCCAGTGAGTCCACATCAGTCCTGATTCTTCACGGTCTCTGGATGTTTTGATAGTGAATTTGAATAATTGTATAATTAATGAGGTTCCTGTCACATTTGTTCCTGTAGAGAGCTGGACGACCCTGTGGAGTCCAGAGTGGAGAAGGTAAGACCCCAATAAGACCACAGTAAGACCGCAATAAGACCTCGCTGCTCGAAAACTGGAAGGTGAGCTGACAGCTGGTGGGGTGGTAGCCACCTCCTTGCCACAGCCAAGGTGCCCTTGAGTAAGGCACCGTACCCCCCAACATCTGCTCCCCGGGCAATGCGAATCGTTGCACACTGCTCCAGTGTGTATATGTGTGTGTTCCTGTGCATTTGTTCAGACAGGTGCCAGCTGGATGGGTTAAAAGCGGAGGAATAATTTCATGTCTGTATATAACATGATTAATAAAGTTTCAACTTCAATAAGACCATAGTAAAACCACGATCAGCTGAGCGTGCGTGAACGTGTTCTGCACACGCTCAGTACACATGACCAAACTGATGATGTCACACCAACATCTTGAAAAACTTCTTCACATGTTGGATGATGTCATGATTTCATGACATCATCATGTCTGTTAACATGGTAACTGTTTCAGATTGAGATTGATGAAGACGACGTGGATGATCGCTTCAGAAGTCTGTTTGGACAGCTGGCAGGAGGGGTGAGGAAGATGATGATGATGATGATGATGATGATGATGTTGAATGTTTATAGTGTGAAGTAACAGGAAGTGTTTGTGTCTGCAGGATTGTGAAATTTCAGCCTTCGAGTTGCAAAAGATCCTCAACAAGGTGGTGACCAAACGTAAGAGTCACATGACCTTCAGACTGACCTTCAGACTGACCTGTGACCTGAGGTCAGCTGACCTGTGACCTGTGTTTGTCTCCGACAGGCTCTGACATCCAGACGAGCGGCTTCAGCCTCACCACGTGTCGTAACATGGTCAACCTGCTGGACGTATCCTTCACAGCTGTTCAACCAATCATTACTGACCATGAAAATAGTCATGTGACTTCAGGATGAGTCTCCTGACACATCCGGTTTATACAGCCTGAATATGATGTCACTGCTGCAATGAAGCATTCTGGGTAAAATACTGTTGTCCAGTCCATCAGTCAGCAGTTCCTCAACTTCCTGTGCAGAAAGACGGCAGTGGGAAACTCGGCCTGCTGGAGTTCAAAGTGCTCTGGACCAAAATCGAGAACTTCCTGGTGAGTCTGAGACCTTCAGGTCATGTGGCCTGTCCTTGTGACGGGGACGTGATGTGACATGTCTTTGCTGTGTGACAGAACATTTACCGTAAGAAAGACGTGGATAATTCAGGCACGATGAGCTCCACAGAAATGAGGACGGCTGTAGAGGAAGCAGGTAAAACACAAACACACCTTTCAAAATAAAGTTCATCAGTCGTAAACTTCAGTCTTATTCATGTTCAGACTAACCTGTCAGCTGACCTCTGCTGTGTTTCAGGTTTCAGTCTGAACAACCCGCTCCACCAGGTTCTGGTAGCCCGTTACAGTGAAGCAGATCTCACCATCGACTTCGACAACTTTGTGGGCTGTTTGTTTCGTCTGGAGACCATGTTCAGTGAGTCCTTACGATGACAATAACGATGATGATGATGATGACGATGACGATGATGATATTTCCTGTCCACAGACACATTCAACACTTTGGACACAAATGATTCAGGAACCATCGAGCTCAACATCATGGAGGTACGAAGCTGCTGTTAGCTAAGCTAGTTAACGCTTGTTTACTACATTAAAATAAACAATGAAAGCCCAAATATGAACTCATCTATCTGTCTATTTATCCATTCTCTGGAAGTCTGAGGCAGGTTTGACCTTCAGCCTTCAAACATGATGAACCCAATGTAACGTAACACTGTTGTGATTTTCCTGCAGTGGCTGAACGTTTCTCTGCTCTAAAGATCCAACACCACCCTGATCCAGATCCAGATCCTAGAACTGGACAGTTAAACTCAGGACAGACAGAAATCTTCTACGTTTGGTTTATATTGTAATCATGGGGGACACGTCAGAACTGGGTCATGATAAGAACCGGGTCAGATCATGGCCGTATTCTATGTTTCCATTGGTTACTGTTGTCACACCTGTCTTAATAAAAAAAGAAGTTGGGAGTTCGTGTCATGTTTTTATTATTATAATGGGCGGGGCTTACAGTCACCTGTACCTGTCCTCCTCTCTGACATCATGTTACAGGATGTGACATTTTCATTTCATGAATAAAGTTTATTCAATACACAGTATGACCTTTAGCATGTTAGAATGTTGACCTGATGTGAATACTAAAGCTAATGTTAGCATGCTAACAAAGGGAACATCTGCTGCTCTGATTGACTGACAGCAGCAGGAAGCCCCACCCCTCACAGCAGGGCACCACCGCTGTCCTCCCAAATGTCCCATTGTCACTTCCTGTCCAAACACGAAACGGTTCCTGACCCAGGAGGTGCTGTGATGTCAGAATGATGTCATCTCTCACTTTATGACATCATCGCTGTGTCTTCTCGCAAGCAAACTCCTCTGCCCACCTCAGAGCCTCAGTGATGTCACTGCTGCTTCCTGTTCCCTTGGCGACCAGCGCCGAGCCCCCGGCACTCCCCCCGAGGCGACGACATACTGCCACTGCCCAATCAGATGCTGAGAGTGACGGTGAGTCCTGAGGACAGACAGGAGAGCCAATGAGATACCTGGAACAAGGCCCGCCCACCTGAGATGTCACCCACCAGAAGGTGTGTCACTGTTACCTTGGGAACCTGACAGGCACACAGAACCTTCCCAGAATGCCTCTGGTGAGCGAGCAGCATCACATAACTGTGAGGAGCCGTGGCACTCAGCTGATTCACCGTCTTCATCAGCACCTGACCGGAAACGTGATGTCATCAGACTACAGGTGTGCATAGAAATTATCCAGATGCATTGTGGGACATGTTCTTACCGACAGAGAGTCCGTCTCTACAGAGTCCACCTGAACATTCCTCACGCCGTTCTTCTCCAGCAGAGTCTGAGTTTGGACTGCAGCCTGAGCAAAGCAAGATGGGGAAAAAAAGGTTAATGTGGTCCAGGTAGAGTCTCAGGTGTGCCTCAGGTGAGTCTCACCTGTCTGGTCTCCAGTTTCCTGACACAGGTGTTGCTGGTTCTCTGCAGAGCCCTCAGTCTGGTCTGGAGGTCTCTGCGCTGCCACTGAGGGATGGAGGTGTTGTCCACAGCCTGACAGACACAGCACAGGATTAACAGCAGCACACACTCGGGCTGCAGTGCATTGTGGGTAGTGTACTTACATCAGACAGGATGCCGACCTCCTTGGCGAGACGCTGGGCGCAGTCAAGGCTGGAGGGGGCAGAGCCTGTGAGTCTGGCTGACAGAGAGTCCACCTCTTGAGATAGAACCTGACCTGCTTCCCGAGCCTGGAGGTAAAATAACGGAGTGAACAAGGAGGACCAAGACCAGGACCAAGATCAAGACCAAGACCAGGACCAAAATCAGACATGTGACATCATCCCATCAAACACGTGACCATCATCAGATCATGTGACTAAAACTAACCTCTGCTGCTTCCCGTCCTGTCACCGCGATGATCCGACTGATGCCTCTCACCATCTGTCTCTCTGAGATGATCACCAGGTCCTCGATGGCTCCAGTCTGCAACAGGTGACTGAACACGCAGGTGGGCAGGTGAGCAGTGGACAGGTAGACAGGTGAACAGTGGACAGGTGAGCAGGTGTGTTTCAGTCTTACGTTCCGCAGCAGAGCTCCACAGACGTCTGTCTGTCCATCTGATCATCCAACAGGTCAGAGACCGGAACTGCCACCGACACCACTCGAACAGGGTCAGGATACACCTGCAGACAGACAGACAGACAGACAGGAAGTCAGTACACCTGCAGACAGACAAACAGACAGGTGTGTTGTCTCACCTCGTCCACGGTCCTCAGCCCGTCGATGCACCTGGCTGTTTGCAGAGGAAGCTCCTGGCTGTGGACAACTTGATTGGCTGCGATGATGTCATTAACACACCTTTCTACCTGCTGCAGCTGAGAGACACTGAGAGAACCCTGAGGACCAATCAGACACAGAGTCAGACTACTATATCACCAGGTGACACTTCCTGCTGTTTGTTAAAACAATGATGTCACAGATGATGTCATAGATGAGTGAGGTCACTGCCGAACCTTGACACTGAAGTCAAAGCGGAGGCGATCAGCTGACACATGAGATCCTCTCTGCTGGACTGCGGGGCCCAGAACCGCCCGCAGAGCAAAGTTCAGGATGTGTGTTGCTGTGTGCTTCACCATGCAGGACAGCCTGTGGACCTGAGACACCAGGACAACCGTTAGCAGGCAACAGAACCGGGCTCAGCAGCCAGACCAGACCAAGTTCAGACAAAACCTGTGGTGTGTTTGAGTCTACCTGGTCCAGGCACAGCTGGACTCTGTCTCCAGTCTTCAGTCTGCCGGCTGCAGTTACCTGATGGACTACGTAACCCCCGGCTTGGACCACAGCCTCCACCGAGTACGGGACATCCTGACAGACACACACACCTGGAGTCAGACACAACAGGTAATGTTCCCTTGATGCATTTCCCCTCTGGGAGGTCAGCTGACCTGCAATCTGTCCTGGGTGAAGTAGCCCAGGTCATGTGACTGCCCCCCCTGCTCAGAGTAGAAGCAGGTCTGATCCAAGATGACGCCGCAGCGCTGACCCTCCAACACCTCCGGCACCAGAACCCGACCGTCGTACAGAGCCAGGACTGTTGCACTGCATGCTGGAAAAACTGGAAAACAAATCACCTGTCTGACCAGGACATAAGATGACCATGGGACGCTGCTGTGATCGAACTGGAGAACCACTTCAGAACTGCTTCGACCCCTGTAGGACTCGGGTCATACTCTATCAACCCTGTAGGACTCAGATCGTACCGTATCAGCCCAGTAGGACTCAGATCGTACCGTATTGGCCCCTGTAGGCCTTGGGTCGTACCCTATCGACCCCGTAGGACTCTGATCGTACTGTGTCAACCCCGTAGGACTCGGGTCGTACCGTATCGGCCCTGCTCCAGGATGTACTGGTACTTGAGACTGTCATCAGTGTGAGGAACCGCAAGACGTTGCAGCTCTGCCAGGCTGAGAACATCCAACATCACCTGGGACTGAACACCTGAGTGGAGATCAGATGACACCTGAAGGAGACAGGTGTTGGATGACATCACTGGTTATGATCTACATGACAACATCAAACCAGGTGCATAATGGGAGGAAGCTTCACCTTGTGGCTCTCTGCCAGTCGGTCCAACTCCTCACGGTCCACCTTGACTCCTTGCTCCTCCAACATCAGGTCTACCAGGTCCAGAGGAAAACCCAGATCCCTGTGCAGAGACCAGACCACGGAGGCTGGCGCACACGCACATGCACACGCACGCACACACGCACACACACACGTTCACTAAATGTTCACCATCTACCCTAAACAAAGAGCCTGGTGGCTGATGGGAGTTGTAGCAGCTGAGAGAGGAACTGACCAGGGAAGACTCCATGTTTATAGTCCTTTGAGCTGAGCGTGCGGAGAATGAGGCGGCTGCCTTGCTGCAGAGATGACAGGAAGTGAGCCTCGCTGTCGTTGATGACATCCATGACCTGAAAGATCATCAGCTGTCAATCAACTGCTGATGACAACTTCCTGTGATGTCAATTGATCCAGAGAGGACCAATTAGGATCCATGTCTCTGCTTCAAACATCTGTATAGCTTTTATTTTGAAAACAGGAAATAAAACACTCACCCTGTCCGCCTCGCTGTGTAGCTCCGGGTACACGTCGCCCTGACAACACATCAACACGTCAGTCACCCTGCTCTGTGTACAGCAGAGGATTGTGGGAAACTTATGGGTGGGTATTTTACCAGTATGTGGGTCACGGTCGGAACCAGGCTGGCCAGCGAGCCCTGAGGAGCCTGCAGGACCTGGACACAGAACCGGACAGCCCGCCGCAAAATCCTCCTCAGAACCAACCTAAAACACAAAAGAACAGTACTGACAGCTGATTGGACTGCTCTACCTGCTCTCTGAGCTCTGACTGGTCGATGACTCACTCTGCTCCGGACATGCCTGGATGGACTCCATCAGCAATGCAGATTGATAAAGTCCTGATGTGGTCCGCCACCACCCGGTATGCCATGTCCACCCGTCCCTGATCTGCTTCCCCCGTCCTGCCGCTGTACAGCCCCACCCTCGACCTCTGAGGACAGACACATCACCAAGGCAACAGGAAGCTGTCAAACAAACCTTCAACAACAAGACCTAAGGACTATAATGGACAGTAATGGACCGTGGTGGACTCGGTGTACCTGGTGAATGGCCTGCAGCAGGGGGGTGAACAGGTCTGTGTCATAGGTAGATCTGGTCCCCTGCAGGACACTCACCAGTCTCTCTAGTCCCATCCCAGTATCCACGCTGACCCGGGGCAGGGGGTGCAGGTTCTGGTCTGGCTCCCTGACACACAAACACAAACATTAGTGCGCGTTCAGACAGGGACAGGCAATCAATTCATTTCAATGGAGGATCGTGTGTTTCCGCACCAGCAACCCGAAGTTGAGTGAGAGAAGTTGAGCCAGATTCAAGTTTTGGAGCCCCGCGGAGCCCCACGTCACGCCCCGGCAGCCAATCAGATCAGCCAAACCTCCACAGACAGCCTGAAAAGTCTCTGAAGCAGAGACTATCCAGGTGGATTCACGGCTTAAACTCTGATAATCTACCTGTGTGTGGAGAGGTTCCGCTGGTCTTTCATCCCTGCTGCTGTCAGACTGTACAACGCCTGCACCACCTGATCCTGCTGTACTTTCTTTATTATCTGTACTTATATTTCCATTCTGATTACTTACAATGTACAATATTATTTATATCATGGTCACTTTACCTTTGTAATATTATTTATATGTTCACTTTACCATACAATATTACATTATATTGTATTATACCAGGGTCACTTACTTTTGAAATACTATTTCTATTATGGTTACTACTTTTGCAATATCATCTATATCATGGTTACTACTCTTACAATATAATTTATTACATTGTCACTTACAGTGCAATATTTTCTTACCATAGTCACTTTACCTTACAGTTCTTTTCATATCATGCCATGCTAACCCTCAAGTACTTGTTTTGCACATTGTCTGTTGTTTGCCAGATGTCTGTGTGTTTGTGTTTACTGTGTAGGTCATAAGTTACTTCTCTCTGTTCGTGGTGTTGTAGATATTTTCTCTACTTTAATTTCTGTGGTGTGTACTACACTTTTCTTATTGCTGCTGTGATGAGTAAATTTCCCTGATGTGGGATGAATAAAGTATAATCAAATCTAATCTTCTCACTTTGTTTATTTCATGTACCAGCTTCTAAATCTGAGTCCGACTCACAATTTACGCCACAAAATGACATGAAAAAGTTTAATTTGATTTATGTCCTATCTATGATTAGAGAGAGTGAGAGAGAGAGAGAGAGAGAGAGAGAGAGAGAGAGAGAGAGAGAGAGAGAGACATAGAGTAATAACACAGAGAGCGAGCACCGGCCTCGATAAAGCTGTCATTAATCAGAGAAATAAAAAGTTATTTCCTGATTGTTTCACAGCAGTTACATTCAGCAGGTATAGACACACCCACAGCAACCCACTTCAGCTCCCCTCACCCCCCCAACACCGCACTCTGCCACCACCGGTTGCCGGTTTGCCTGTCCCTGTCTGAACATGCAGTTAGACTAGGACCAGCAGCAGGTTCTGGACTTGTTCTGGACTGGTTTCCTGTCTTTCAGACACCCATGCAGGTGAGCGTACCAACCTGTTGTACTGCATGAAGACCAGGTTCCAGATCTCCACCACGTCCGGACTATCAGTGTTAACGAGAGCTGCAGCGTCCCGTCCTCCCACGTGGTCATAGTGAATCTCCGTGCAGGGCCCGCATGGACCCGACTCCCCCATTTCCCAGAAGTTCTCCTTCAGGCCGAATGGCAGGAGGCGACTTGGGGGAACCCTGAGAGGACAACCACCATCAGAACAATGGACCTGGTCCTAGACCAGCAGCTTAGTGGGGACCTACCCGATGTCCAACCAGATCTGTCGGGTCTCCTCGTCAGCAGGTAAATGTGCCGCGGCATCGCCTGAGAAGTACGACACGTAGAGCCGGTCAGCAGGTATCCCATAATGCTCTGTGAGCAGGCTCCACGCCATGCTGCACGCCTCCACCTGCAGAGACAACCCTGTTATGGTGGTGTCATCACAGGAAACAGGAAGTGATCCCCCTCCTCCTCCTCCTCACCTTGAAGTAGTCCCCAAAGGACCAGCTCCCCAGCATCTCGAAGAAGGTGTGGTGATTCAGGTCCCGGCCTACATCCTCCAGGTCATTGTGTTTGCCGCCGGCTCGGACGCATTTCTGACTGTTGACCACTCGACTGTACGCTGACATGCTGCTGCGAGGATCCACGGTGCCGAGGAGGATCGGCTTGAACTGAAACCAGACACAGAGCCAACATCAGCATCTAGCTTTCAGTGAACACAACCGGGCCGAACAGAACCTCTGACTCCAGCGGTGTCCAGTCTAATAGCTGACTAACTAATTAATTAACATTAGCTGATAATTTATTCATCACTGAGTGAAGTCTTGATCAGAGCTGAATAAGGAAAGGAGCTTCAGTGCTTCCTTTCCTATCTCCTTCAGAGGATACTTTGTCCCACAATTCATTGTGGCAGCAGCAGCAACAACAACAACAACAACAACACATCGTTATTGACGTTCATTTTTATGGTCTGACGTGATGACGTCGTTACTTGCCGTATTACGTGTCAAAATAAAACCCCCTGAATAAAAAACATAACATGGCGTGCTCTTATTTTGAAAGAACTAGCTAACACCGCTAGCATTCTGCGGTTCAGAACCAGAACAAACGACCGGCACCAGGTCCAGACTCACCTGGTTCATTCCGGCGTTGACAAACAGCAGGCTGGGGTCTCCTCTGGGCCGGACCGGGGAGGACGGGACCAGAAGGTGTCCGTGTTTCTGCCGGAAGAAGTCCAGGAAGGTGCCGCGGACCCAGGCAGCGGGCGGAGAAGAGCCGCTGAAGGAGCGAGCTGAGCCGGCATAGAGGAGGTCCGACGGCCCGCTGAGCGGTCGGAACCTCCAGCGGAGCAGTCTGAACATTGGACCGAAACTCTGGTCAAACACTGACAGAAACGCAGACAGAACCGAACTGTTCCTGAACCATTGTGACCCTGACAGATGGTTTGACGCGCATGCGCACTCTGTCGCACACTTCTTCTGTTTATGTGGAATAAAACTGATTTTACCGCCATCTGCTGTCCGACCCACCCAGTCCTCCAATGACATCATCGAACACTGAACACGTGAACACAACACGGACACATAGATACTATATTGATCTCGAAGGACATTCAAGCATCCAGTAGCAGTAACAAACATTGAACATACATTAGAGTTAACTTATCACACAGTAACCATACGCTGAAATTGACCTGAGATAAATGTAAATTTAAATGTGTACAGAGAAATTAAACGTGTAACAAAATTAAACATTTGCATAGAAAATAAATATATAACTGTGTTAAGTTAACCCGTGCTAAACGTCTATAAAAAACTATATAAAAAAATATAAAGTAACTAGAAATAAAATGTTTTATACAACTATAAACTATATTAAAAAATATAACGTTACTGTAGAAGTATTAATGTTTTTTACAAATATGAGAAAGAACAACAAATGGTGCAATGACTGTGTGCAATTAAAGGAGGCTGTAAACAGATGAATGAAATGAATGAATGAATGAAAGTCACAGTCACCACATGTAGCAGAGGTAGTCAGACATGGCGATGACAGTGGGTCCAGGAAGTAGTGCAAAGAGATTTGTCCATTGTCTATTGTGCCTCCTGCCATCACTGAGAGCTGTTGTACAGTCTGATGTTCAGGGGGACAAAAGAGTTCTTCAGTCTGTTGGCGGAGCAGGACATGGACAGCAGTCTGCCACTAAACACACTCCTCTGCCTGATGAAGGTGTTGTGCAGAGGGTGGTGGGCGTTGTCCTCTTCTTGCTGCTTCCTCTCCAGCAAACCACAGCGTAGAAGAGGATGCTGGCCACCACAGACTGGTAAAATATCTGCAGCAGTTTTTTTTTGTTTTTTTTTTTTACAGATGTTGAAGGATCCCATCCTTCTCAGGAAGTACAGACGGCTCTGTCCTTTCCTGTGGACGGTGTCCATGTTCACTGTCCAGTCCAACCTGTCATGCAGCTGCAGCCCCAGATATTTGTATGTCCTGACCACCTCCACATCGACCCCCTCGATGGACACAGGTGATGGAGAGTCTGGCAACTGGTTATTTTCCTGTGGGTGTCTTCGCAGTGACGGTGTTGATTTCATCATGGGTAATGATATAACTGGCGGTAAGGATTATACTGTCCCTAAGTTGCTGAGCCCATCCCAGAGTCATGATTACTTAGCTAAACATCCTGATGTTTTTACAGTTAGTGTGTTAACAAGAGCTAGGGCCCATTGGCAGGCCCAGGACCGCAGGTTGATTTGACAGATTCTCTGTTTGCATCTGCTCTCTCTCAGGATGAGCTGCCCCCTGGTGGTAGTTCAGCGGACTGCAGTTTCAGAAAAGCTGAACAGGTGGAGTAGCCCGTTGCTCCTATTGCTCTTGCGGCTCCTTTGCCACTGCATGGTGGGGTTCTCATTGCTGCCCAGCAAAGAGATCAGTCCTTAGTTAAATGTATGGCCACTGCTGTGAAGGAACCCAGTGAGTGTACACCCAAGCAACCGTATTTTCTGGACAATGGTGTTCCGATGTGCAGGTGGGTTTCACAGTCAGGCAGTGCAGCAGGTGAGCTCGGTGAGGATTGGGGTGTGGTCCATCAGGTAGCCTTCCTATTAATTGTTGCCAGCATGTGTTGAAGCTGGCTCATGAACATTTGTGGTCAGGTCACCTGGGTGTAACTAAAACATACAGTTCTGAGAAACATCAAGTTCTCAAGCATTTTTTCTGGCCTGGTTTGAAGGATGATGTGGTGAGTTTTGTTAGCAGTTTTGAAGTAGCAGCTGGTGGGCAGCCACCCAAGACAAACAAACATTTTGGATTTTGTCTCCAAATGCAGAGAGTGTATTGCCTCTAAGCTGGCAAAAGAGGCCCTCTCCTCCACTCAGGTATGAAGCAGCAATTTGTCCGGAAGGCAGTTGAGAGGAAGTTCCAGCCAGGTAATGAGGTGTTGGTTTTGTTACCTACACCTGGGTCCGCTCTTACCGCTTGATTCACGGGTCCCTATGTAGTGGAGAGTAGAATCTCTGACACAGATTACACAAATAACACAGATTATGTTATCTGGATGTGCGTGTGTCGAAAGAAGACTTGTTTGTGCCACATTAATATGCTTAAAGCTTTCCACTCACAAGAGGTTAAACAGGTTGCAAGTTCTCCAGAGCCCACTGTTACAGTCATTCCTTTGCTTGTTTGTGTGGCAGGTGTAACTGATGATTTGACTACACCCTCTGATGCACAGCAATCTGGTCCAACTCCGAGTTCTTGTCTAATGCCGAGCAACGTCTGTCCGTCCTGGGAGAGGGATCCCTCCTCTGTGGCTCTTCCTGAGGTTTCTTCCACCTTTTTTCCCTGTTAAAGGGTTTTTTGTGGGCAAGTTTTTCCTCACTCGAACCGAGGGTCTAAGGACAGAGGGTGTCACTCCCTGTACAGATTGTAGAGCCCTCTGAGGATAATGTGTTTGTGACTTTGGGCTATACAAATAAAATTTGATTTGATAACATATGTGATCTTCTACTATGATAACATATGTGACCTTATACTGTGTTAACATATGTGACTGTATACTATGATAACCTATGTGACCGTATACTATGATAACATATATGACTGTATACTATAGCATGACTTGCTCATGAACCATGTTCTACCTTTAGAACCTCATAGTTTAGTCTGGACTTTGTTTCTTCAGCCCTGTCTGTTTTTTTTTTACAGCAACAGTTTCAAGAAGTTCTTTGATGTTTTGTTACACTTTAAATTATTCTGGGATACCTGGAAAGTACTCAAGGGTCATTGAACCTTTTCCTGGATTCTCCCATGGGCTCCTCCAGGATCACTGGAACTGGAAACTGGGATCCTCCCAGAAATCAATGGGAACTTTGGGAATGATCCAGTAAAACACACACACACAGCTGTCAGTGTAATGTCAAACAGGTTTTTTACATTCTGACTACATGATGTGGAAATTGATTCTGGATCCACTGAGGTTGGTTAGGTAACACACACACACACACACACACACACACACACACACACACACACACACACACACATTATGTTGCCTGGTAACCATAGTGTGTCATTACATCACAGGAAACAGGATGCAGCTGTTTGATTTACTGGATCTCTGCAGGACTGCAGTTTCTCTGCTTGTGACACAAAATGTACTCAGATCATTTACTTCAGTTAAAGTACTCAAGTATTATTAGAAAAAAAGTACTTATTATTATAGTATATATACTATATATACTTATATACTCATGATGCAGTGTCAGCATTTTATTACTGCTGAAGTTGATCAATACTTCTATTTTGGAGCAAATACAAATGCTTTGTCTTAATTCAGGTACTTCTGTTAGTACTCTTCTGTGTACTCTGTGTACCTCCTGGTGTAGTGTCTCAAACGCAACCTCCTTCTTCATGTAGCTTCTTCTTGAGTGTTAGCTCCATCATCTGACCTCCATAATATAAATATAAATCACATGTCCGGCTTACATTTGTATATTGAGGTATTCACCTCCACCTCTTCAGTTCCAGCAGCTTCCTCAGCTGTCATTTTCTCAACACCGCTGGTCCCTTCACCTTCAGCTCCAGAGACAAAATAACCACTGAAGACGAGAAGTGTTCAACACTCACCATCCGGATGTTCACAGTACACTGACTTTAGACAGGGTGGACACACTGATGGACTGATGAACATAAATAGAGGAAGGGGAGGACGGGAAGACGAGGACAGGGACATAAACCACCTGTAGTCCTCCACACAGGTGAGTTCACTTAAGCAAACTTGAAGACCAAAGTGAAACAGGTATTTAAATGGAGGTCAACGGTCACAGAGGTCAAACTAAACAATAATTTATAAACACTCAGAAACTTCTTTTATTGTGTCGTTTTCAACTATAAGAATATGGAACAGCAAACACACCAGTGTACTCTCTATACTCTGTGTATGTTGACTCCACAGCTGTGTACTGTGACATCATGACAGTGTAGTTTTAATTCATTAAAGTTTGTCTTCAGTTTGTTTTTTCAGCCAATGAGAAGCTTGTAGAAATGTTTTAAAAACAACAAAACGTCCTGGAAAGTGGAACAGAGGTTTCTAGAAGGCGTATGGTCCAACGATGATGGTGAGGCGGAGCAGAGAGCTGGATCTGTAACTGAGAGCTGAGTTCTGTGTCACCATCTCCAGGTCCAGGACGTGCTCTCTGGGACCCATCAGAGGATGCGTCATCACCAGCATCGCGCTCACATTATTGGATCGCTGCAACACAAACAGCCAATCAGCATTGGTGTTTCATACAATGACTTTGACGAGATCACATTAATACAGACAAGGTGAGTGGAGATAAACAAGGTCAGAACATGAAGGTTCATTAATGAATACATCAGATGAAACTCATTAACGATGAACTAATAACTGTTGTGCAACAGCTTGTGTTTGGTCAAACCATTTCCTCCAACAGCCAATAACATTTTTCCTTCATGAGATCAGATGAAGACTCAGCTCACCCTGAGAAAGAACTGTCCCTCCTCGTTGCCAGCTTTGATCCTGAAGGTGTTGTGCATATTGGGGAAGACACTGGTGGCCTGAATCTGGAAGATGTCTGCTGGCACAGCACGCTCCGACGTGATGCTCATGTACTTATAGACAATGGAGGGAGGAAGTCCTCTGCACTCACTCAAAGACTGACAGCTGCAGCGACTGAGGACAGTCAGAGATGACACGTCAACACATGTCATTACTGATGATTCAATACAGAAACAGAAACATCAGGACAGATACTGCAGGAATACAAGTCCCAGAGAGCACTACTGATGGTCTTCAGACTGACGGTCAACCAATCTTTGTAGAACTTTTTAAAATCTGAAGTTTAAATTGATTCACTTTTATAGTTTACATCAATTCTGGATCAAACTGAAGGGTCACCTCATTCCTGCCCGCTGATAGGTTGGTAACACCTGCTGACTAAGGTGTCCAGGGTGGTTACTATAGTACCTCTAGTGCTTCCAAGTGGTCGTTAGCCATTTCTGGGCATTTGCTTAGTCAGGATCAGGTTCTGTGGAGCTTCTTGGTGGTTACTGTGATGTTCCTGGCAGATGTTTGTTTGGTAATTTCTATAAACAGAGTCTGCATTTGAATCCAGGATTTTGGTTTTAGAAGGGTTCTGGTTTCTATCTGAGGAGCACTGACCAATCATGTTTCAGCAGGCTTTGGATGCATGCAGATAAAATGTCCTGAAAAGAGGAGGATCGCATCAACTGAAATGTAATCTGGGAACAAATCAACTTCTTGTTATCCTTTTAACTTTAACAACCCCCATCCACACCTGCACTCAGGTAACCTCAATGACCCTCTGATGGAGTGGTGTGTTCATCAGTCACATGCCTCTCGAGTCATCAGCAATCCCTCAGAGATAAATACTTTGACTCCACACTGTCAGTCAGAACCGAAGTAGTCTAGCTGATATGAGAACCTTCAACACTGACATGATGACAGAGAACCTTCAACAATCTGACCTAATGACGGAGAATCTCCACAGTCACATGGCTACTTGTGAAACAAATCATAGACATCATCTCGCAACTGCAAAAGTCTTGATATGGATAGCTGCAATCTGATATCCGCTGGCACCCTGGAAGCATTTAAACACTGCCCATTAAATGGCTAAATCACTGTCAGATGTTAGCTCATGGGTAACATCTAGGTGCTAGATACTCCTATGGTAGATACCTGAGAATGCATTGTTGGAACATGGTAGCACCTGAGCATACCAGTGACTGAGAATCATGGGTACTGTAGTTCTGTTGATCCAAACAGAGGCCTACAGTTCAGTTCAGGAGACTCTGAGGGTCTGATGACAACACTAAAGCTCAAAGAGGGAGGACCATCATCTAAAACCATCACGTATCCTCAGCCCAGCTGAGTCTCACCCCTCTCCAGTCTGAATGTAGGGTTCATGGCAGGGGTTTCTGGGATAACAGCGGTAACCTCCAAAGTAGTTCCAGCACACCTGGTCCTCACGGCAGTTTGGTCCTGTTTCACACTCGTTAATATCTGTGAACAGAACCAGAACTGTAAGAACCTGAACACTCTAGATCTGTTTGTCCATCGAGAAGTCGGTTCTGATCAGGTTGGTCCTTCTGCAGAAGGAAGTCATCAAATCAACCGGCAGCAGCCAATGCAAGAATTTGTCCATTAACGTACCATCAGTATGTATTAAGTGACACTGATGAAGTGCTGAGTTCACTGTCTGTAGGTTCATTCTCATAGAGCAGGAGCTGAGACTGAAGGTGTGTACCTTGGCACATTCGTGTTCCCTGCAGCTGGTATCCTTCCGGACAGACACAACTGTAAGAGCCAGGCTGGTTCACACACTGCCACTGACACATGTACGAGGACAGCAGGCACTCGTCCACATCTGTAAAACAACAGATAGACAGACAGACGTGTTTGTTTGTTTGTGTTTGTGTGTGCGTGTGTGTGTGTGTACAGACCATGGCAGCTCAGCTGGTCTGCACTCAGCTCGTAGCCCTGTTCACACTGGCACATGTAGGATCCCGGCACGTTGTAGCACAGATGTTGGCAGGGGCTGCTGGGAACACACTCATTCACATCTGGAGCATCAATAAACACAGAGACATTCCACCTTAAACAACAGTCCACCTTAAATATCAATCCACCTTAACTTCAGTCCACCTTGTTGTTTAGTTGCTATGTTGTTCTAGATGTTTTTAGTTGCTGTGTTGTTGTTCTAGATGTTCTTTAGTGCTTATGTTGTTGTTTTAGATATTCTTTAGTTGCTATGTTGCTGTTCTAGATGTTTTTTAGTTGCCCTGTTCGAGTTCTAAATGTTGTTAAGTTGATGTCTTGTTGTTTAAAATGTTTAGTTGCTGTGTTGTTCTAGATGTTCTTTTGTCAATGTATTGTTGTCCTAGATATTCTTTAGTTGCTGTGTTGTTGTTCTAGATGTTGTTTACTTGCCCTGTTCTAGTTCTAGATGTTGTTTAGATGCTATGTTGTTCTAGATGTTCTTTAGTTGCTCCGTTCTGGTTCTAGGCATTGTTTAGTTGTTGTGTTGTTCTTCTAGATATTATTTTGTCAGTGTTGTTGTTCTCGATATTCTTTAGCTGCCCTGTTCTGGTTCTATATGTCGTTTAGTTGCTGTCTTGTTCATCTAGATGTTCTTTAGTTGCTGTGTTGTTGTTCTAGATATTCTTTAATTGCTTGGTTCGGGCTCTAGATGTTGTTTAGTTGCTGTGTTGTGGTTGTTGACCTGACCAGATCAGCAAGTGTCAGAGAATGTCAGGTGACAGTGACCTCTCTGATTGGATCTCACCTGTCTTCTCCTTATCTTACCTCTGCAGTAGTTGAACTCATCAGCAGTGAATCCAATTGGACACTGAACCGAGATCATTCTGTCCTGGTTGTTGGTGGTCTGGTAGTTGCCGTGGTTGTTGGGGATGAAGTGTGGATGGGGAGGTTGGGTTGTTGTGGTGACCTCCTCTCCAGCATTACTGATGATAATCTGGGCATTCTGCGGCAGACAGAAGTATCCACCATAGTGGTTGATGCAACCCATCCCTCCTTTACAGGCATCAGGCAACGTCTCACACTCATTGATGTCTGGAAATTGTAGTCCAACAACATTTAACAGTGTTTCATCAACACTTAACGCTTTAATTTAAAGCTTCTCTGTGACTTCAATTCAGAGTTGTTTATGTTATTGATCTGAAGTAGTTGATCAGTGATGACGCTCACCTTTACACTCTTGTTCTTCCACATTGAACTCGTAGCCCTCCGTACACTGTCAGTGAACATCAGTTTATTGATTGGTTAGTTAATAATCACACAAAAGAACAGGAGCAGTACTCATCAGAATCACATAACAGCTGTGAGGCATACCTCTGAGTTCATGTTTAAATTCTTAATTGTTTATTAATCGGATTAATTAAAATATCAGAATCAATATTTTGGTTTGAAACACAAAACTGTCCTCTAACAGTCCCCTATCAGTCCTCAGTCCTCTAACAGTCCTCTGTCCTCTAACAGTCCTCTAACAGTCCCCTATCAGTCCTCAGTCCTCTAACAGTCCTCCAACAGTCCTCTAACAGTCCTCAGTCCTCTAACAGTCCTCCAACTGTCCTCTGTCCTCTAACAGTCCTCTAACAGTCCCCTATCAGTCCTCAGTCCTCTAACAGTCCTCCAACAGTCCTCTAACAGTCCCCTATCAGTCCTCAGTCCTCTAACAGTCCTCTGTCCTCTAACAGTCCTCTAACAGTCCCCTATCAGTCCTCTAACAGTCCTCCAACAGTCCTCCAACTGTCCTCTGTCCTCTAACAGTCCTCAGTCCTCTAACAGTCCCCCAACTGTCCTCTGTCCTCTAACAGTCTTCTAACAGTCCTCAGTCCTCTAACAGTCACCCAACTGTCCTCTGTCCTCTAACAGTCCTCTAACAGTCCTCTAACAGTCCTCTAACGGCCCTCCAAATGTCCTCTAACAGTGCTCTAACAGTCCTCTGTCTTCTAACAGTCCTCTAACAGTCACCTGTCTTCTAACAGTCCTCTAACAGTCACCTGTCCTCTAACAGTCCTCTAACACTCCTCTAACAGTCCTCTAACAGTCATCTGTTCTCTAACAGTCCTCCAACAGTCCTCAGTCCTCTAACAGTCCTCAGTCCTCTAACAGTCCTCCAACAGTCCTCTGTCTTCTAGCAGTCCTCTAACAGTCCTCTGTCCTCTAACAGTCCTCTAACAGTCCTCTAACAGTCATCTGTCCTCCAACAGTCCTCCAACAGTCCTCTGTCCTCTAACAGTCCTCTAACACTCCTCTAACAGTCCTCTAACAGTCATCTGTCCCCTAACAGTCCTCCAACAGTCCTCAGTCCTCAAACAGTCCTCTAACAGTCCCCTGTCTTCTAACAGTCCTCTAACAGTCCCCTGTCTTCTAACAGTCCTCTAACAGTCCTCTAACAGTCATCCAACTGTCCTGTGTCCTCTAACAGTCCTCAGTCCTCTAACAGTCCTCCAACAGTCCTCTAACTGTCCTCTGTCTTCTAACAGTCCTCTAACAGTCCTCCAACAGTCCTCTGTCCTCTAACAGTCCTCCAACTGTCATCTGTCCTCTAACAGTCCTCTAACAGTCCTCAGTCCTCCAACAGTCCTCTAACAGTCCTCTGTCTTCTAACAGTCCTCTAACAGTCCTCAGTCCTCTAACAGTCCTCTAACAGTCCCCTAACAATCCTCAGTCCTCTAACAGTCCTCTAACAATCCTCCAACAGTCCTCTGTCCTCTAACAGTCCTCTAACAGTCCTCCAACTGTCATCTGTCCTCTAACAGTCCTCTAACAGTCCTCCAACAGTCCTCTAACAGTCCTCTGTCTTCTAACAGTCCTCTAACAGTCCTCTAACAGTCCTCTAACAGTCCCCTAACAGTCCCCTAACAGTCCTCAGTCCTCTAACAGTCCTCCAACAGTCCTCTGTCTTCTAACAGTCCTCTAACAGTCCTCTAACAGTCCTCCAACTGTCCTCTGTCCTCTAACAGTCCTCTGTCCTCTAACAGTCCTATTACAGTCCTCCAACAGTCCTCTAACAGTCTAAACTTACTGAGTATGTGACAGGTTCGTCCGGCTGAGCTGCAACTTTGAAGAGAAGAAGACTCAGATGGAGGAAAACCTGTAGTGTCTTCATCCTGCTGAGTAAAGAACATATATTGAACCAGAACGAGGAACCAACAGGACTGCGTGAGAACCTTTGAAGAGCTTCAGGTGTTCTTTCATGCAGCTTCAGCCCTGATCAAATGTGTTCAGAAACAAGTTCAAGTCTTTATAACGACGGATCAGCACAGAGCTGAGGTAATTCATAACCCATCCATGAGTCATGATGATCCAATGCATGAAGTCATGAATGGCCGGGCAGCCAAACATGTTGCAGGAAAAGTTTTTGACCACCCTGGCCGGGGTGAGACATAGGGAGTCAGTGTTGATGTTGATGTATTGTAGAGCCCTGCACTCCCACGGGAGTCTCGCGGGACCCCCGGGACCCGACGCAAGGCAGTGCTTTTCAAATTTTGAAAGCTCATTGCGGGCACGGGCAGGAGGGGGAGTGCACAATGCGGGAGCGGGCGGGAGAGGTGATAAGCTGCAGTCCCGCAAACTAAAAATATGTATAAAATAAAATGTATAAATGATTAATTTATGTCTATCATGTATAATTTGTGCTGGATATTTTATTTGGCATTAATAAAAACATTTTAAGATGCCTAAATTTGCGGATGTGGTCTAATCTCGCATACGTTTCAGACAATTCGTTTCCGCTCTTCCGTGTTTGAGATCTCCGATCATGGCAGAAGCGCCTGGCACTGCGCACTCTCGCTACGTGTGCTAGGTGAAGGATCGGTCCTTGGAGAGCTCAGCTAAGCTCAGCGTGTTTAATTTCCCAAGCCAATGAAAAGAACTTTCGTGAGAAATAACGTCCGCATCTTGCGGAATTTGCGGGTGGGAGCGGGACAAAATATGGCAGGCGCGGGCGGGAGCGGGACTGAAAATCATAATTCTTTGCAGGAGCGGGCGGTAGCAGGACTGCACAATGCGGGAGCGGGGCTGAAAATTCTGTCCCGCGCAGACCTCTAGTGTATTGTAGATTTGGCTGGTTTAGGGTTAGGGTTAGCGGGTTAGGGGATCTAGTGCTGCTCAGCTGAGACAGAGAGAGACATGTAGTAGGACTGCTACATGTCACAGTAGAAGTCAGGCTGGGAGTGGGCTGGTCAGAGAATTGGCTGCTAATTGCTGCAACTTTGCCTGTAAAGAATGATGCAAAGGTATCAGCAGTTACAATTTCAAGCAGTTTCAAGCACTTTATTCAAAATCCAATAACTTAATCTTAAATGTACAATTAAAGCGTTTCCAAGGATTTCCAGCAGTTGTCCTTAACAGCTGAGTGGTCCATGGCTGAGTGACTCTGAAAGTAGAAGACAGAGAAGGTATATGAGTATATATTTGTTTATGTACACAAAAGCATGACATCATCAGCAGCATCATTGTAGCATCCTGACACTTCTGTATGAACCGTATACTTAATACTCATACCTGTAACATTACGTTAATGCTAATAAACTCTGAACAGGTTGGTGTTAGTTGTAGATGTATTAATCATATCCAATAAAGAAGGGCTGACTAGAGGTAAGACATCCTTGACCAGCCTGGTTGGGATGGGGTCTAAGAGACAGGTTGACGGCTTAGATGAAGAAATTATTGAAGTTATTTGTTGAAGGTCAATGGGAGAAAAACAGTCTAAATATATATCAGGTTTTATAGCTGTTTCCAAAATTGCTGTATCAGAATGCAGATCAGTGCCTGTCGAAGGCAAGGCGTGATGAATTTTGTCTCTAATAGTTATAATTTTATCATTAAAGAAGCTCATGAAGTCATTACTAGACCTAAAGGAATAGATGGGTCAATAGAGCTGCGGTTCTCTGTTAGCCTGGCTACAGTGCTGAAGAGAAACCTGGGGTTGTTCTTATTTTCCTCTATTAATGAAGAGTAATAGGCTGTTCTGGCATTATGGAGAGCCTTCCTGTAGGTTTTAAGATTATCCTGCCAGACTAAACGAGATTCTTCCAGTTTGGTGGTACGCCATTTACGTTCAGATTTACGTGCCACTTGCTTTAATTTGCGAGTCTGCTGGTTATACCATGGTGCTAACCTCCTCTGTTTAATTATCTTCTTTTTCAGAGGTGCAATAGAGTCGAGAGTTGTCTGTAATGAGCCTGTAGTACTGTCAACAAGATTATCTATTTGTGAGGGGCTAAAGGAAGCAGACAAGTCCTCTGCTACATTGAGACATGGCATTGAATTCAATACTGAAGGAATCACTTCCTTAAATTTGGCTACAGCACTGTCAGATAAACATCTGCTGTAGGAGTTTCTGCAAAAAGGCTTATAGTCCAGTAATATGAACTCAAAGGTTATTAAAAAATGGTCAGATAGAAGAGGATTCTGTGGAAAGACTATTAGATGATCAATTTCAATGCCATATGAAAAAACAAGATCAAGAGTGTGGTTCAGACAATGAATTGGTTTATTTACACTGACAGAAGCCAATTGAATCTAATA
Organism: Protonibea diacanthus; assembly: GCA_028641955.1. NCBI lineage: Eukaryota > Metazoa > Chordata > Actinopteri > Sciaenidae > Protonibea > Protonibea diacanthus. The sequence goes on along the minus strand of CM053977.1, from coordinate 175,743 downwards.
AAGAGATAAACGCAGTACTAAGATTATCATTGTGGTTGTCCACATGAATATTAAAATCACCTACAATAATTACTTTATCTGTTTTAAGGATCAAGCTTGATGCAAATTTGGATAAAAATTCAGAGTAAGGACCAAGAGCTCTACATATTGTAACAAACAGAATTGGCTGTAATGTTTTCTAAGTTGGATGAGTGAGGCTAAGAACAAGACTTTCAAATGAATTATAATTTAGTTTAGGTTTAGGATTTATTAATAGACTTGAGTCAAATATGGCTCCAACTCCACCACCTTGACCGGTACTACGAGGAATATGAGTATTGCAATGACTGGGAGGAGTGGATTCATTTAAGCTAACATATTCATCCTCCTGCAGCCATGTTTCAGTGAGACAAAATAAATCAATATCATAATCAGATATTAATTCATTGACTAAAACAGCTTTAGAGGACAAGGACCTGATATTCAAGAGTCCACATTTAATTCTCTTATTTTGGACTGTTGGAGATGTTGATTTAATTTTTATTAAGTTTTTATGATGAACTCCTCTTCTGTTTGTTTTATCTTTAAATAATGTAGGTGGACGGGGGACAGACACAGTCTCTATACTAAAGGATTGGGTGGGCAGCTGCTCTAATGGAGGCGCAGAGAAGCGTGTAAGACTGCAGCTCTGCTTCCTGGTCTCAACTCTGGGTTGTCACGGTTTTGGTCGACTAATAAACTTGGCCATATTTCTAGATATAAGAGCTGCTCCATCCAAAGTGGGATGGATGCCGTCTCTCCTAATCAGACCAGGTTTTCCCCAGAAAGGTGTCCAATTATCTATGAAGCCCACATCGTTTGCTGGACACCACCTCGACAGCCAGCGGTGAAATGACGACATGCGGCTATACATGTCATCATGTATAGCCTGTGACTTAGTGTCTTGGTTAGTGTACTGAGTCTGTAATCATTCATGTTAGCACACACACATGCAGTGTGGAAGTATATATATGGTCGTATATATGAGACGTGTTGTCAACACAACCTATTTACATGTTTCGCGTGTTGATCCCAGGTTAGCTCAGTTAGCTGATGTGTTAGCCTTTAATGATGTCAGCATCAAGATTATTTAAAGTGACAGGAAGTACTCAGATACTTTTAAAGTAAAAGTAACAGTACTGAAATATAAAAACACTCTGCTACAGGTCTAAATAAAGATGCATTGACGCAGTATCTGACTGTATTTCTTTATGTACTGCTGTCAGACACAGTGTAATTTGAAGTAGTGTAACAGAGAAATACTCAAGTAAACACAAAACAACAGATGACTGTTTCCACTGTGTGATCTCTGAGCTCTGAGCTGTGGTGATCTGGTCTGAAGTCCTGCTGAGAGCTCAGACCTGAACCAGGATCAGGTGTCTATATTTACCTCAGATTAAGGCAGAGACAGGTGGGCTCCTCCTCCTCCTCCTCTTCCTCCTCCTCCTCCTCGTACTCGGTCTTCACTCCGACATCATGTCCGTCAGCTCAGCAGCCACCCCCCCCTGGAGGAACAACAGCTTCATCGTGGGGGGAGGCAGAGACCCTCCTCTGTCTGATCAGGGAGAGACCATCATCGGAGTCTACCTGCTGCTGCTGGGTAGGTACACACGGACGGACAGACAGACAGATGGACAGACGGATGGATGGACAGATGGACAGACTCTGGCATTGATTTATAGACAGTGATCATTAATGGCCGGACAAACCTGGTATGACTTTTGCACTCCAAAGTATTGTGCAGTGAGAGACTAAACACAAAAATCTAAAACTGAAAACAGACTTGATATACCATGTGAGAAATTATAGACATGGTGATAAAACAAAAAACAGGGCAGAGACTCAATGTGACATGTATGAAAGTCAGCAGTAACTTTCCATGTACAGGCAGCTTGAAATCGCCCCAGTTCAAATATAAAGTTAAAAACAAAAAAGGGAAAAACAAATACATTTTTTCTATGATTACATCTTTAGATACCTACTTTTTTCCTGGCCAATGTCATATTTATATTAATGAGTGTCTGTGGTGCGTTCAGGGTGGCTGTCCTGGTTTGGAAACAGCATCGTCCTGTTTGTGCTGTACAGACAGAGAGCCTTGCTGCAGCCCACAGACTACCTGACCTTTAACCTGGCTGTCTCTGATGCCAGTATCTCTGTCTTTGGCTACTCCAGAGGCATCATCGAGATCTTCAATGTCTTCCAGGACAGTGGATACCTCATCTCCTCCATCTGGACCTGCCAGGTACACCTGAGACTCACATAAAAATCACCTGAAAATCACATCACCTGAGAGAGGAAAGGGTTACATCTCAGCCACAGGGTCTGGAGCAGACTCTCCTTGCATTGTGATGACAGACTCAGAGTTTGAAGGAGGTGGAGCCTGGACCAGGACACACCTGTAACCTGTCCTTTCTGTCTCCCCCAGGTGGATGGTTTCTTCACGCTGGTGTTCGGCCTGAGCAGCATCAACACACTGACAGTGATCAGCATCACCCGCTACATCAAAGGATGTCACCCGAGCAGAGGTCCAAATCTTCATGTCACAACATACTAACATTAATGCTAACACTAGCTAGCTAAAATATCACAATATATGTGATATGCTTTGCAGTGATGTTAGCTTTGACTCTTTGCTGGTCAATTACTGAACCTCATATTGAGGATTTCATTCTATGACCCTGGTGTCTACCCTGTTTGAGGTACTGAGGAAGTACCGGGCTACCAGAGCCATTGCTACGACCAAAGTGAGAAATGTGTTTGTATTCTTGACACAAAGTCAAACATGTTCTCAGTAACAAGGTCGCCCCTGATCTCTGTCCTGTTCGTGATGTTCATGGACGAGGTCTCGAGCTGAGGTGAGGATTGTGTCCGATTTGTAAAGCTCAACATTTGTATCTCTGCTTTATGCAGATGATGTGGTTCTTTTGGCTTCATCTGTCAATCACACAGTCTGAGGTGTTTTCAGTTGAGAAGTGACATGGACGAGTCAGCACATCCAAGTCTGAGGACATGGTCCCATGCTGGAAAATGGTGTCAGTTCCTTCTGGTTGGGAGTGAGGTGCTGCCCCAAGTGAAGGAGTTTATGTAGTACATATGAAATGAGTTTGAGTATGAGTTTCTTCTGAAGGTCCGAGAGCCTTAGCCGCTTATCCTTCGCAAAAAGAGCCAGCTGAGGTGGTTTGGGATCTGATCTCCTGGATGCCTTCTTTTGGAGGAGACCCAGAACCTGCTGGTTAAGACCTGGTCCCTCTGTGGACTCTCATACGAGCCCTAGAGGGCGCTGTCACTAAACCTTAACATGAATGTTGTTTCAGCTCGTCACATCAACAGAACCAGTGTGTCCTTCTGTCTACTGCTCATCTGGATCACAGCTGGATTCTGGTCTGGAGCGCCGCTGCTCAGCTGGGGGAGCTACACAGGCAGGAAACCATTAAAATTACATTGTGTCTGCTTTACTGACCCCTGACACCTGACCCTCTCCCCCCTCACCCCCTTGCAGATCATGGGTATGGAACATGTGAGATTGACTGGGCCAAAGCGAGCTACTCAAGCATCTACAGGTCCTACATCATCTCTATCTTCATCTTCAGCTTCTTCATCCCAGTGCTCATCATGCTCTTCTGCTACATCTCCATCATCAACACGGTGAAGAGAGGCAACGCTCTGTCAGCAGAGGGAGACCTGACAGACCGTCAGAGGAAGATCGAGAGAGACGTCACCATTGTGAGTCTTCAGCTAACTCCAGTTAGCAGTGCTAATGCTATTGTTGGCATGTTTCAGTATTACTGCAGTAGTCCTGACTGATCAGGACTGTCCTTTCTGGTTTCATGTGAAGTTTCTTCCTGCTTCAATAATCGATTGTTTCCTGTAGGTTTCCATCGTGGTCTGTACAGCCTTCATTCTAGCATGGTCCCCATATGCCGTGGTGTCCATGTGGTCAGCCTGTGGCTTTCACGTACCCAACCTCACTAGCATCTTCACCCGTCTCTTTGCCAAGTCAGCCAGCTTCTACAACCCCCTCATCTACTTTGGACTCAGTTCCAAGTTTCGCAAAGATGTGGCCATCCTGCTGCCCTGCACCCGCGATGCCAAAGACACTGTCAAGCTGAAGCGTTTCAAGCCTAAGGCCGACGCCCACGGCCGACCCGGAGCAGGAGGTGGAGCCAGGCTCAAAGCTCCTCTAAACTGGCCAGAGAAGAAGTACTCGCCTGAAAACCAGCCTAACCAGGTTTTTAGCCCACCTTCCATGCCACCACCCGCCAACAAGGAGGTGTTCTACATCGACATACCTGGGCCCTCTGAGACTGGTCCTGAGTTTGAATGTGAGAGACTCTGATGGAGCAACCGTGACATAATGGACTGACTTCTGATACAACAGCAGAGGGTGCTGATGTCACTCAGTAATGAAGCTCAAAGTAGAGAAGAAGACAACTCACTTAGTTTCTGACTGCTCAGCTGACAAGAAACTGTAGAGATGGTTAAGGTTTTTCAGGTCTTTGAGAAATGAAATTTGAAGAATTTCAAAGACAAACTGCAGATGTTTGTTTGTGGTGATGATGAATAAAAATAAAAAAACTTTATTGGCTGTTATCGACCATCTGAAACGTTTTTAAGCCTCAACATGGACAACAAGAGACAACGTCCAGGTTTTAGACAGTCTGCGGTGACGTCACAGAGACGGAATTTTAACTAAACAAACAATATGAATAATGAATTATTATACAATTGTTGTAAATATTATGTTAGTTCTAATAATTATTATTGTTAATAATATTAAATTTGATTTAGACTCTGTTTATAATCAAAGCTGTATTTTAGTTCATGTTGTTTTTACTGTGTGTTTATTTGCGGTTTTGACAAACGTCATCACTGACCGGCCGAAGTTCACCGGCAGGACCCGAGCGAATCCGATGTGTCAGGAGGCACCCCGCTCCTCCTCCTCCTCCTCTTCTCTCAGCATCCCAGGCAGAGGATCTGAGGATGAGTCCGCTGTCCGCCGCTCTGTGACGGACGAGCCTCAGCAAATCGAACCGGAACCAGACCCGGACCTGTCCTCAGAACGCGGTGAGTCTGATCGATCTCTGATCGGTTTGTATGTGACGTGTTATCGACGAATCAGTTGTGATCAATCTGCGGGCCGTGACGTCTCCGCGGCGACCTGTCAGTCATCCGGTTCCAACGGTGACGTCATCGGCGGTCAGACCACAGAGCCTGATGGACGCAGCTGATCAGCTGATCGATAGATCAATATATCGAGTGTGTGAAACACACACACACCGTCTGGTTGCATTACGTCATACAGTCATTTGTGTGTGTGTGTGTGTGTGTCTGAGCATGCTCACAACGTGGATGGAGACGTTTCCATGGTTACCACTGGTTAGGCAGCTTAGCACTGAAATGAGGTGCACAGAGGTGACGTCAGTAACAGACCCTGCCCCCCCCCCCCCCAGACAACATCCTGTCTCAAACAGCAGGTGTGTGAGCCTACCTGCTCCACGAGTCATGACTTAAAGTAGCAGGAAGGAGGCTGTTGACACAATCGTACAGTAATCTGATTACACTTCACAGAATGTATCATTTACCTCGTTTGTAGTAACATTATATAATGTGCTGTAACACACACACACACACACACACACACACACACACACACACACACACTGTGTTTCCCAGCATAGAAACCACGTTCATCTCTGTGGACAGCAGAGTGTGATGTAAAGGCTGGCTGTGTTGCCATGGCAATGCCCTCTGAGACTGCAGCGCTCAGAATGAATGTGTCCAGAGGGGTATTGCACAAAACCAAGATAAGGGATTAAGCCAGGATATGTTGGTTATCCTGGCTGAATTTAGCCTCAAGTCGGTTGCATGAAAGCAGCTCAAACTTAACTCGGCCAAGTTACTATAGTGATTTATTCTCTGCAGCTAGCCTGCTACAGACCAGGCTAACAGCCAGGCTAAGATTAATCCTAGTGATTCACCTGTATTTCCACCGTCAATCCTGTGAGGAATTAATGTGTTTTACAGCATGTCCATGGTCTTTCTAAGTATGTTGCATCATTTTAATTATCCTGTATTAAAATATTACATATATAGTCATTTTTCATTTCATTTAAATCTGTTTGCTAATTGTCTTTTATATTGATTCAAGTTGTAGTATTATTACTCAGGCCAAGTGTTATATTGCTATGCTAATGAAGATTGCTTGTCAAATTGCCGTCAGAGGTTTTATAAATATGTGTTTTATTGCAGTAACTGAGATTACAAAACACAGCTGATGAAGTTGCAAAGGTGTTTTCAATGAAATCTGTGACGAGGGCAATGTAGTATATATAGGTTCAACTCCCATTCACATGTTCCCTCTTCATAATGGCTTGCCCTTTTTTGGAGGATGTGCTGGACGAGGAAGCCCTAATCCTCAGACGAGCATTCAGACTGGAAAGAGTCTTCCGGGACAGGTCAGATCCACTGGCCTTTGGAGATGACTATCTCATTGAGAGATACAGATTTTCAGGTGATGGACTAAGATATTTATGTAGGCTGCTGGGTCCAAAAATACAGCACCAGACAGCGCGAAGCCATGCTATCACTGTACCACAGATTATCTGTGTTACATTGAGATGGCTTGCGAGTGGGAGCTTCCTTTATTCTGTTGGGGATGCAGAGAACCTCAATAAAGGAACCATTTGCCGGACAATAAGACGTGTTTGTCTGGCGCTGAAATCATTCAGCAATATATTCATCACCTTCCCTGGCCACAGAAGACCCCTCTACATCAAGGAGGAGTACAAGATTGCAGGTAACCTCAATTTTAATTTGCAACCATTAGTTTCTAAGTTGATCAGTCACAGTTGGATACTCACTTTTTTTTGTTACAGCTTTCCCTAACATCATTGGTGCAGTGGATTGCACACATAAGAATCAGACGCCCTCAGGTGAACATGAGGGAGATTACATTAACAGAAAATCCTTCCACAGCATCAATGTTCAGGTAAGAGTGATTTGTGGTTATGACCTACATGAATTAGTTCTGTGCATTTAATGACCTTAATAGGTTACAACTTAATATTTCAGATGATCTGTGATGCTGACTGCCTTGCGAGCAATTTAGAGGCAAAGTGGCCTGGCTCAGTGCATGACTCTAGAGTCTTTCGGGCTAGTCCAATTTACAAGAGACTTTCACAAGGTAACCCACACATTTGTACTATAAGCACCTTGGACATCGTGTGTGTAACTCTGCTGTGTTTTCTAAATTATATTTTGTATTATCAGGTGAATTCTCTGGTGTGCTGCTGGCAGACAAAGGATATGCCTGCGAGTCATTCCTCTTGACTCCCCTTGCGGACCCCCAAACCCCACCACAGCAGGCCTACAACCATGCACACACCAAAACAAGGGCTTGAATCGAGATGACCTTCAGCCTTCTGAAATCTCAGTTTCAGTGCCTGCACCACCTGAGGGTTTTCCCAGACAGGGCCTCTGATGTTATTGCTGCATGCGCAGTACTGCATAACATTGCAGGCATAAGAAAGGAGAGCCCCCCCCCCGAGTGGCTGTTGATGTTGACTGGGAAAATGCTCCCATCTTCCCAGACAACATTAATGGCAGACTTGTCAGGAAGCAATATATTGCACGTTTTTTTCACTTAATTTTTGGATTTAGACTCTTTATTTAATAAAAGATCTTTTCCTGTGTGAGCATTTTGTTTAGCACTGGTGGTTCTTTAATTCTATTTTACATTCATGAAAAGAGGACAGACACCAATGTTGTGGGAGGCTGTGGCTCGGAGGTAGAGCGGGTCGTCCACTAATCAGAAGATCGGTGGTTCGATCCCCTCCAGTCTGCATGTCGAATGTGTCCTTGGGCAAGATACTGAACCCCAAATTGCTCCCGAAGGCTGCGCCATCGGTGTGTGAATGTGTGTGAATGGTTAGCTCCTCAAACTGATGAGTACTTGGCACCTTGCATGGCAGCCAATGCCATCAGTGTATGAATGGGTGAATGAGATATGTCCTGTAAAGCACTTTGAGTGGTCGGAAGACTAGAAAGGCGCTATATAAGTACAGTCCATTTACCAATGTTCTAGTTTTGGTTTTTTTATTATTTGGCAGTCATTTGTCTTGGTTGCTTGGATCCTGGAATAGAGAGCAAAAGCAACAAAGACTAAAACACTGTATTGCAATTATGGTTACTGTGTGCACTGAAATACTCACTTCTCTTTCTAGTTTCTGGATTTCAAGGTCCAGTTTTCTGAGTGTCCGGCATTTAATCTCAAGATCCAGCTCCATTTCTTGGAGCTTTCTCTTCTTGAGTGTGATTTTAACATCTGCCAGCTCTATCTGTCTCTCCAGGTGCTTTGCCAGTTAGCACAGCAGGATTTGTGCATAATGTAGATTTACTTTGGCCAGTACTCACAATGTTACCAGGCTGCTTATGAGACTGTGCAATGTCCGGGTCCTGTTACACATATTTTCTATTAGCACCACATCACTGACTTCATATCTTTTATGGACTAAATAAGCAGGCTAGTTCCACAAAATTGACATACCTCAAGCCTCCTGGAGTCCAGTGACACAGTCTCCTCATCTGCAGAAAAGTGTAACTGTGTTCCCAGACACTGCAAGGAAATCCAAAGTCAGACAGTATATTATATTTGTTTGTGTTCCATGTGCAGTAGAACTGCAGTATGTACCTTGTATGAAGCGGACAGTTTCTGTGGCTGGGACAGAGTCGGTTACTGTCCCTCCCTGTATCCCCTCCATCACTGGCCTCCCTTTATTTAAATGGAGTGCCAGCTCCATATCATATGGAGTGCCATATGATATGGGGTCATATCCTGGCTTGGTGGGTCACCCCCTGTGCCAGTTCTATGGGCTTTTTTTTTTACTTCTACAATCATACAGACATTCAACATGTCAGCAGACACCTAATTTATTCACCTCATTTGTTCACTGCTATCTTTAAAGTCACTTACCAGCCTGCAAAATGTTTTTATATTTAATTTTTACTTGCTGCCAGGTCCTTTTATGGCCAAACAGGTTTGCTCTTTATGAAGGATAGAAAGATAAAACAGATAAAAACGTAACATGAGAAAAATAGATTAAATGACACATTGTGGATAATTGTTTGCACCTAATCATACTCTACATTTCCTGAGTAACATGCACCTGCTTGCTACTTTTACAGTAGTATGTGTTATAAAGTAGTAAGTGTACAACAGTTGATTAGTGGACTTAAAGTGACTCCTTTAGTCCTTTAACTGTAGCCTAATTATGACAGTTCCAGTGGAGCACTGTTTATTAATTGTACAGTTTTGGACTACTTCCGCATTAAGCCGGTCCGCTATTGTCTGCTAGGCTTTCTCACGTTCTTTAATTATGGCATTGGTATTGCCTTTTTTTCTTATAATATCTTTAACTTCGTCATAGAACTCCATCAGGAGCTGTTGTTCAGATGCCATTAAGTATGAAGTGCGACTTTTATCCATGTTCCAATCAGTGATTCTGTGAGTGATCGCGAGGTCTATTTAAGTATGCCGTGAACACGCACTTATCCCAACTATCTTCACCTGGCTTAACATAGCCGCGCCTTTTCATCCTGGCTCAGCAAACGTGCATCCAATTAAGCCAGGATGTGCCAAGCAGGCTAGGTCAAGCTGGGTTTGCTTAATTATCCTGGATTTCTTTATTCTAGTTTTGTGCAATACCCCTCTGGTGCGCTAACACACATTAGACAACCACAATAAGAACAACAACCACCACAACAACAGCAACAACCACAACAACAGCAACAGCAACTGTAACAGCAAGGACCACAACCACAACAGCAACAACCACAACAACAACCGCAACAACCACATCCACCACAACAACAATCACAACAATCACAACAACCACCACAACAACAGCAACCCAAAAACCACAATCACCACAACCGCCACAACAACAACCACAACGACCACCACAACAACCACCACAACCACAAACGCCACAACAACAACGACATCTGATCCACAGACCAACAGGTAGTGTTGCAGAGAGATTGACTGGCAGGGTCGTCATCCAGTCATGAAGATGATATTCTTGTTACACAGACACTGTCTTGTTACACTATCTCTGTCTGCAGGTCAGCCATGCCATTGGTGAAGCGGATTATTGAACCCAGATATTTGTGTCGTGGCACTCTGCCTGATGGGGTCGCCAGTGAGCTGGAGTGTGTGACCAACAGCACCCTGGCTGCTGTCATCAAACAGCTCGGAGGACTCAGTGAGTGTATCCTTTAAAACAATGTGCCTCTGCTCACACTGTGCACATTGACCGGTGAAGATATGTTGATCTGAACATCAACAAGCTCCAATCAGAGCGCACAGTAATGAAGTTCATCTCCATTACTCAGAAAAGACATCTGCTGTCTGTTGTTGGTGATGTGCAGGTCGTCATGCAGAGGACATCTTTGGTGAGCTGTTCACGGAGGCCAACAGTTTCTACCTGAGGATGAACAGCCTACAGGAGCGTGTTGACCTGCTGGCAGTGAAGGTCACACAGCTGGACTCCACTGTGGAGGAAGGTGGGTGACAAAGACCGCTGGAGACTGCAGTCATCCAACCATTATCCAACTAACACCCAATCATCATCCAACCAATATCCGACCATCATCCAACTATCATCTGACCATCATCAACCAACATCCAACTATCATCCGACCATCATCCAACCAACCAACCAACATCTAGCCATCATCCAACCAACATCCTACCATCATCCAACCAACATCTAACCATTATCCAACCATCATCCGACCATCATCCAACCAACATCCGACTATCATCTGACCATCATCAACCAACATCCAACTATCATCCGACCATGATCCAACCAACCAACCAACATCCAGCCATCATCCAACCAACATCCTACCATCATCCAACCAACATCTAACCAACATCCGACTATCATCTGACCATCATCAACCAACATCCAGCCATCATCCAACCAACATCCTACCATCATCCAGCCAACATCTAACCATTATCCAACCATCATCCGACCATCATCCAACCAACATCCGACCATCATCTGACTATCATCCGACCATCATCCAACCAACCAACCAACATCCAGCCATCATCCAACCAACATCCAACCATCAACCAACCATTATCCGACGAACATCCAACCATCATCCGACTATGATCCAACCATTATCCGACCATCATCCAACCAACATCCAACCACCATCCAACCAACATCTGACTATCATCCGACCATCATCCAACCAACATTCAACCATCATCCAAACAACATGAACAGGATCAGTCACTCATCTTACCCGAACAGTCCACCTGGTTCCTGCAGAATACCATGGCCCCAGACTGTGAGATGTCTGGGTTTGAGCCCCTTTGTACTGTTTTCTGAGGGTGAGGTGACTTCCTTAAATCGTTGTCTTCAGGCCTGTGCCTGCCCGAATCAGAACAACCTGTTTGTGTTGCAGTCTCTCTGCAGGACATCAACATGAGGAAGGCTTTCAGGAGCAGTACCATCCAGGACCAGCAGGTGGTGTCGCGGAGCTCTATCCTCAACCCTGTGCTGGAAATGTACCAATGCTGTGACAAGCCCCCACCCCTTAACATCCTGACACCCTACAGGTGAGTTTAGATGAAGCTAACAGGGAGTTAGATACAGAAATACAATCTGGTTGAAAAACTGTTTCAAAATAAAATTTCCTGTGCAGATGACGGCTAAAACAGAGAAACTGTTTAATACTGAGACAATTAACAAAGAAGAGAGCCGGCGTCACAAAGCATGCTCAGTGGAAGTTCTGTGTTCTGACCTTTGACCTCTGACTGCAGAGACGATAAGAAGGACGGGCTTAAGTTCTACACCGACCCATCATACTTCTTCAGCCTGTGGAAGGAAAAAATGCTACAAGCCACGGAGAACAAACGCAAGGAGAAGAGACGACAGAAGGTCTGTCTGTCTCTGTGTGTCTCTCTGTCTGTGTGTGTGTGTGTGTCTGTCTCTCTCTGTCTGTCTGTGTCTGTTTGTCTCTCTCTCTGTCTGCCTGTCTCTGTGTGTGTGTGTCTGTCAGTATGTTTACATGTAGCAAGAAATTCAAATTTCTGATTGTGTCAGATAATGACATGCATAAGACTGGATCACTTGTCTGAGTATACATGCCATTCAGAGAATCGGATAAACAGCCGGAGCATGGCTGACTCCGTTATGCTAGGTGTCGCTGTAGTCCTCTCAACAAAGAGCCACTTTCGGTTGACCTCTACTTATCAGCAACAATAAACTATCTGACGGCATTCAAACAAAGATGGTGTACGAGGAGATGGACGATGTTATAGCTGCGTACATTTTGTACATTATTTTCGTCCTAATAATGCATAAAAAGAACAACAGATCTTTTGGCTTCCAGGTAAAAGTCCCAGTGGAAAATGTCGCGCATGCGCAGAACGCAAAATCCGCTTCAGATCCGATTGCTGAGTATTCATGGAGTTAAAAAGCCGACAATGAACGTATTATCTAGGTGTCCTTATTCGATTTTGAGATGTCCGAAGTGGTCTGAAATAGGTCTGAAGTAGAACGGACTAAGGTGTTTACAAGCACTTTAAAAAGTCCGAACTAAGTCTGATACGATCAGAAATTCCAGTATGCCTGCCTGTCTCTATGTGTTTGTCTCTCTCTCTGTCTGCCTGTCTGTGTGTCTGTCTGTCTGCCTGTCTGTTTCTGCCTGCCTGCCTGTCTGTGTGTCTGTCTGTCTGCCTATGTGTGTGTGTGTGTGTGTCTCTCTGTCTGCCTGCTTGCCTGCCTGTGTGTCTGAACATGTTATTGTAATCTTCAGGAGCAGAAGAACGTTGAGGAGTCGTCAGGTCGAGAGGTCAAGAAGGTCAGTTTGTCATTCTCATAGTTTTATTTTGTAACGGTGTCACTTCCTGTTTGGAGTGTTGTTGTCTTTTATTTTGTAATGGTGTCACTTCCTGTGAAGGTGCGTAAGGCCCGTAACAGGCGTCAGGAGTGGAACCTGATGGCGTACGATAAGGAGCTCCGCCCGGACGCCCGGCTGACTCCGTCACCTTTCCACACCTCTGATGGCTCCATGTCACCTGACAGGTGAGACTCCTTCCTGTTCCACCACTTCAGAACAAAAGCATGCATGCTTAGGTGAGGTCTCCTCCTCCAGGTTGGGCATGTCAGACGATCCTCCCTTCCCTGCTGGCACTCACCAGGGGCATGATGGGAAGGATCATGTCACTGTGGTGACCGGTGGAAGTGGTCAGACTCAGTCATTGGACCGCGCCCTCCGACCAGCCTCTGCCTCCTCTGTGGTCTCCACGGCGACCATTCGACAACACTCGCTGGGCCGCAATCAGCTGCACCATCACCACCACCCGCCACCGCCCACAGGATCAACCAATCAGAACGGAGCACGGACCAACAGCCCTAAGGAGGCCAAGTAAACACACACACACACAGGCAGACAGACAGGCAGGCAGAGAGAGAGACAGACACACACACACACACACACTCACACAGACAGACACACACATACACACACACACACACACACACACACACAGACGACAGACAGAGAGGCAATCAGACAGACAGACAGACAGACAGACAGACACACAGACAGACAGACAGACAGACAGGCAGGCAGAGAGAGAGAGATAGACAGACAGACAGACACACACACACACACACACACAAACACACTGTTTGACCTTTGACCTTTGACCTTCAGTGACCTTCAGATCCCCCCAGCCCCTCCGCCGCCCCCCCCTCTAATGCCGTCAGCTGGACAGATGGCGTTCTCCAATAGCTCCACCCACACCGCTGCCATGGCAACACCGCTCCACCCTGCAGCCACTCCTGGTAACCAAGGTAATGGCCAGTGAGTGGTGATGTTTGTCTTGCGTGTTTGAGGCTGATAATAAAATGCTGTTCTGTCTTCAGGTGGCGCTGCTGCCCTGTCCCGCCCCTACAGCCCCTCCCCTCCCCCGCCTCCACAGGCAAACTACGGCCCCTCCCCCTCCCGGCCTGGAGGACAGGTCCCACCCTTGGCTGCTGCTGTGCCCCCGTTGCCCCCGGGAACAGACGGCAGGAAGCCTCCCAGCGGGCCTAACATGCCGATGAACGATGCCCGCAGTGATCTACTGGCTGCCATCCGCAGAGGTATTCACAGGAAGTGATGTCACATTTTGACAGGAAGGATGGCTGCCGATTGCTAACTGTTGCTACTTCCTGTTGGTCTCACACTGTTAGCTCACTGGCTAACTGACCTTAGCTTAGCATTTCTGTTCCACATGCTGAGGTTCTGGTTCTGGTTCTGTTCTGCAGGGATCCAGCTCAGGAAGGTTCAGGAGCAGCGTGAGCAGGAAGAGGCCAAGAAACGAGAGCCCACAGGAAATGATGTCGCCACTATTCTGTCGCGACGCATTGCTGTGGAGTACAGTGAATCAGAGGAGGAGTCTGAGCCCGAGGACCAGGAGTGGTCTGACTGACGACAGACCAGGCCAGACCGGGTCAGACTGGTCCTGGAACAGGAAATGATGTGATGTGAGATATGTGATTATTGATTATTGACGATTGGTCAGCAGGTATCGAGGCAGCTGTCGATTCCGATGTATTATTGATTATTGTCTGTCAGTTGCCATGGTAACCGGCTCGTTAGTTTTGATGATTTCATTAATTATCCCTGCTTCTGTGTCTAATAATGCATTGTCTGTGACATGAGTGCAAAGTGATTACATCATTCAGTGACAGACAAACTGTTTCATCTGTTTTTGTGACATCATCACTGATGATGTAAAACAAACAGAAAAAAGGGGACATGTACTTCCTGTTCTGTACCATCTGTGATTGGTTTATTGCTTATTGATCGGTGCTGTGTTCTCTGTGATCTGCATAATGAAATGAAGAAAAACTTTACTGACGTCTGAAGTTTGGTTTTTATGAATTTTTTAAAAATGACAGAAGCCTAAACTCGTCTATATTTTTTGATTATTTCATCAGCCTGTGATCAACACATTTACTCATTTATTACAGAAATATGATGACACCGACCTGAACTGCTGCCAGTACTTCTCTTAAACACAATCATGCTTTTATTTTGACAAACTGTCGTGCTCTTATTTTGACAATCTCTCGTGCTTGTATTTTGACAAACTCGTGCTCTTATTGTGACAAACTGTTTGTGCTCTTATTTTGACAAACTGTCGTGCGCTTATTTTGGCTTTCACGTTATAAATCAATAGAAACACGGTTGCCGTGATAACCACAGTGCCCACAGTTACCATGGTAACCTGCAGAGGGCAGCAGAGCCGTGCGTGTATTTGTCTGCAGAAGAAGAAACGAGCACCGGGCCGGAAGCGACGGCAGTGGATCACGGAGAGCTTCGTTCATCAAACGTCACGTTGTCCCGTTGAGTTCATCCGGTCAGCGCGTGAAAGAAGATGATCAGCTGACTACTGACTGTTCATTCACCTGACACACCGAAAGTGGCACTCACTGTAGCAGTCCGCTGTCACGTGGTCAGAATTCGTGCTTTGACCTCATTAAATATTCAAATCAAATTTAAATATTGAAATTAATTTTATTCTTTCAGGATCTTCTGTGTCACGTGTGGACCGGACCAGACCGGTCCGGACCGGGTGCGTTTGTTTTGCAGACATGTCGGTGCAGCTGTGGTGCCTGTCGTTCCGACAGCCGTATGCCGGTCTGGTTCTGGACGGGGTGAAGACGGTGGAGAGTCGCTGGAGGCCCGTGCTGGCCCCGCTGGAGAACCGGACCCTAGCAGTCCACATCGCCCAGCGGGACTGGGAGGGGGAGGAGTGGAGGGCGGTGCTGAGCGGCCCACTGGGAATGAACCGGACCCAGATTGAAGTGCTGCAGCAGTCTGGAGAGCGGTTCGGCCGCGGTGTGGTCGCAGGTGGGAATGTTTCCTCTGGTGCTCCTGTTGACGGGGCGCACCTGAACGCATCACCTTTGTGCATCACACAGGTGACTGTTCAGGGGATACACACAGGTGATTCACCTGTGTGCATCTCTTTCAGGGCTGGTTGATGTTGGACGGACCTGGCTGTGCCCCGCCTCCCTGCAGGGGGAGGAACTTCGTCACCTGGAGCAGTCAGCCGTTCTGATTGGTTTGCAGGAGAAACACCTGACTCACCTGTCCAACCCTCGCTGGCTGAAGGAGCCACTGCATGCACGTGGAGGTCGTGACCTCTGGACTGTGGAGATCCCTGCAGAGCTGTTACCATGACGACTGCTGAACTACACATGCTTTGTTACGCCGCCACTCATTACAGGGTTCTGGTTTTGGTTCTGATTCTGACCCTGTTTGGTTAATAAAGGTTGTTTGTTAGACTCTGCATCTGACCCTGTGGTTTGTTCATCAACATGTGACCTTGGGTCCGGTTGGATCAGGACTGTTCTGATGGGGAACAGAACCAAACAGGAACCACAAGGTCCTGCAGAGACCAACAGGTGGCGCTCTACCTGCCTAAAGACACTGAGCATCCAGACCGCCCGGGTCATGGGGCTCAGTCCAGTCCAGGACCAGCAGGAGATTAGCCAGAGGAGGAAGAAGAGGACTACTAACATGGCGGCAGCCAGCGCTTCCAAACTGCTCTTCAGACACCTGACATCACGCTGTCTATTCTTTATGATGTCATTGACGTGAACACGATGCTGTGAGCGTGCACGAGGAGAATGAGCCAAGATGGAGTGATTTGCTTTACCACAGATCATGTCAATAACATTCACCGTCATGACAAAGCCTTGTGCAGTCTGAGCGCCGCCGCACATCTCCTTCACAGACGTCTCCTCCTCATCGAGGGACAGGAAAGGTGTTAAGGACAAGTGTTTAGGAAAGGAAAAGTCAGGGTGTTTTCTTCTTTGATGTTTTCCAGCAGTATCACAGACTTCTGTTAAACTGGACTCAGGTTCTGGTTCCAGTGATCTGGGTCTGAGTGTTCAGTTCTGATTCGGACTGTGACAGGTGGATCAGGATCAGTGTGATGTCATGGTCATGTAACAGAAACAGAAGTCGCCTCTGCTGGTGAAACATAAACTTTATTCACCCGAAAACAAACTTTGAACAAACGTCAACACAAAAACGTCCCAAAACAGAGGGACTGACCACGCCCAGCCCAGCCCCCACCCACGCTCTGATTGGCTGGCTGAAAGAAACACGTAAAAACAAAAATATGACATCATCATCGACTCCAGGGCACACCCCACACTCGTCACTGTGGCAACCAACAACCATGCCATGGCAACAACATCTTAACGAGTTATTAAAACGATTCAAACAGGAAGTGAGGTAAATAAAGCTAGTAGCATGCTAACAAGCTAACAGTTAGTGTGTGCATCATGTTCAGTGTGAAGCTAACATGCTAACAAGCTAACAGCAGCATCTCGTTTGTCCATGTTTGGAGATACAAGGTTTTCCTGCTGAGAAACTTGTTAGCACTAGCGAGCTTCAATGTTAGCTTCGAGCTAAGAGGTGCGGTTAGATGGTGGGGGGGATGTAGTGTGTGGTCGTGTGGTGGGGGGGTGGAGCTGTGATGTAACTGACCACGTGAGTGGGATTAGGGGCAGGACAGTAAAGTCGTGGAACCTGGCCTCCGGTCTGCAGCGCCCCCCAGTGGGTGGAGGGGGGGAGGCAGGCATGGTAGGAGGAGTGATGGGGGAGGTGGGTGGAGTGAGGATGAGCAGGAAGAGGAGGGGTGGAGGGCAGGTAGGTGGCTGGGGGTGGAGCCTCATATGGAAGGTGCAGCAGTGGGGGAGGGGCTGTCTGATCAGAGTACAGGATGGAGGGGGCGGGGCTTGGCTGGGCCGAGCTGATGGAGGAGGAGCCTTCCACTGAAGGGGCGGGGCCTGGTGATGAAGGAGACAAAACAAATTATAGAGTCAGACAGGAGGTTTGTGGGTAATGTAGGCAGCATGTGAAATCAAAGAAGAAGAATGTGGAGGACTGACTGCCACTGTGCCCGTCTGTCTGTCCGTCTCCTGCCCTGGTGGATTCTGGGTAAGAGGAGGAGGAGGGGTGCTGATGGGGGCCTCGAGCGGTCTCAGGGTATGAAAGAGGGGCAGCTGAGGACAGAAGACCAAGACCGGGTCAGACAGGCGGGGTGATCCAATAGTCAGTTTGTCTCATGATCATCATTAACAGACTGCAGCAGAGAGTGTGTGAATATGAACATACGTGTTGACGTGATGTCAAACTTTGATCATGAAGTGTGTTCTGTTGGTGACTGTGGAGCTGCGTTCACACACAGAGTACAAACTGTTTGGAACTGTGCCATCCAGCTTCCTGCAGATCATCATGAAGTTCTCGTTGCTGATTAATCATATATCTTTGCCATAACTTGCTAATATGTTTCTATATGAGTGGACAGGAGGGTGAGCGACCACACCAGGTAACAAACACTTCACCTGACTTCTGTGACAGGTGGACAATATTCATTTATTATTTGAACTCTGACGTTGATGATGACGTCACATTTTTCACCGGGTTGTCCACGTTTCTATTTCCTGCATGAAACAACACTGTCAGAGTGCGCGGGGAGTATCTAGGAAGTATCTCAGATGAGCGTTTTGTAGTCCATCTTCTGGACTTTGTAGTTTTACCACAGATCACGTCAATAACATTCACCGTCGCTTCATGACGTAGTCTAGTGTCAAAGCAGTCGACTTCTCCTAACTCCTTATCACCTCTCCTTCACATCTTTCCTTATCACCTCTCCTTCACATCTTTCCTTATCACCTCATGATGGTTAGGAGTTCATTTTTTGGACTATTCGACCGTACCCAGGGAACAGAAGCCGGTTCTGCTTCCAGTTTGGGCCGCAGATTGGTCCAAACACTCAGATCTGCTGTTTGTATGAGTCCTGCTCTGAGTGGTCCACACGTCAGACTGCTGGCTCACACACATTACTGAAAGAACCAATCATCATCCGCACAGATGATTTACTCACTTTAACCAGGAAATGTTAGGCTGTTACAGGTTCTGTATTGGCAGTCTTATTGCCGATACAGAACCGCAGCATTCTGCTGTCAGGTCTGTTGTCATTTTCATTTTCAGGTTATATGAATGCAGGTCTCACCATGCAGAGGAGGCTCCTGGCTCAGGTACGGACTGTAGTGCTGGTAGGTGTAAGGCTCTGCTGAGGTGGCAGGGTACACCTGCTGCTGCTGCCAACAGCTCTGATGGTACCACTGAAGGGGGGCGGGGTTAAGGACAGGTGAGCAGGTTTTAATACCTGAACAACTATTATCTGAGCATGACAGAAACAGGTGGAGGACAGTGAGGACTCTTACCTGGACTCCTAAATTGAAGTAATACTGGAGGACTCTGTAATCTGAGCATACACGCGCGCGCACACACACACAGATACGCATACACAGACACACGCACAAACACACACACACACACACACACACACACACACACACACACACACACACACACACACACACACACACACACACACACTCACACAGGGTGTTATGAATAAGTTGGACGGAAAGTGACACAGGAAGTGACACAGTGTGTGGTGACCGCTGACCTCGGGGTAAGTCACTGCCGTTGGGGTCATAGGAGTAAGGGGGCGGAGCTACCACAGTACACAGAGCCTCACCCAACTCATTAACCAACCAGGGAGAAGCAGCTGGGATCGCCATGGCAACTGAGAGCAGACAACATCAAATTAATATATGCGTGTGTATGTGTGTGCGTACCTGAGCACGCGTGTGTACCTGAGCGTGTCTGTGTGTGTGTAGCTGGCGTCAGGTGAGCAGCTGCAGGTACACGTGATGATGATGATGAGGGTGAGGATGATGAAGAGGAGCGTGGAGAGCAGATGACTGCTAATGGCTTCACTACCTGTGTTCAAATACAGACAACCAATCAACAGTGACTTGCTCCAGCAGGAACCATTCACATTTAGTCATTTAAGCAGACGCTTTTATCCAAAGCGACTTACAGAGAAGGGAACAATCACAGTACAGTGCGATAAGAAGCATCAGTGCCTAGTGACAGTGTTTAGTGATGATTCTTTAAGGTGTAGAATTGTCGTGTAGTGTTGTAGAGGAGGTCCTCTCTGAAGAGCTGGAGGTCTTCAGGAGGTTTGTGAAGGTAGGTACTTCTTCTTCTGGTAGGAACTGGTAGGACGTTCCACCAACAGGGAACAACAGATGAGAAAAGTTTGGATTGTCCTGAGTGTATGGGTGGCAGAGCCAGGCGTCGTTCATTTGAGGAGCGCACGGGTTGTGAGGTAACCAGGAACCAATCAGTGAACACACCTCATTAAGCCTGTACCTGCTGTGTGAAGCTGAAGTTCATCTCTGGTCTCGGAGGAGAATCAGCCGGACCTCCTTCCTGCTCGTCCTTTCAAAGAAAGACAAAACAAAAGACAACTTTTTGTCTCCTCTGAAGCTCACAGATTCATGACATCACAGATCATGTGACCTGATCGTCACAGGACCTGATCGTCAGTTTGTGGCTCAGAGGTCCAAATGACGATCAGAATTTCACTTCATTTCACTAAATGTTGAGTATTTTGTACAGGTGTGTGCCTTAGAGAGAAGGGTTAGGGTTAGGAAAAATACACCTGTTCACCTAAACAGTAAAACAGACTGGACTGATAACAGCCATACTCTCTACAAGAAGGGCCAGAGTGGCCTCCACCTGCTGAGCAGACTGAGGTCCTTCAGAGTGTGCAGGGCTCTCCTCAGGACTTTCTATGACTCTGTGGAGGCCTCAGCCATCTTTATGCTGGAGAGGGGGCAGCACGGAC
Organism: Protonibea diacanthus; assembly: GCA_028641955.1. Classification (NCBI taxonomy): domain Eukaryota; kingdom Metazoa; phylum Chordata; class Actinopteri; family Sciaenidae; genus Protonibea; species Protonibea diacanthus. The sequence continues at coordinate 154,919 of CM053977.1, read as the reverse complement.
AGGGACAGGAGCAGACTCAACTTTAACTGCAATATTTTTATATTATTTTCACTATACTTTACATTATCATTTATATTTACATTGTAATATTATTTATATCATGGTCACTATACCTTGCATTATGATTTATATTATTGTCATTTTACATTGTAATATTATTTATATCATGGTCACTACACCTTGCATTATTATTTACACTACTCACAAAAAGTTAGGGATATCTGTCTTTCGGTGGTACACCCACCACTTTTGTTTCAATATACTGTTTGAGATAATGAAATTACCATTGCATGCTTCTAGTTAAATGCCCTACTTTCATGATATATCACTGTAGCATGAATTTTTTCCATGTACCATAAATTTTACCCAAACGTTAAATATCTCTAACTTTTTGTGAGCAGTGTATATTATCGTCACTTTACACTGCAATATTATTATATATGATATACATTTATATCATGGTTACTTTACCTTACAATACTTTTTATATCATGCCACTTTTACCTTCAGTACTTTTGCACATTGTTGTTTGCGGGTTGTTTGTTCTTTTGTTTATTGTGTAGGTTATAAGATACTTTTGTCTGTTTGTTGTGTTTTGTCCTTCCTACTTTAATTCTGTAGTGTATATTACACTCTGCTGCTGTAATAAGTAAATTTCCTGGTTGTGGGATGAATAAAGTACAATCTAATCAGGTGATTTTACCTGTTCGTCTGTGTGTGTGTGTGTCTCAGGTGGTTTTGTCTGTCTGTCTGAGGTGGTTTTACCTGTGTGTGTCACAGGCAACTGCGTGTCTTATACAGGTAACTGTTAGTTAGTCTCATACAGGTAACTCTTTGTCTTGTACAGGTGCCCGTTAGTTTCGTACAGGTACATTTTGTTTTGCTGCGTTTAATCAAAACAACACCACTGAATTTTCTTTCTCGTGTTAAACACCTGGCAGGTCTGAGGTCAGGTGTATTACCTGGTTGGAGGCGGGCTCAGCAGCAGTGTAAACACCTGCAGTCTGGTAGCTCTGATCTGAAACAGGTGACACTTGGGTCACTTCCTGTGGTCAGGTGCTAGTCTCTTCGTACAGACGGTCAGATACTCACCTTGGGTGATGTAGATGTAGTCCTCCGTGTACTCAGCTGACAGAAACACACAAATCATGTGAGATATTTACCACTCAAACACTTCCTTCACAGTTTTCCAGAATAAAAGCCCACGAGAGGAAATTCTTTTAATGTGAAAGGTAAAGCCCTTACCCTGGTCCTCGACAGTGCTCGTGTCCTCCTGGTCCTCCTCGGACGAACAGACCGGGGTGTTTCCAGGTGGAGGTGCGGGGGGGATCGACCCTGAGCCTCGCTGAACCCTGTAGGAGGAGCCTGAAGGAGGGGGTGGGGCTCCTACTGCTTGGGGAGGAGCCATTGCCTGACCCTAAGGGAGGAGTCACATCACGTTAGGTGTCTCATGACATCAGGTCACATGACGTATTTAATAGCATCGTGTGCTTCTTATAGTTTTGGTAGCTCCTCTTCTGTGGAACAAACTAGCATTCTGGGTTCGGGAGGCAAACACGGTCAACACCTTTAAGAGTAGACTTCAGACTTTCTTTTTTGATAGAGCTTATAGTTAGTGCTGGCTCAGGTCATCCTTTAGTTATGCTGCCATAGGACTAGACTGCTGGGGGACTCCCCCTCCCTCCACTCTGTCACTCTGGGCAACTTTTTCCTCACTCGAACCAAACGTCTTAGGACAGATTTAAAGCCCTCCGAGGCAAGTGTATTTTGTCACTTTGGGCTATACAAATAAAATTTTATTTGATTTGGTTCTCTCACCGGCAGCGGAGGGAACACAGTGTCAGCGCCGTCGTCCAGCTGGTAGTAGCCGATGGTTGGGTCCAGGTCTGCTGGCTCCTCCTCAGCCTCCGCAGAGAAACCAAACTGACAGTCCTTATTGAGAGCGGCAAGCTGACGGCGGCTACGTCTGAACAAACCATTGTTACCATGCCAAGACACAATCATTAACACATAATGAGCACCACAATCAACCAATCAATTAGGAGAAGAGTCGTGTTACCGTGAGCGGAATGCGTAGTTCTCATAGTCGTGGTAATATCGTCTGCCAGGGTGGTAATAGGTCAACTGTGGACCAATCAGGTGACGGTTCAGGAAACGGGTGGAGCTTCTGACCAGAATCCATGACACAGGTACACACGCACACACACCCGCACACACACACACACACACACGTCAGCGTGTTTTTGAGCAGTCATCGATCAAACTGAACTTTTGTCTCTAAAAAACAAACAAGAAAAACACCTGGACAGGACTAAAAAAGTAAGCAGTTCATATGCAGGTGTAAAAAGACCCACCTGGAGGCTCCATAGCGAGGAGGTCTGGCTGGGGGGTGGTGGTGGTGGTGGTGGTGGTGGTGTGGGGTGGTGTAGGGGTCATAGGTCATGGCTCCTGGTACCGGGGGAGGAGGTGGGCGGGGTTGACCTGCTGGCTGGAACCGTGGCGGCAGGCCAGAGGTGGCAGGGCCTCCATAAGAAGGTGGCGGCGGCTGCATCATCAGCTCCGCCCCCTTTACGCCACTGCTGCCTCGAGACTTCCTGAAGTACCGATGACGGTGGTGACGCTGACCACGAGAGTCCAAGTCTGACAAACAAGACCAGGATGTTCATGTTAGCCGCTCATTAAAGATCAGTGTGGATCAGTGTGGATCAGTGTGGATCAGTATGGATCAGTGTGGATCAGTGTGGATCGGTATACATCAGTATAGATCAGTATAGATCAGTATGGATCAGTATGGATCAGTATAGATCAGTATGGATCAGTGTGGATCAGTATAGATCAGTATGGATCAGTGTGGATCAGTATAGATCAGTATAGATCAGTGAGGATCAGTATAGATCAGTGAGGATCAGTGTAGATCAGTGTGGATCAGTGTGGATCAGTATAGATCAGTGTGGATCAGTGTGGATCAGTATAGATCAGTGTGGATCAGTATGGATCAGTACAGATCAGTGTGGATCAGCATAGATCAGCATAGATCAGTGTCAAACATGTTCAGAGCTAAGTCGGATCAAACATACCCAGGTCTCCTTTTCTAGGAGGAGCAGCAACGTTCCATGCTGGAACCGGATTCACTGGTTTGAGATCAATTAGAGGAACCAGGTGTCTGCACACAGAGAGACATGAGAAACCATCAAGACCTGATCCAGACCAAAGACCTGATCCATGCTTAAATCAGATGACTTCACAGTTTAACAAAGAACTGAGAACTTGTTGCTGAACCCGGTTCGGGACTCGTTTGCTGGATCACGCTGTTCAGCTCGGTCCTTGTTTGGGCTGCTTAAGGGTTCAGACTTGGTTAAGGTGAAATTTGGACCAGGTTCAGGTTCGGGCCTTACTTTTCTCCCAGCTCCTCGATGAAGACGGTGACGGCTGATGAGTGTGTTCCTACTTCCTGGATGAAGGCGTTGTAGTACTTCCCCTTCGGCTCCAGACGCACCTAAGACACAGACAGAAAGGGTAAAACCACCGGGACAGACAGACAGGCAAAACTGCCTGAAACACACAGACAGGTAAAAGCACCTGAGACACACACACACAGACAGGTAAAAGCACTTGAGACACACACACACAGACAGGTAAAACCACCTGTGTTTATTACCTGACATTTGTCTCCCAGGAAGTACTGCCTCCCTGCAAACACCATGTAGTCTGTCTTCTGCATCTCTGTCAGTCATAGAAACACATCCATGAGATCACATAACCAGAACCATCAACAGGTGTGTGTGTTCACTCAGGTGTGTTACCTTTACAGGTGTCCTGCCAAACGTCAAACTCCAGGTTTCTGTAAACTTCTCCATCCAGAGACTTCATTACCTTATAAGGTAGAGACAGTCTGGAAGGGGGCAGGGCTTCTGCAGGAGGCTGACAAATAAAATTAAAGATAAAAGTAAGTCTGGACCTCAGTCTGCTGCATCACTGATTGGTTGATAGACCGATCGGCAGACTGACCTTTGATTCCTCCGTCACAGCTCTGAATTTTTCCTCAGACGCTCCACCCACCTCCACCTCATCCCTGCAGGTAAAACAAACACCTGTAAGTACGAGAGTGATGTCAATGTACAGGTAAGTGTAGAACAGCTGATTGATGAGGTCATTGTTATTGTGAATGTTCATCATGACATCAATGTTTAAACAATGTGTGTGTGTGTACACACACCTGTGACCACGGTCCTCAGGTGTGTCATAGCCAACATCGATGTCACTACACACTGATGGGCTGTTTCTATAGCGACGACCTCCAACCCTAAAGGCCTCCATGGCATGACAGAGCTCCGCTTCCTCCAAGCCGAACACCTGAGTGTAGAGCAGCTCGTACAGGAGAGCTGAACACACACACACGTGAGGACCCGCACACACATTCAAACTATCCTGTGAGAACCGACCAATCAGAGAGCAGTACTCACACTGACAGAGGGCGGCGGAGGCAGGGTAACTCCTCGGGTAAACAATGTCGTAGTGACCGTTGATGGAACAACACAGTGTCACCTAGGCAACACAGTCTGTCAGCACTGATCAGTCACATCAGTTTCATGTCATGTGACCAGGGGCCTGATGATGATCAGCTGATGAATTCATTAATTAAAGTTTTGATGATGTCATCATACAAGGCTTTAGTGATGATTCTTCGAATTTAGAAATTATAAAAATATTTCAAACAGCAATTTTTATAACAATTTCCTTAAGACAACGTAAAATTTATTTAGTCAGTCTTCTGAAGAGACTGACTAAAGAGTCTTCTCTTCAGTTTCTTAGTTCACCTGTACGTCACCTGTACGTCACCTGTACGTCACCTGTACGTCACCTGTACATCACCTGTACATCACCTGTATGTCTCTACGACACCTGTACATTTCTATGTCACCTGTGTGTCACCTGCGTGTCACCTGTACATCTCTACATCACCTGTGTGTCACCTGTACAGCTCTTTTTTTTCTTTTTTTCTTTTTTTTATTGATAGCGACAGCTGAAGAGTGACAGGAAATGTGGGGAGAGAGATGGAGAATGACATGCGGCAAAGGGGCCACAGGTCGGGATTCGAACCTGGGCCGGCCGCAGCGAGACTTCGCATATGGGGCGGCCGCTCTACGGACTGAGCTAAACGCCGCCCCCATCTGTAAATCTCTACGTCACCTGTGTGTCACCTGTACATATCTATGTCACATGCGTGTCACCTGTACATCTCTACATCACTTATGTGTTACCTGTACATCTCTACGTCACCTGTGTGTCACCTGTACGTCTTTACGTCACTTGTACTTTACTCTTTTCTCTTTTCTCTACGTCAACACACTGTGTTCACATGTTGAGTCTGAAGTGTCATCAGGTGTTTCTGGAGGTGCAGTCGCAGCCAGCTCATCAGCCAATCACAGTTCAGTGTGCTGACAGGAAACAAACTACAAACGTCATCACCTTGTCGACAAAGTCGTCCTCTGAGATCACGGTGGCTGGTTTACCCGGATAACGGTAGATCAGGAAACAACGCCTACACACACACAATTAGCAATTAGCTTAGCATAAAGATAGGAAGCAGCAGCCTGGCTCCGCCCACAGGTGAAACCACTCTAGGACCAGGACTCACCTATATAGCTGAGACAGAGCTTTGATCTCCACCTGACCCACCGTCTCCTGCAAACACACACTCACTGTTACACCTGTTCACAGGTAAACTGTGTTCAGTGGGGTCACAGCGGCTCACCTTCGGGTCCTCCAGACGCTCCAGGTACTTCTCAAACGAACCTTCAACGAACTGAAAGAGACGACACACGTGTTCATCAGCTCACTGCGTGGGGGTTTGAGATCACACCTGGCCTGGTCACCAGGTGGTCTCACATGTAACAAAAAATCTGACTGCTCATTGGTTGCACCGCTGCAGTGAGCAGGAAGTGAGGTCAGAACCAAATTACATCACTGTCTGCCGTCATGTGCTAAGCAATGTTTCTGTTGAACTGAGCAAGCAACTGTTAGCATTGTTAATGAACGTCAGCATTGTTAATGAATGTCAGCGTCCTTAACGAACGTCAGTTCTGTGGATGAATATCAGTTCCACTAACGACTAATGGAGAGCATCAAACATGTGGAGCTCATTCAGTAAACGAAGATCACCCATCAACAAAGTTCACAACTTAAAGTACAACTGATGCTTAGTACTGTGTTAGTGCTCAGTACTGACAGTCCAATGATGATCAGCTGTTTACAGGTGTGTTAACCTACAGGTAACACACAGTGAAACCTCTTCAGATGATCCAGAATGCAGCAGCGCATCTGGTCTACAACCAACCCAATGGTCATGTCACCCTGCTGCTCATCGAGCTCCACTGGCTACCTGTTGCAGCCTGCATTAAATTCAAAGCGCTAATGGTCACCTACAAAGTTGTTTCTGGTACTGCACCTACCTACCTGAACGCCCTTGTACAGGCATATGTTACCTCACGACCGGTGCGCTCCTCCAATGAGCGATGCCTGGCTCTGCCACCTGTTCGTTCAAGACAATCCAAACTTTTTTGTTTGTTGTTCCCTGTTGGTGGAACGCACTACCAGTTCCTACCAGATCAGGGGCGTCCCTCTCTAAATTTAAAAAACTTCTGAAGACCTCCAGCTCTTCAGAGAGGACCTCCTCTACAACACTACCAACAGCTGGACACGACAAAGCTACCCATTAAAGAATTGTCATAGCACTTATATGCATTAATGCTTTCTTATCGCACTGTACCTTGTTTGTTCCCTTCTCTGTAAGTTGCTTTGGATAAAAGCGTCTGCTAAATGATTAAATGTAAATGTAGGTAACCATAGCAACACGACTGACATTCAGGACTCACCGGCTCAAAGTTGCTCCTGTTGGATCTCATGAAGTCTGCGCAGTCCTGACGGATCCTCTGATGGTAATTTTGAGAGTAGTACAACTACAAGACACATCACCAACAACCGACCAATCAGATCACACTATATGATGTCACATAAACACAGACCATAACCTCTGTCCCCTGACTTCTGACCTCCCACCTCGCGTCCTTTCCCGGGCCCTGCCCTGTCCTGTCCTGACCCCAGTCAGAGATGGCCTCTCTCTCCCTTTCACCCGGCTCTACATAGCTAGCTGTGTCCCGGCTCACCTGTTCGGACACGGCTCGGAACAGACTGGACGCGTCCCGGGCCACCATCTTCCGGTACAGACCCAGACTGCACAGGTACTCGTCCATGTTGACGAAGTACTTCTTCAGGCCTTTCTGCATCCCGCCGCCGGCAAACACAAGGAAACGTTCACGGTAAACTCAGTTCAGACGCAGCACAAGCCGCCGCCGTGACATCGACAGGTGAGTTTAATCAGGTCTGATCAGCGCGCGACTTCTGAGGCGTTCACGGACCCAACGAGGGTCAGGATATTTCAAACAAATTTTGATGAATTATATGAAAGAAATACTCACACAAAAATACAAGTACACACCAGGAAGTAAAATGTTTTGTTTTAATTTTTAATTTATTTTAAGTATTTGAAAGTTTTTTTCAAAGTGAAAAATACTTTGAAAATATACTTCATGTGTTCATGTTGTGTTCATGTTGTGTTCGAAGACATCACCAACCCCTTCCTGGACCCCCTGCAGTTTGCCTACAGAGTCAACAGGTCTGTAGGTCCTCCACTACATTCTCTAGCACCTGGACTCCGCAGGAACCCACGCCAGGTTACTGTTTGTTCATTTCTGCTCTGCCTTCAACACCATCATCCCGGCTCTGCTTCAGGAGAAGCTCACCCAGCTGAGCGTGCCTGACTCCACCTGCAGGTGGATTACAGACTTCCTGTCTGACAGGAAGCAGCATGTGAAGCTGGGAAAACATGTCTCCAATTCAAAGATCATCAGCACCGGATCCTCCCAGGGCTTCTTTCTCCTCTGCTCTTCTCCCTGTACACCAACAGCTGCACCTCCAGTCACCGGTCAGTTAGGCTCCTGAAGTTTGTGGACGACACCACCGTCATCAGACACTGATGGTGACGAGTCTGCCTACCGGTGGGAGGTTGACCATCTGGTGACATGGTGGAAAGAGAACAACTTAGAGCTCAAAGCTCTAAAGACAGTGGAGATGGTTGTGGACTTCAGGAAGAACACAGCCTCACCTGCCCCCATCACCCTCTGACTCCACAATTGACACTGTGGAGTCTTTCCACTTCCTGGGAACTGTCATCTGCCAGGACCTCAAATGGGAGCAGAACATCAGCATTCTCACCAAGAAAGCACAGCAGAGCACTTGCACTTCCTGCAGCAGCTGAAGAAATTCAACCCGCCAAAGACAATGATGGTGCACTTCTACTTCTCCATCATTGAGTCCATCCTCTCATCCTCCATCACCATCTGGTACACTGCTGCCACTGCCAAGGACAAGGGCAGACTGCAGTGTGTCATTCGGTCTGCAGAGAAGGTGATTGGCTGCAATCTTCCGTCTCTTCAGGACCTGTATACCTCCAGGACTCTGAGGTGTGCAGAAAAGATTGTAGCTGATCCCTCCCACCCTGGTCACAAACTCTTTGAGACGCTCCCCTCTGGCAGGAGGCTGAGGTCCATCAGGACCAAAACCTCACACCACAAGAACAGTTTTTTCCTGTCTGCTGCCAGCCTTATCAACAAGGCCCGGTGCCCCTCCTGACACTCTTTTACTGTTTCACACTCCACTCTGCCTCTGCATGTCACATTGACATAGTATCCACTACTCTATGTGTTACATTAATGCTCAGCTTGGACTTCCTTGTTCTGTAATAGTTCTGCATGTTTAAAATATCCCACTACTGTGATCATTTGCACATTTGTGAACATTTGACTGGTACTATTATCACTGATTCTGATTCATGTTGTGTTCATGTCTTCATGTTGTGTTCATGTGTTCGTGTTGTGTTCATATGTTCATGTAGTGTTCATGTGTTCATGTTGTGTTGTGCATGTACAGAGAAATTAAAAATGTGCAGGAGGTAAAAACAGCTGTAAAACCTGATATATATTTAGACTTTTTCTCCCATCGACCTTCATCAAATAACTTAAGAAATTCTTAATAATTTCTTCATCTAAGCTGTCAACCTGTCTCTTAGACCCCATCCCAACCAGGCTGCTCAAGGATGTCTTACCTCTAGTCAGCCCTTCTTTATTGGATATGATTAATCTGTCCTTATTATCAGGATATGTACCACAGCCCTTTAAAGTAGCCGTAATTAAACCTCTTCTTAAAAAGCCCACTCTAGATCCAGAGGCCTTAGCCAATTACAGACCAATATCAAACCTTCCATTTCTCTCTAAGATACTTGAGAAAGCTGTAGCCAATCAGCTGTGTGACTTTCTCCATAAGAACAGTTTATTTGAGGATTTTCAGTCAGGATTTAGAGTGCATCATAGCACAGAGACCTCACTAGTCAAAGTCACAAATGACCTCCTAATGGCATCAGACAAAGAACTCATCTCTGTACTTGTTCTGTTAGATCTTAGTGCCGCATTTGACACCATTGACCATCAAATTCTTTTACATAGACTGGAGCATCAAGTTGGTATCAAAGGAACCGCCCTCAGCTGGTTTAAGTCATATTTCTTAGATTGATCTCAGTTTGTTCACATCAATGATGAATCCTCCATGCACACCAAAGTTTGTCACAGAGTCCCACAAGGTTCTGTACTAGGACCACTTCTATTCAGTTTATATATGCTTCCTCTAGGGAACATTATTAGGAATCACTCCATTAATTCTCATTGCTATGCTGACGACACACAATTATATTTATCAGTCAAGCCTAATGAAACCAATCAGTTAACTAAACTCCAATTTTCTGATGTTAAATCCAGACAAAACTGAAGTTCTTGTCTCCTCAGAAACTCTCTTTCTAGAGACTTAGTTACCTTAGACGGGCAGGATTTGTCCTTTAATGTCCACATAAAACAAATTTCAAGGACTGCATTCTTCCACTTCTTCTCCTTACATACAAAGCTCTTCATGGTCAGGCACCATCATATCTAAAAGAGCTCATAGTACCTTACTACCCCTCTAGAACACTGCGCTCTCAGGATGCTGGGTTCCTTGTGGTTCTTATAGTTTCCAAAAGTAGATTGGGAGCCAGAGCTTTCAGCTATCAAGCTCCTCTTCTGTGGAACAAACTATCATTCTGACTAGACTGCTGGAGGTCTCTGTCTCTCTGGTCCTGCATGACGTCCACTACATATATAATTACTGTCATTATTGCTACCATATCTCCATTACAGTTTATAGTTAGTTAATGATTTGCTGCTGCTGTGCATCTGTGTCTCTCTAACTCTATCACAGGTTCCACTGCTACTGTAATCATTCTATCATTCATTGTAATTGTACAATATGTTTGTGTTGATTTGTTCTGTACACATGACATCCATTGCACGTCTGTCCGTCCTGAGAGAGGGATCCCTCCTCTGTGGCTCTTCCTGAGGTTTCTTCCACATTTTTTCCCTGGGGGTTTTTTGTGGGCAAGTTTTTCTTCACTCGAACCGAGGGTCTAAGGACAGAGGGTGTCACTCCCTGTACAGATTGTAAAGCCCTCTGAAAATGTCTTTTGTGACTTTGGGCTATGCAAATAAAATTTGATTTGATTTAAAATTTGATATACAAATAAAATTTAAATTGATTTGATATGTCATAGTATACATTCACGTATGTTATTTTAGCATACAGTCACATGTTATCATAGTATACAGTTACATATGTCACCATAGTATACAGTCACATATGTTATCATAATATACGGTCACATATGTCATCATAGTACATGGTCACATGTAGTATACAGTCACATATGTTATGTTATCGTAGTAAACATAGTATATGGTCACATAAGCCATCATCGTATATAGTCACATATGTTATCATAGCATAGTTACAGTTGTGTTCAAAATAATAGCAGTTTTTTAAAACGTGAGTAAAGCTCAAAATCCTTAGATTTTTTTTAAATTTATTTTTTATTTACATTCATTGGGAACACAGCACATTATATTTTACATCAAAACATGAAGAAAAAAGTATCAATATTTTAATTGCTTTACAGAAAATGAAGGAAAAATGATATTCGGCTGTTCAAAAAAATAGCAGTGCCTGCATTTTTCATTACAAACTCAAATATTTACTCAAACTGAAAAAACGTTAAGATTTAGCATTCCTGTGAATCACTAGACTAATATTTAGTTGTATAACCACTGTTTTTGAGAACTGCTTCACATCTGTGCTGCATGGAGTCAACCAACTTCTGGCACCTGTAAACAGGTATTCCAGCCCAGGATGATTTGACAACCTTCCACAATTCCTCTGCATTTCTTGGTTTTGCCACAGAAACAGCATTTTTGATGTCACCCCACAAGTTTTCTGTTGGATTAAGGTCCGGGGATTGGGCTGGGCACTCTATAACCTTCATTTTGTTGGTCTGGAGCCAAGATGCTGCTCAATTACTGGTGTGTTTGGGGTTGTTGTCTTGTTGAAACACCCATTTCAAGGGCATTTCCTATTCAGCATAAGGCAGCATGACCTCTTAGAGTATTTTTCATATAAGCAAATTGATCCATGATCCCTGGTATGCGATAAATAGGCCCGACACCATAGTAAGAGAAACAGCCCCATATCATGATGCTTGCACCACCATGCTTCACGGTCTTCAGAGTGTTCTGTGGCTTGAATTCAGTGTTTGGGGGTCGTCTGACAAACTGTCTGCGGCCCTTGGACCCAAAAATAACAATCTTACTTTCATCAGTCCACAAAATGTTTCTCCATTTCTCTTTAGGCCAGTCGATATGTTCTTTGGCAAATTGTATCCAAACAAAATTAAGGTTATGGCCAGCCCAATCCCCGGACCTTAATCCAATAGAAACCTTGTGGGGTGACATCAAAAATGCTGTTTCTGAGGCAAAACCAAGAAATGCAGAGGAATTGTGGAAGGTTGTCAAATCATCCTGGGCTGTCAGACTCAGATTTAGAAGCTGGTACATTAAATAAACAAAGTGAGAACACACACACTGGTAGATTATCAGAGTTTAGTCCGTAAATTCTCCGTGCAAACTGCCGGTGGTAAAAACAGACAAAAGTGAAACTAAGTAACTAGGTAGCATATTTACACACATAGAAGCATGTTTAGAAGAACATACACCGGGAAAATGGCCAAATCTGAGCAAGTAAACTGGCGGACTAAATGCTTCTGAAACTCTCCCGGTGGCGTTTGAAGTCGCGTGCAGGACGGACCAAAACCGCAGAGCTTACTTGACGTGCCAGAGACGTGTGCAGTGGGGTTTAGGAGCCTCCAAAAAAGGGAAAAAAGAAAGGTTTCTCCTCAGCACAGCGTTCATGCGACATGTAAATCAACATATAAACATCGGCCATCGGTGAATGTCATCTTTATTTGTCGATGGCCGATGGCAGTTAAGGAGGCGAACATTGGCCGATGCCGATGTTGATCTGATGCATCGGTGCATCCCTACTATGTTATCATAGTATACAGTCACATATGTTAGTATAGTTATCACAGAACCATAGACTCACCTTATAGAACCGACTCTTGTGATTGACCGCCCCTGCTGACAGCACTTTGTTTATGGCTGAGTCAGGTTCTGCCTTAAGAACCAGGTTCTGCCTTAAGAACCAGGTCCTGCTTTAAGAACCAGGTTCTGGCTTGGGACCACAATCTACCTTTAGAACCAGGTTATTATAGCTTACAGTCACGTATGTTATCAAAGTATAGTCACTTATGTTATTATAGTATACAGTCACATGTTATTATAGTATACGGTCGCATGTTATCATAGTATAAAGTCACATATGTTATTATAGCTTACAGTCACATGTTATCATAGTATATAGTCACATGTGTTAGTATAGTTATCACAGAACCATAGACTCACCTTATAGAACCGACTCTTGTGATTGACCGCCCCTGCTGACAGCACTTTGTTTATGGCTGAGGAAGGTTCTAAGAGCCTTAAGAACCAAGTTCTACCTTTGGAACAAGGTTCTGCTTTTAGGACCTGGTTGTATCTTAGGACCACAATCTACCTTTAGTGAAGTGAACTGAAGTGACCTAAAGTCAATTGAAGAGGTCTGGACTGCACTGAAGTGGACTTAAATGGACCTGAAGTGGTGTGAAGTGGTCTATAGTGAAATGAAGTGAACTGATGTGGACCTGAAGTGAACTGAAGTGGACTGAAGTGGTCTGAAGCAGACTGAAGTGGTCTGAAGTGGCCTGAAGGGGTCTGAAGAGAAATGAAGTGGACCTGAGGTAGTCTGAAGTGGACCTGAAGTGAAATGAAGTGAACTGAAGTGAATTGACGTGGACCTCATCAGTAAAGACAGACAGGTTCTGTTATCCATCCAGCTCAGTGGTAGAAACACGTTTATTCCCTTGTTTGAAAGAAATTATCATGTTTGTTTACATTGTCATCCACATTCAGACAGAAACAACATCAGGTCCAACAGAACCAATACAGTACCTCTTTGGTTCTAGTCCGGTACCTGAAGGCTGCTGACACACCAACACCTCAGTCTGCTTCAGTCTGTGGGGCACTTTTTACCCACAATCCTCTATGCATGAGTCTGTTTTCAACATGAGGAGGTCCAATCAGGTTCTCCAAAGATCTGTGAGGTTCTACAGCCGGAGGCCGCAATCAGCCTGTTTATCAGAATAAGGGCACAAGATTTTATTTTATTTTATCAGAATATCCTGATTGGTTGACGTTTGTCTTTACATCCATTGGTTGTTTAGTTGGTTCTGATCCAATCAGCTGTAGTGTTAGCTTTCTAGGCCCACCTCCTTCACAAGCTATCCAATCCAATGCTCCTCCCTTCAGGAAGTCCACTCTATCCAATCACAGTGCAGGGGGCGTGTCCAGCAGGGGGGCATGGCTCAGAGACTCCCTCTTGTAGGTCTTGGGGGGGAGTTTGGGGACACCATGTCGAGGAGGCACAGGGGGGCCATCCAGGGGGAGGAGAGGCGGGGAGGGGAGGGGCAACTTCCTGGAGGTAGGGGTTAGGCTGGGGGTCACGGGTGTTGGGGGAGGGAGCGGCGGCGAGGAGGCGGCCATGGGGGCACAGCCTGACGGAGGGGATGACGTGGGTGGAGGGGAAGAAGGCCTGAGGCAGCAGGTCACAGCGGGGCGGCCCTGAGGGGGAGGAAGGAGGTGAAGGGGGGAGCTGAGGGGCTCCCGAGGAGGCAGTGAGGGGGGGCTGTCGGGGGGGGAAGACGATGACAGCGATGACGAGTAACGAGGGGGGAGGAGCTTACAGGTGGGTTGACGAGGGGGACGGGCGGGTGGACTGTCCAACTGACATCATCTGAGGAGAGGCAGAATGACCATCAGTACCATGGGAACATTTGAGAACGTGGAAGAACATGTTCTCACAGTTATGAAGAACATGATCTCCTAAGTGAGTGGAGAACATGCCTAGGTCAGTGGAGAACATGTCTCTCCTGTCAGTGGAGGACATGTTCTTTGAAATAGTGAAGAACATGTTCTCCTGTCATGGAGAACATGTTCTCATGTTAGTTACCTTGGAGGGAGGACTCGGCAGGTGCGCGATTCTGATCGCCCATGGTGAGGAACTGGTGGAGTGAATCTGGAACGCCTTTCAGAACCACTTAATTGAAACTCACCATGGAGGAAACTGAGGATGATCCTGAGACCATAAAGAACCAGTTAGAACCACAACCACTGTCAGAAGCACACACACAGGTGACATGAACACTGTTAAATAAACATCGACTGTACAGGTGATCAGACTGTACAGGTGATCATATATGCTGAGCTGTCAGCCCATGGTTTCCATGACGTCAGACTGTTACTATGGAAACAACAGGTGATCAGGTGCCGCAAAGCCATGATGTCACAGCTACAGAAACCTGATCCTGGATCAGTTCCAGGTCAGAACCACGGACAGGTGAGTGTGATGTCAGTGATGACACAGACAGGTGAGTGTGATGTCAGTTATGACACAGACAGGTGAGTGTGATGTCAGCCATGATGTCATTAATGATAACAGGTGTCATACTAACGTGGGACTGTGAGGCAAAAAGAGACCACAGAGAAGATACTGTCGGAGTCTGAGGAGGAGAGGAGGAGAAAACACTGTGAGGAGGAGGGGAAGGGGAGAAAACACTGTGAGGAGGAGGAGAGGAGAGGATAGGATAGGAGGAGAAAACACTGTGAGGGGGAGGAGAGGAGAGGATAGAGGTGAGGAAAACACTGTGAGGGGGAAGAAAGGAGAGGAGGAGAAAACACTGAGGAGGAGGATAGGAGAGGAGGAGAAAACACTGTGAGGAGGAGGATGGGGGAGGAGAGGATAGGAGAGGAGGAGAATACACTGAGGAGGAGGAGAGGAGAGGAGATGTTTTTTGGTTTTCAAAATCCCTTATTAAACAATCCCAAGGAGAAACCCGATCAGTTCACATTATCAGTTCAGTAACGCCATTATTAGTAACTAAAACCCTCAAAAAGTTGACAATCGCCTGAGGTCCGCTGTCCGCTAACAGGCAGCTTGTACAGGCAATCGCCAGCTGCCTCGGGAAAAATATCTGGACCAAAAACCCAGACCACCGACTCATTTGTCCCAGCCAAGAAGCGCAGGTTCAGGACCTTTCACAAACAACTCTGATATATTTCTTCCCTATATCCTGAATAATCTGCTCCAGGTGGAGAGCTGAGAAGGACAACAGCTGACCACCTCCCTCCTGCCATTCACCCACAGCTAGAGTAATAGATAAAGAGGGAAAGCTGTATTCACCCTCTTCACTCCACCAATGACAAAGCTGTATTCTTAACAACACCTGTGGATGGATGTAGGGCAGAAGCGCAGACTTCTCCACCTGTTGATCACCTTTAGAGGATGTTACTCCTCTCCTTTTAGAGCGCCCCGCAGAACCTGCAGTCATCCTCATCAGGTGGCTCAGTTTGGTGCAGCCAGCTTCTCTAAGGTTGACTCTCAAACTAGCAGACAGCAGTGTGTGGGCCCTTATAAAGCTGTTAAAAAACAACGGCTCCTCAAACAGCCACATGCCTGAGTCTCGCTTCTCCTCACGAAAGCAACCTGGAAAATCTGCCATGCCTGCAGTAACACAGAGTGCCAGAATGACGCTAGCCTGGTGAGATCCATGTTCTGCTGGGTGCAGAAGAAAAAGATGTTTGTCATAGCCCAATCTCCCAGCTTTCCTTGGTAGGCAGCAGCCGGGCCGTGGTCACACCATCCAGGGCCAGTTGTACAGTTTCTGGCGTTAGGTCCTAAGTCTGAATGAGGCGTGATTTTGGACTGGATGCTGATGAGGCCTTGCCCCTTCAGCCAGGTAAAGAACAGCCAGTTCGGACCTGTGTGCTTCCAGACCAGAAAAATCCAGTATGGCTCTCTGAATGTCTTCCACCAGGCCTCTTGGTGGTGTTAAAGCAGTGAGTTTATGCCAAAGAGTCGAGGCGACCAGATTATTGGCAACCAGGACTCTTCCCCCCTATATGACAACCAAGTGCAGCAACCATTTCCATTTAGACAACCGGGCACACACTTTCTCCTTCACTCCCTCCCAGTTCTTATCTTGAAAGCCCTCGGTCCCCAAAAACACACCCAAAACTCTCAACCCCCTTCCTTTCCCACTGAAGCCTCCAGGCAGACTTGGTAATGCTCTCCACTGCCCTCCCCAATTAGCAACGCTCACTTTAGCCTTAATTTACTCCGGGCAGAGGCCCTTTTCATACAGTGACAGGGTCTCCTGCAGATGTTTCACATCCCCCTGGCTAACAAAAACATTAACATCATCAGCATAAGCAGAAACAGTAGGTGAATGGTCCAGCTTGGGGGATGCAGGCAGTGAGAGACCACTGAGACGACTTCTCAGCTTGGTGACACAGCAGGCTCAATGGCTTAGGCTGTACAGCTGCCTGTGAAATTGGCACCCCTGCTCATCTCCCTGTACAGAGATTACCGACCCAGCCCAGCCTCATCTTCACCATACATTGTGCACCCTTGTACAATAAACTAACCTAGTCCACAAAACTCATCACCAATACCAAAAGCCCAAAGTGCAGAGAACAAATAAGAGTGATCCAATTCTATCAAAAGCTTTTCCTGGTCCAAAGAAACAATACCAAAGTCAATGTTACAATATTTGACAGTTCAATTACGCCTTGAACGAAAAAATGTTGTCCATAATCGCCCCAATCCAGAACATGCAAGTTTGGTCACAGTGTACAATTACTATTACTATTACAATATACTATTATTCAAGGATGTCCTTAAGTCTGTTAGATAGGGCTCTTGAAAGAATCTTATAGTCTGTACAGAGTAGGGCAACTGGCTCCAGTTCTTAAGTAAGGCCAGGTTTCTCTTAGGCAGCAAGCGAGCACTGCTCTCTGACAAGAAACAGGAAGGGATCCTGTCCTGTAGCACTCCTGCAACACAAGATGAAGATCAGGTCCAAGAATATTCCAGAATCGTTTGTAAAGTCAGTGGAGAGCCCACAACCCCTTTTTTGGTGCCCGCCCCAACGTCATCTGATTCACCGCCACCGCCATTCTCCAAAGTCATCTCACAGTCCAAAGCAGTCCAAAAGCTACTCACGACAATCCATATTACGCTGCTCTACCCCAAACAGGTCAGTGTAGATGTTCATAGTGTGGCTCCTCATCTCCCAGGACTGGTGGTAACTCTGCCTCTCGAAGTTCAAGGCAAACCATCTGCTTCCTCTGTGCCACAGACCTCTCCAGATTAAAGAAAAATGAGCGTGGGCCATCCATGTCCTTTAACTGGAGGAATCAGACCTGACGAGCTCCTTCGCTTTCCTGCAGGAAGGGAGCCCAAGGCCGACTTTCTTCTTTAAGCAGATTACTAACAGCTGATCGGGTATTACTATGTACACTCTCCTCAATGGTCTTAATACTATCTTCAAGATTTCTGACAGCTGCCTTAATCCTAGCAGTGGAATGGGAGGTGTACTGCTGGCAAAAGACACAAATTTGTGCTTTTCCAACCTCCCACCACATCTTCAAAGAACTAAAATCAGGTTTAATTTTCCACTGCTGCCAGAAATGTTCAAAACTTTTGGCAAAAGTTGCTGTCCCGCAGGAGTTTGTTGTTGAAAGACCAGTAGGACCTGATCCTCTCGCCTGGTGTCAACTCTACAGTAACCAAATGGTGGTCAGTGAAACCAACTGGGCCGCTGATGTTGCTCTGCACTAGTCTAGGAACTGAGAACTTGAAATGTAAATCCTGTCCAGTCTAGCTGCACTGACTTGTTGTTGTTCATCCTAACCCATGTGTACTGTCTGGACTGTGATGTTTAACCTCCATGTGTCCAGTAAGTCCAAACATGTAATGGTACTGCAAAGGCTCTGACTTGACTGTGGGTGGGGTTCCTCACTTGTCCTGTCTACAGTAAAATCTAAAGTACAGTTAAAATCTCCACCAATGATGAGCTGATCCTGAAGATGATTCTTCAGTTCATTTTTTAGCAGGTTGAAAAATCCCAATCTTTCTCTTCCCTGATTTGGAGCATATAAAATCACAAAGCAGAACACACAACCCTCTATTTCTGCCCTGACAATCAGTAACTGGCCCTTCACAATCTCAGCAGAAGATAAGATTGTTGCATTTGCAGCTTCTTTGATCAGGACAGCTACTCCTGCGCTGAAATTGGTGCTGTGGCTAAGGAAAACTGAACCTTCCCACCATAAGCCCCTATCTACTTCAACAGGTGGAAACAGCACATCAACACTTTTGAGCAGCGACTCAGCGACAGAGTCTCTCTTTGTGCCTGTCTCTCCGATTTGATGCTTAGAGACCCTACTTTTACGCTCGACATAGAGAGGACAGAAAAGAGAAACAGACAAGTCAACTGAACAAGCAGAGAGCAGTAAGAAAAGAAAGTCATATTTTGTGATGATGCATGATCTTATTACTTCCTGGTTCTTCTAACAGGTCTACTTCCCAGTTGCCTTTCTCAAAGTTGTTATGTGCTTGAGACTGAACCTTTTCTTTTCATCAAAGAGGTCAAAACCAACCAGTCTTTTCAGTATGCTGGCAGATCTTACAAACTTGTCAGTGTCACTGAAGTAGTCACTCACTTTTACAGACTTTTTATAAGTTTCATCCAGAAATTGATTGATCTCCTCTAAAGAATAGAGTTCAGTGCTCCTGGTGGAAAAGTCACCAACAGAGACTGTATCTGACTCTGCTCTGACAAGTCCTCTCACATGATGCCTGGCTGTTCACTCACAACCCGTCCACTGCATCGACTAGTGGAAGCGTGTTTCCTTCATATTCCTGCTGGCTGGCGACTGCACTTCAATGACTGCAGACTTACTTCTGCTCTGTTCTCCCTTCATTCTCACAATGTGAGCTAGTACCGCTTAGTCACAACATCGCATCCATTCTCGACGCCGCCGCTCCACAGGACGCAACGCTGTTCACCGCTGAAATTCGAGCGGTGGAGCCCGCCATAATTACGGATACTTCCAGGCGGCGGAACTCCGCCACCCTGTGCCCAGTGCCGAATTTGTGCCCAGCGCCGACTTGGTCTTCACTTCAAGTTGCTTCAGTGTATACAAAAAACCAAGCATGTCCCACACATCTCCACACTCAAACATTCACATGTGCCCGGAGCTGGCATAGCTAATCATATAATGGAGTTATCACCGTGCTTCACTCACTCTGAAAGACACCCAGCGTTTGTTCAGGTGAGTCCAGAACATGAACACTACGCCAAAGACTGTGACATGCTTCATTTGATCCTTTACACCTCAAACTGATGGTTTTAAAGCTGCTGGCAAATTTCTCAACCTCCGAGCCTGGCGTCGCAACAGCTCAAGTAGGTGGCGGAACAGCGCACAATCGACACAGTAATCCGCGTGGAGGGAACAGACAGCGGGATACTCCGTACAAATAAATCCTGATAAACACACCGCCGCTATCAGCTGATGAACAGTGAGATTCACCTTCCAAGAAGACACCACCGCTTTGTTCATCCGGTGATGCGTAACATTTTATCATGTCCTACCTGCTCACCGACAGCCAACAGAACCTCCTCCATACTGACGCTGCTATCCAAGTGGGACTATCCTCACTCCCCGGTTGATGATGAGCGCCCCGGGAGGACGCCATCAAGCCCAGAAAGACACTGCAGAGAACCCGACCTGACACTCAACAAAAAGTATCAAACAGTCTTACCTGATCGTGTACTCCGGCCAACAGGTGGAAACCAGGAAACAGAAACCAGTTCAAAACTGGAGAGGAGAAGAAAGCCACTGAGGAGGAGGGAGAGGAGCAGGAGAGAGTATAAAGAAACACTGAGGAGAGGAGACTACTGTGAGGGGAGTGAGAAGAGGGGAGGAGAAAACACACTGAGGAGGACAAGAAAACTCTGAGGAGAGGTTCAAAAAAACAAAAATCAGGACCTCTTCTCTCTCCTCCCATTAACCCTGTCTCTCCTCTCCTTCTCCTATTGTTTACTCCCGTCCTCCTCCTCCTTTTTCCTTCATGTCCCTGCTCCTCTTCTCTGACCTTTTCAAGCTTGTGATTGCAGTATACGCTGCAGAGTGACAGGAATGCAGAGGTGAGAGAATGACATGCAGCAAAAAAGCCACAGGTCAGATTTGAACCCTGGGCCTTCGTGGCAGGAGTGGACTGGAGCCTTCACACACGGCGGTTGCTCACCAACTGCTAAACGCCATCTTCTCCTCCCTCTCTCCTTTCTCTCTCCCTGAGTTAATCTATCCTCCTTTCTCTCTCCTTTTCTTTCCCTTGTTAACTTCCTGTCCTTTGCCCTCCTCTCCTTACAGTTGACTTCCGAAACCTCCTCCTCCTCTCCTTTCTCCTACAGTTAACTCCCTCTATACTACCTGCAGTGTTCTCCCAAGTAGCTCCCATCCTCCCTTACAGTTAACCTCTCGTTCTCCTCCTCCTCTCTCTTACAGTTAACTCCTCTCTGTCCCACTCCTGTGCTCTCCTGTGTCTGCTCCCCATGCTCCTCCCATGCGGTCTGGACACTGAATAAATAAAATGTCTCCATGCCTCCTCCCTCCGAGGATCCAGGTGTAAAGCCCATGTGCTTCAAAAAGGCCAGCTTTTGCCAGAATTATTTTTGTCAGCTACACTATTTTCCATCATCTCATCGCCAATTAACTGATCTGCATGTGACGTCATGCAACAATGACTCAGTCACCATTGGCTTTTTTTAATCTCTTGTAGTAACTCCGGGTATACTTTGAGAACACCTGTGGAGTTCCCTCCATTACACCCTGAGTTCTCCTACTGTTGGGAGCAGCTGTTGGAGCTCTTCCACCTGAGATCGTCTAGAAGTCGGCAGGCCCCAGAGGTGGATATCCAGGAGGACTGAGGAAAAGGATAGATGTGCGGTGCACACCAAAGACTTGACGCAATGTAAGACCATCGGGCCAGATATGTCTTCCACAATTATCCTTCCAGTGTCTGGTCTTTCGCAACAAAGTGGACGAGCTTCAGGCAAAAGTGGCTCAAAGAAGTTAGACAGTTTTGGTGAACCTGTCCTTCCTTACAGAGACTCCACAGTCACGGCCACTGGGTGGAGGCTTGCAGTTCTTTTTATAAACAAAGAAAAGGTGATGGTCAGAGAAACGCTTGTGTACCTCTGGACATCAAACGCATTGTCTGTGCATCCTTATCCTCTTCTATCTTCAGCCTATAATTCCACTAGAAATTAATTTGATTTCCACTTGAAGGATAGTCCTCTAAGATGAATCTCATCTTCCCCTATAATTGAGAAAACAAGACAAAACATTGAGCAACAACATTACAGACATATAGGAGTAAGATGTAAGACATTACAACAGGACAACATTACAAACAATATCCACTCAATGCACTTGTATGCCTCTGCCCCACTGCATTGATTCATATCTAGGGATCACAAGTTAAACATTGCACCCATCATCACATAATATGTATATTCATGTCATAAAAAAAAAGTCAACAGAAGGTGTTGGAACAAGGCGAACAGGGTTTTGGTAAATGAATAAAAGGATTTCTTTGAAGAGATGGAAAAAGAAGTGATGGATTTTGAAAATTAGTGTATAGTGGGTATTCCAAACCTGAAGGAGCTTTAAATTAAAGGAAAAACCACTCAATATCCTTCTGATTCTCAGAACAGAAGAAAAACAACTGTCAGTATGGCACAAAGCACTGAAAAAGTTGCGTAGAACTATATGAATCCAGATACTGTTTCTTCTTAAATATGGGGTAATTATACTTAAATTAAGATATGAAAATAAACTGCAACCAATGAAACTGTCTTCTGACTCAGATACAATTTAAAGAATTGGGTACATAAGTGCAGTGATGGAGTGATGAGTAAAATGACAGCATAACTGTGATAAAGGATGAATTTGACACTCATGGTCGGTTGGTCACACAAAGATGCTAACACAAGTGATCTAATGAGAGAGTAACCCGAATCCCTATGGGATAATTCTTCTATTAACATGAAGTCTGACTGTGTGCCATAAAGAGAAAACACTACTGTGGCCTGTGGTGGGAAGCAAAGGAACCAAAGCAGTGAGCTCAGAGAGTCCTATGGCATGGAGCTTATTGAGGAGGGAGATAGTGGTCGCATCATGTCAAAAAAAAAGCCTTGGTAAGACTATAAAAATTTCTACCTGTGGGAGCATATTGTTGTCTGAAGAGGACATTATGTCATTAGTAACCTTGCTGAGAGCTTCACTGTAGTAAATTTTGGATTCTTTGAAACCAGATTGATATGGGGATAAAAGATGTTGAAACTCATTGATATAAATGGAAAGTGATTAAAAGACTATTTTTTCAAATATATGACTTAATATCGTGTGTCAAAAAAAGATGGAAATTGGTCTCATAATTACATTTGAGTTCCACCTTATGTTGTAATTGGAGCATTTCCATCTTCTTTAATGGAACATCACAGGTATCAACTTCGTGACATGTTAAATAAATCAGATGTGGGTGGGGAAAAGTGTGACAGAATGTGGGAGGCAATTTTTAAAAACTTCTGGATTTCAAGGCTATCTGGGACTGGCTCCACTGCTAGAGTTAAATCCATCTATCACCATTGTACATTGAGTGGACTCATTTTTCTAAAGGAGAAGGAGTGATCACGACACCCAGTCAGTGCAACATTAGTCAAAAGAAGAAGCCAGCAGATCCTTGAGAGATACCTATCAAAGGCATTAGCAATTGTCGAAGGATCGCTCAATTTCATTCAGATGAATAGTGAATCCATTGAAGGTTTACCTATTATATTAATTGTGTTCCAAAATTGTTTTTCTGGGTTTTTTAAAATCATTATTGGGTGAATCTTTATAATAGCTGGATTTTTTATTTTACTTCTAGTATTAGTTGTAAATGTTTCAGTTTTTTATATGCATTCAAGTCACTCCTTTTTATCTTTTGTGAAAATATTTCTACCATGCCTTGTCCCATAGTTTAAATAAAACCTAATAAGTCAGCATTTAAACGATTTAAGTCTTCTACCTTTTAACTTTCCGTTATCCAGGGGCAAGTGTTTGTTAATAACATAGAAAAAGTAAATTCTGTATAAAAAATAATCCCAAGCATCATTAACAAAGGGTATTAGTTGAAGTCTATCCTCAATTTATAGCACATCTTTCAATAAATTGTTCATCATTGATATTTTATTTTTCTTACTTCTATACACTTTGGTGGAAGACAAGGAACTTTCCAAACACAGAAAATAATTGAGTGGTCACTTAAGCTGTCAGGTACCGATTTAATGTCAATTGATCGTGTGATGGTGCATGTGCTATCCAAATCTAAGCAGAGTTGAGGATGTTCTGTCCACTCAAGCAGCTAGTCTGAAGATACTTGAGTAAGGTTTGCGCTTCCCTCAATGCATTTTAGATTTTAAGTGGGATGCATGTTCCAACTAATTTTTATTATAACGCGCAAGTACAATCATTTCTCCTGGATGATCAGAGTTAATGGTAGAGGAGTATACAATCATAGATTCTGATGGAGCATTTGTGGGTCTGTAGATATTACTTATGGTTAGGTGCTTTATTTTATGAAAATTTATTGACAAAAAAAGGCATTCAAAAATGCAGGAGTGTAACTGTTGGTAAAGCAAGTTCTTTGGCATAAAAATGAGATGAAACATATGCAGCCACCCTCCCAGATCCTCTATCCCAGCTCTTATACAAAACATAAATTATCAAGCTTCATTTCATCATCTGAAATATTACTGTGCAGCCAAGTTTCAGACATTGTGGAGCACACTGGGTTTATTGTCAGTGATCCATGCTTGGGGAGGTCAATTTTAGATGGTGGGTGTGCTCCTAATATTGAGAAATCTTTTTCTGTATTCAGAAATAAGATTTATTATATACAACTTATATAAATAAAGTAAAAGTTAACATACCCTTGAGATTTTCCAGGCCTGATAACATGCACACAAGTTGACACAAAAATGGGTTTGAAATGGCTACTAAAGGTAAATCCATCCACACCTGTGATCTGTCTGCTTAAAATCAGCAGTGTATAAAGGTTCAGTGAGTTTCTGTTCCTGACCAACCCCTTCCAAATGACATCTGATTGGTTTCAAAGTGGGGGAAAGCAAAATTGTCAAAATATCTGGCTGTATAAAACAGGAAAGGGATATAAGAAGATATCCAAGGAACTATAAGGCTTTCTAAATCAGCAGTGTTCAAACCCCACTAAGAAATGGAAAATGAGATTCTGCTGAAACCAAACCACAATCAGGCTTCCACTCAAATCAAAACAAAAAACTGGGGGGTATAAACTTCCTGAGAATGATCAGGGTCGCCTTTGTGTATCTGTTGTCAGCTATGACTTATGAAGAGTAAACACAGTTGTTTAATAATAAATGGCTTCACCCAAGCACTAACCATGAGTGAAAGAAAAGTTTTTGTGTTATCATTCATATTCTCTGAAAAATGGCCAAGAAATTATTAACAAATTCTGCCAGGGTGTGTAAACTTATGAGCACGACTGCATATGTATACAGGTACCAAGTGATTCATTTATATACATTATAGATACTGATAGAGGTGTAGTAAGGGGATGGTGGTGAGGGGTAATGGTGGTGACTTGGGAGAGGGGAGAGCAACGATCACACAAACAACACAGAGTAACGAGTCTCCTAACAGAGACAAAGTAGCTTACCTAGTCTGTCAATTAACAGAAATTGTGAGAATAGTAAATAAAACAAAAAAAAAAATTCAATAATCATAAGGAGAGGGAGTCACGTGAGGAAGACCTAGGAAATGGCAGCGCCTTAGATACTCTCCCGATGTCTCCCGACAATTAATAACAAAACTATGTAAACTTTCTGTGAAAGTATAGTTAATGTAACAGTCAGTGCTCCCACACAACCCAAAGTTACATGGAGTTTTGTGTCTGCTGTACAATGAATCAGGGAAACAAAGTGTACAACAACTTGAAGACCTCAGCTACCATGGTTAACCCTGCTAGCCCCTCCAGCAGTGAAGCTAGCCAGAGAAACAACATGGGGGATATCTTTGTGGAAACTGCGAAGATGAACACAACTCTGAATAAAGTGGCAAGCAATGTATCGACTGGGGCTACATGGGGGATGACTATGAGGTCGAGAGGAGCCAGAGAAGTGGGAGGCCACGGCCAGGTAACAATCCACCGCTGGTGACATACTGGTGAAATTTCTGCACGCTACACCGCCCGGGCCAGAAAGTTTTGATGGCTGCGAAAAGAGAGAGGGATAATGCATGAGAGGACTCCACACTCTCCATCTACGAAGATAGGACCAAGGAGTGCGCTGTTCAGCGGAGGCAGTTCTCCCAATAATGAAGGCTCTGTGGGATCAGCAGGTGAAACACACGCTGGTGCACCTGGCAATCCTGAGGTTTACATGGAAGGGGGAGAGGCTGAGCCGACGATCTTCTGGTACTGAGTCAGAGGCCAGCTCTGTGTCAGTTTTACTAGAAATTATTGAAACATATTCTAAAGCTCCTGGTTATTGTATCAATTGGCACAAATCAGAAGCTATGCCAGTGTCTCAAACATGTTCATGCAGTCAGCTATCTGCCTTTAATTTCAAGTGGTTACCAAAAGGGATGAAATATTTGGGTATAGAATTAGATCTAGACATACAGGAAATTATGACAACATGGAAAAAATGTTAGATAAAGTTAATCTGACAACTGGAGAAACGCCTGACTTTATGGGAAAGTAAATACAATAAAAATGGCTGTAGCACCACAAATATATTACTTAACCCATGTGATAATATATATCTCCAAAAACAACAATTAATAAGATATGACAACATGATAAAACAATTTCCTTTTGGGCGCAGAAAAACTCAATTCATAGATTATTATTATTATTATACTATGTGAGTCAAAGAAGAGAGGGAGTCGTCCATTATTACTGAACATAAATATTATAGTGTTGCTCTTTGAGATGTCCAAGCTTACAAAACACTGGGATGAAATTGGTGCTAGTCTGGATAGTCTAGCTAGTCTGATTGAGCGGGAACTCCCTTCCACCTTTAAACCCATTGAGGTAATGGTACAAATAGTCAACGTGAGAAAACAAAATGATCAACCCTATTCTAAAGCATTCAAATGGTTTGGCAAGAGGCACATAAGAGGTGTAAAACTTGTCAGTATACTTGTCAGTAAAATATGCACCCATATGGCATCATCCAAAAATAAAGATACATAGACTTTCTATTGAGCCCTGTGGTTAAGATATTAGAATTATTGATGATTTATTTAAAAATGGTAATTTTCTTCATAGCTCAGATTTAAGGAAAATTTTCATTTAGAGGGCAGAGGCCACTTTTGGAAATATTTACAAATTAGACATTTAGACTAATTAGACAGACAATTAGACATGTATTAAGGAGGTTGTTCCCGCTGGTCAGGATAAGGGTCCAGTTGAGTGTTATTTACAGCTACCTAAAATACATCATAAAGCATCAAAATGGTATGAAATGTGTCCTGACAAACAGTAATGGCTGTAGTAATCTCAAAAGATATGGGAGAAGGATTTGTCTCTGTACTCTGATGAAAAATATGGGGAGATAAAATAACACTGAAAATATGTAAGAGAAGCTGCAGAGGCAAATTTATTCAGTATAAAATAATTCATAAATACTGTAAACAGAATGGGTTTGCTTGACAATGATCTTTGCTGGAAGTGTGGGGGAAAAAAGTGGCACATTTGTACATGCATTATGGGAGTGTTCTAAGATCTTCCCCCTGTGTGAAAATGTTTTAGATTATATAGGCAAATGGTTGAATTGTAAAACTTCCAGATCGCCAAGACTTTGTCTCCTAGGAGACAAATCAATGGTACCACACATAAAACAAACATATTTTGAATCTTAAAACTGGCCTAATGCCCTGTGCACGGACAATTTTAAGGTGCTGGAAGGAACCTCAAGCTCCCACACTGAATATGCGGAGAACTCCAATGATGGAAACTGTTGCATGTGAGAAAATGTTGGGGAGATTAAACAGTGAAAATTATATGACAAACGAACAGTGGACAATTTTAGTAAATGTATATCTAGAGAGTAGAACAGCAACCATGTATGGATATTCTTAATTATTGTGGTATTGATATGTTTTAATATTAGGCTGCGTTCTCTGCCTGAATAACAGACCTAATTTCAACTAATGTATGTTATTTATTGAACTGCCTACCTACCTACCTGCCAATGTTTTGTTCTTTGGTTGTTTATTTTCTCGGTACCGTCCTTTCTTGTCTCTTTAGTTGTTCATATGTATGGCAGTTTGTTTGTTTCGTTTATACTTATGAAAAATAATAAACTCTAAATTAAAAAAATCATAAGGAGAGCAAAATCACTATTATTATTATTATTATTATTATTATTATTGTATTATTATTATATTATTGTTATTAGTAGTAGTAGTAGTAGTAGTAGTAAAGTAGTAGGTCTTAACAAAATTTCTCTCTTTTCATGGACTAATTTCCTGGGAAATTAATCAACCAAAATTAATACCAGCATTTTAGACAGAACCTTTTTCTGCTGGTAAATATTAACAACAGAATTATATGACAGTTCATTAAGTACACTGTGTTTACATGCCAGAACGCATATAAGAGAACAACAAAACAAAAATCAAAGACTAGCGCCGCACTGGCACCCAAACAAAAATCACTATGGTAACAGGTGCACTGCAGCAAGACGCACTTGTCTTGATAATGAATAAGATGCTTTATCAGTACCAAATAAAAGCCATCATTAAGTGGGATGTGAAGAGGAAGAAGAGACATCAGAAGAAGACCTAACCCAGGGAGTTATGGTGATGACATGCCATCTCTGAGAAATATCTCAACTTCATCATGGCAGTGTGGCAGGGTACAGAGGAGTATTTAATGTTCAGATCACGGGGTTTCTTCTTTATGTTATTGAACTCACGCCAAGTTATGCTGGAGGACCCCAACGCCTAGTTGGGGTAGAGATATGAATATAACTTCGTTGAAAGAAAAATTCATTTTCTTTTCGCCTGGGCAAGTCGAATGAGCTTCAATTTTTCATGGAATAGAAGGAATTTGACCCAAATTGGCCTTGGACCACCTTTGATATCTTGTCTATGTGTGATAGGAGAGCGGTGGGCCTGCTCAATGACTGGCAGTGCTGTGAAGTTTTCTTCGCTAAAGAGCAGTGGGGTGCTGCTATTCATAAACTCAACCACAGGTTACTATCCTTGGCTTGTTCTGGGAACACGCCAAAATGCAGGTAATGGGATCAACTTCTAATTTCCAGGTCCTAAATCTTCTCCATAAGATAGAAGTTATCCTTCTCAAGCGTTGAAACGAGCTTTCTTAGGTCAGACAAAGTATCCTTATTTGCACGCTGCTCTAAATCTGTGACATGATCTGCAATCATTGACATGCGATTTTGTATGGTGTTAAGACCTGTTTGCAGTATATCTATTTTAAAGTCAAAATGAGAAAGCTGCAAGACCTTTTTCAATTCTTTGCATGGCCTCTCAAATAGTTTGGTTGGAGACTATATATCCATTGTTCAGAAAGAGTATGCAATAGTAAAGCAATAGATGATACCGTCATTGCTGATTAACTTTGATTATCTACAGTTATAGTGTCCAAATTAGAGGCTTCAAGACACGGCCTTAATAATTTAATAATGAGGCTGACTTAGGGCTGCAGCTCTCACTAAATTCAAAAATAAAATGTAAGGACATTGATGAGCTTTCAAACTGTGCATTTGGTTGTCTAAACTATTCTAATCTAATCTAATCTAATCTAATCTAATGAGTACAGATTCGATTCTCAAAGACATTTCACCAACATAGATAAGTGTCAGACTCTAAGTCATACTCCATGCCTTCACCTGACAGCACACCTTCATCACTGAACACAGTGTGATCTTTCCCTGCAGCACTGCTGGCAGCTTCATCATTTACTGAATCTACTTACTCAGACTCTCTGCAGGTATACAAGTCTGATGTGTCCCAACCTGTTTCTCCAGATTTAATTCATTGTTCCCAAGATGTAGATCAGTGGTATTAGCTGCAGCACCCGCAGCACTGTGATTCAAAGAAAAAAGCATCATACGTGATCACGTGTTGCCCAATCGACAGATGAGTTGTCCTGAGTTGGCATACACCATGTCCAGAAGAGCAAGAAGAACAAGAACAAGAGTCCAGAAGCATGAACACCTACCGCCAGAGACTGCACATGCTTCAGTTTAGATCCTTACTTCACACACTCATGGTTTTAAACCCACCAGCAAACTTTCTGAATTCCACGGAGCTTCATTCTGTAACGCTTGTTAGGTATGAACACCGTGGATACAGTGATCCATGACCTGACAGTGACTCTCACGAAAAGAGTCTGAGATAAACACATCACTCTGTATCAGCTGGATAAATGTGAGGCTTGTCTGTTAGGAACACAACCATTGCCCTACCTGTGCACTGACAGACAACAGAACCTCAACAGAACAAACAATACACAGTAACAGTATAAAGAAAGCTTACCTGTACAGGTGTACAGAGACAGGTGGAGAAAACAGAGACAATCCAACCAGGAAGAGAGAGGAGAGGAGAGGAGAGGAGAGGAGAGGAGAGGAGAGGAGAGGAGAGGAAAACTGTAAGGAGGAGGTGAGGAGAGGAGAGGAAAACTGTAAGGAGGGAGGAGAGGAGAGGAGAGGAAACTGTAAGGAGGAGAGGGGAGGAGAGGAGAGGTGAGAGGAGAGGAGAGGAGAGAGAAAGGAGAGGAGAGGAGAGGAGAGGAGAGGAGAGGAGAGGAGAGGAGAGGAGAGGAGAGAGGAGAGGAGAGGAAAGGAGAGGAGAGGAGAGGAGAGAGGAAAGGAGAGGAGAGAGGAAAGGAGAGGAGAGGAGAGGAGAGGAGAGGAGAGATGAAAGGAGAGGAGAGGAGAGAGGAAAGGAGAGGAGAGGAGAGAGGAAAGGAGAGGAGAGAGGAAAGGAGAGGAGAGGAGAGGAGAGGAGAGGAGAGGAGAGAGGAAAGGAGAGGAGAGGAGAGGAGAGGAGAGGAGAGGAGAGGAGAGAGGAGAGGAGAGAGGAAAGGAGAAGAGAGGAGGACAGAGGAAGTGAGGGGTAAAACTCTTTATGCTAAGCTCAACAAATATATTTTATGTATTTACTGTCTGAGCTGACTGATTTGTGATCAGCTAACTGACAGAGGTTAGTGTGTTAGTGAGTTGGAGTGAATCTCCCTGCTTCAAGTGTTCGTGCTAAGCTGAGCTAAGCTGCAAATAGGATGTGTATAAACTCAGTGACATCATGCAGTGTGTCACATGAACATTGTGAAGTATGGTGGCTCAGAGAGGTCAAATCAAGAAACAGGAGCTGTCAGTGGACGTTTTAATTGATGGATCAGTGTCTCAGTGGGTGGAGCTTACTGGAATGGAAGGGGCTGCTGGGACCCTGCGGCGAGTCGAACACGCTGCCTACATCAGTGGAGCTGGAGGCGGCGGATGCGGGGGGCGGAGTCAGAGGTGTGCGGGGGGAGTTGGGGGCAGAGACAGCCCCGCCCTCGGCCTCGCTGTCAGGGATGCGGCTGTAGCTGATCTTCCTGGGCTCGTTCTGCAGTGGTGTTGGGTGTCGCATTGTGCCGGGCCGAGCCGACGTTGGACGGATCCCCGGAGACTTCAGAGGACAGGTATACCTCTTCACCTGGAGACAGGAGGGGGCGGGGTTAACACAGGTGTGAAACTTAGTCAAAGAAAAGAGCCTGGAGCCTGGAGCAGCTACAGAGGTCTGGTCACATGACATTTATTGGATTTCACACAGCTCCCCCCCAATGTTTTAAAACACCTGGAAACTCCTGGATACTCGATATTATGAACAGTGGTGTAAACAACAAAACGTCGTTAAGCTCATCACACAGAGCTTGTTCAGTTATTCTGTGCTGATATTCACAATAACTGTGTGATGCTTCTTTTATTCAACAGTTCAAAAACATTAATCTAATATTATCACAATGTTAACATGATGCTTAAATGTCATGGATCTGTGCTGCCATGGCGACACTTACAAATCGAGGTAAGGAGCGAGCGTTTCGAGGTTCGATCTCCAGAGATTTGTTGAACAGATGATCAGCAAAGTCTTTCTCTGACATGTCCTCCATCGGGTTCAGGTTCTCAAAGAACTTCTGCTCAAACACAGGCAACAACGTCACACCTCTGACTCCACCCACAACCTTGTCAAACAGGAAGTGAACTCATCATCACCAGACTGACCCGGATGTCGTTCTCCACCCTCAGACAGTATGGCTGGTTCTGGTACTGTTGGATCTCTCCTGTGATTTCTGCCACCTTCCTCCTCTTACTGAAGTTTATCAGATCTTTACCGTGACGACGCAGGAAGTCCGGATTCCCCTCCTCTGTCTTCAGGATGTTAGTCAGGTAGATTCCTGACAGACAGACAGACAGACAGACAGACAGACAGGCAGGCAGGCAGTTAAGAGACAGACAGTTTACTTACAGAAAGACAGACAGTTAACAGACAGACAGACAGACAGATGGAGCATACCAAAGAAGGGGACACAGGGGGGGTTGATGGAGCGAAGTTTAGCTAAATACTTCTTGTAGTGATCTTCGCTCAGGTCGTGAGCTTCCTCCAGAATTTTTCTCTGACGACTTGGAATTTGCTGGAAACAGAAAAGAACGACAACAGGTGAGTGAGTCATACATGGCTGACAGGTAAGCAAACCAGTGAGTCAGTTGCAGTTGTAGGTGGTGTTACCTCGAAGGTGTGGTCCAGTCTGTAGACTGGTGACGAGTTCATGGCACTGACGACCTCCAGAACTCCGTTGAAGTTGTTGAGTTCCTGAAACACCTGAAGGATCTCAATGATTCGTGACACGACAGCAACTCGTTCCTCCAAGTTCTCTGTTTCTACAATACACCTGCAGAACACACACACACACACACACACCTGTGATTAACTGTGAGTACCTGCGAGTACCTGCTCCAACATCTCATTGGTTGGTTTAAATTTGAGCTAACCAATCATCAATCAGAGTTGTGTACACGAGAGTAAGACCGTCTCACTGACACTGGTCTCACTGTCCAGGTCCTACAGGATTCAGGACTCATTCAGGTAACCCAACTCGCTAACACAGCAGGTGACGTCTCTGTGACGTCACAGTGAGTATATCTTACTTCTCGAACCACAGGGTGAGGTTGGTGGTGTGTCGTATCATCCTCAGCAGGTTTGGGGAGTGAATCTCTTTGTCTTCTTTGGTCCAGACACTGCCGACCAACTCTGACGGCTGCACCGCCCTGCAGGAGTCACACAGGTGAGACAGGTGAGAAGTGACAGGTGTTGACAGGTAGCAGGTGACAGGTGATAGGGTTAGGTAGGGGATGAAGGTGTGAGCAGTGTTACCTGTAGAAGTCGGACTCAAGCAGGGTGAGCTGGCGTCCAATCTCGATGGGGTGCAGCGTCATCAGGTCAAACAGCTCCGTGTTTCCTGGTTTACAGATGTGCCACTCGATTGGAGGAGGAGAGTTCTGGAAGGTGATGCTGTGACTGGGCACGCTCTGTTTTTTCCTCTGGATGATCTTAGTGATAGACTCCACCCACTTTCTCATTGCCTTACCTGCCACACATGACATCACCACATGACATCATCAGACAGACAATCAGACAGACAGACAGACAGACAGACAGACAGGTGCGTACCTCTGACGGAGGCGATAAACTCCTCCAGTTGTCTCAGCAGGTGAGAATCTCTCTCAAAGTCATAGTAATGATGCTCCACCCAGTGACGACACACATTCAGCACTCTGCAGGAGGAAGAGGAGGAGGAGAGGAGAGGGACGAGGAGGAGGGGACGTTATGATGAACTTCATCACATGTTGAAAATGTTTGGATATATGACCTCCCTCATACAGACTACACAGAGTCTCTGCAGGTCATGTGACACATCAGAGTCCAGAACCTGGTCTTGGTTCAGTCAACAGGGGAAAGCAGTCTGTACCTTAGTTGGACTGGCTGGACAAACTCTTTGCGGAATCGTTTGAGTTCAGCACTGAGTGGCTGCTCTCCACCCTCCATCTGATCCGCCTCGCTCAGCCTCGGCTCCGGGATCTCAAACCTGAAAGACATCACAGAGCTGAGATCAGGACTGCTGCTGACACAGTCTTTACCATGTCAACAGGGAGGCATACATTCATGTCATGAATGATGGTCCTCCTCTTACCCTAACCCTTTAACCAGTCAATGCATTTTAAATATATTCTAATAATATATTCAGTCCAACGTCAAAGTGTTAATTCAGTCCAACATAAGTTAATTCAGTCCAACGTTAAACAGTTAATTCAGGCCACTGTCAGTTAATTCAGGCCACTGTCAGTTAATTCAGGCCACTGTCAGTTCATTCAGTCCAAGGTCAGTTCATTCATTCCACCAACAGTTAATTCAGTCCAACATCAGTAAATTCAGTCCAACATCAAACAGTTAATTCAGTCCAACATCAGTAAATTCAGTCCAACATCAAACAGTTAATTCAGTCCAACATCAGTAAATTCACTCCTCCATCAAACAGTTAATTCAGTCCAACATCAGTAAATTCAGTCCAACATCAGTAAATTCAGTCCAACATCAGTTAATTCAGTCCTCCATCAAACAGTCAATTCAGTCCAATGTCATTTAATTCAGTCCTCCGTCAAACAGTTAATTCAGTCCAACGTCAGTAAATTCAGTCCTCCATCAAACAGTTAATTCAGTCCAACGTCAGTAAATTCAGTCCTCCATCAAACAGTTAATTCAGTCCAATGTCATTTAATTCAGTCCAACATCAAACAGTTAATTCAGTCCAACGTCATTTAATTCAGTCCTCCGTCAAACAGTTAATTCAGTCCAATGTCAGTTAATTCAGTCCAATGGCAAACAGTTAATTCATTCCAACATCCAACAGTTATTTCAGTCCTCCATCAAACAGTTAATTCAGTCCAACATCAGTTAATTCAGTCCAACGTCAGTTAATTCAGTCCAACGTCAGTTAATTCAGTCCAACGTCAGTTAATTAACTCCTCCATAAAAAAGTTAATTCAGTCAAACAACAGTTAATTCAGTCCAACAACAGTTAATTCAGCCCAACAACAAACAGTTAATTCAGTCCAACAACAAACAGTTAATTCAGTCCAACAAACAGTTAATTCAGTCCAACATCCAACAGTTAATTCAGTTCAACGTCAGTTAATTCAGTCCTCCATCAAACAGTCAATTCAGTCCAACATCAGTTAATTAAGTCCATTGTCAAACAGGAAATTCAGTACAACGTCAAACAGGTGAAAACAGATGGAGGTGGTTTAAACACTAACACACCAACACCAACGTCAACGTCAAACAGTTAATTCAGTCCAACAACAAACAGTTAATTCAGTCCAACAACAAACAGTTAATTCAGTCCAACATCAGTAAATTCACTCCTCCATCAAACAGTTAATTCAGTCCAACAACAGTTAATTCAGTCCAACATCCAACAGTTAATTCAGTCCATTGTCAAACAGGTGAAAATAGATGGAGGTGGTTTAAACACTAACACACAGGTGTGAAACATTCTGTTTGGTCCCTGTCATGTCCAGCGTTTGAGCTCACCTCTCCATGAGTAGGTCCAGTAGCTCCTGAGGTTTACAGAAGGACCTGTAGGTGGTCAGAAATGTTCGGACAAAGTTCGGATCTAAAAGGGGAAACAGAGACCATCAACAACAGACAGGAAGTAGACTGACCATCAATAACAAACAGGAAGTAGACTGATGCTCAGTAACAGACAGGAAGTACTTTGTAAAACTGAAAATGCTACTCAAATCTCTCTCTCTCTCTCTGGAGTTTCTGTACTCTCTCGTCCAGCAGGTTCTCATGGATCGTGGCTGTGGTCCTGCATGAGGTCCACTACATATATTATTACTGTCATTATTGTTACCATATCTCCATCACACTTCATTGTTAGTTAATGATTTGCTGCTGCTGTTCATCTGTGTCTCTCTCTATCCGCCCCTCTCTATCTTTCACTCAACCAGACCAGTTGTGGTGGATGACTATCTACCAATGAGCTTGGGTTGTTCAAGGTTTCTGCCTGTTAAAAGGAAGTTTTTCCTCGCCACCGCTCCTCCACGAAGCGCTTGCTCATGGTGGAATTGTTGGTCTCTGTAAATAATATTATAAAGAGTATGGTCTAGACCAGGGGTGTCCAAACTGTTCCACAAAGGGCCGTGTGGCTGCAGGTTTTTGTTCCAACCAACCAAGAGCACACAGTTTGACCAATCAGCTCTCTGAAGACTGAGATCAGTTGATTAAATGAGTCAAATCTGGTGTGCTGCTGCTTGGTTGGAAAGAAAACCTGCAGCCACACGGCCCTTTGTGGAACAGTTTGGGCACCCCTGGTCTAGACCTTCTCTGCATGAAAAGTGCCATGAGATAACTTTTGTTATGATATGGAGTTATATAAATAAAATTGATTTGAATTAAAAAGGTGATACCCACATACCTCCTCACTAATTATTGATTTATCTGTTTATTGACGATTCTGATTATTGATTGCTGATTCTATCATTGATGGTGTGGTAGATGACGTATCATCACGTCTCATCTGAGTGACATCATACCTTACCTGCATACATGTGAAAGGTAAGCCTTTCGATCAGTTTCAGGACCGTCCCCGCTTTGATGATGGGGATCCCAGACTTGGACTGGACATTCTCCTCAAACACGACATTCTCCTCAGAGTCTGGCTCAGCGAACCGGTACACCTCGGCCCCCGGCAGCCTCATCTGCTCCTCCTTCTCCTCCTGCAGCATGGCCGAGTCCAGCATGCGCTCCAGCGTGCTGCGGTACTGCAGCGAGATCAGTGCCGCCATCCAGCCGTTCTTCTCCTCGGCAGACTTGGCCGCAAACACCACGCTGTTCCCATCTTTCAGGATGATCTCGAAGGCATGCCGGTATTCGCCCTCCTTGTCATCCTTGTCGTTGATCTGGACTTTGCGCATGAAGAACTTTTCTTTCAGCCGGTACTCAGCGGTGGAGCTGGCACCGGGCAGCCGTGGCGGTCCGTGGTTTGACTTGCAGCAGATCATCAGGCCGTCAAACAGGAAGATGTGGCGCTCGTGTTTGGCACCCACGCGAGTTAGCGTGCCCTCCATGATGAACTCGTTGCAGCACTGGCCAATATCCTTCCCCTCCCAGCCATCGATGTTCTTCTGGATCTCATTCATCTTCTTGATGGCCAGGTGCTTCCCCTTCATCTGATGGCTGTAGAAACGACACGCAGACTCGCTGCACACCACAGAAGAAGACAGCAGAGCAAATGAGAAGAGCAGACTCTTCACTGTTAATCGATCTGGAGGTGTTAGTGTTAGTTTAACTCAATCATCCCCTAAAAACTCGTCTTTAAATATTTATAGTTAAAAAACTATAATCAGATGATGTTTGTACAACGTTATTGAAACATTTCGGCACCGGAGTTCAGAATCAACAGATTGTAAATGCAAGATTTAAATGACGTCAACAATTTTCAATTCATTTTATTTATTTAGCAAAAATTAAAACAGACCAGGACCAGGTCCAGGTCCAAGCAGAGTCCTGTCAAGTCATCGTGTCTGTTCATGTTCCACGTTTGTCAGCATATTAACTTCTGTGCATATAGTATGTAAAGGAGCATTCAGACGTCAGGCTGACCAATCAAATGTCAAAGTCAAAGTAAAGACACTTGAATTCACGTCCGATGGCAACATGAAAACACAAATGTTGCGTCGCTGAGTTTGAAAATATGGAAGTTTGAATGAAGGGGTCGCACTTATGTTGTCTCGAGTGTTTTGTCAGAGGACTGGGTGGAGCGGAGGGCAGAGCTGCTGCTCACCCACAGACAGCTGCTGAGTGTCGGGGAGCTCTGGAGGAGAGACCCAGAGTCCACCCGGATTCTGGTCTGATCCAGAGACATCGCCACCAGCCTGTGACCTGACCTCCACCAGCCTGTGACCTGACCTCCACCAGCCGTCTGTGGACAGCAGAGCGAGCTCAGTTAGAATGTAGCACTGCTCCAACAAACTCCATTCAGAAAACAAACATCTGAAGAAGAAGAAGCTGAGGTCAACTGACGGCATGCAGAGAAGATCACGGGTGGAGGTCACTGCATCACTGACACAAGGAAACTCGAGTCGGCATTTGGTGGGAACACACCATGAGGGAGCGGTTTTAAACACATGAGCAGATTTATGTTTGACATCATCAATCAGGAAGTGTCAGGTCTGTCAATCAAACTACAGAGTTAGTTCATTAAGAACACGGATACTATGGAAACAAAAACCAGAAGTAGAAACTACTTCTTACTACTGTTTATAATTTCCTTCATCTCATCATTGGGTTGGTTTTCTACATGTTTATCACGTGACCGAAGAGTCAGTTCTGATTGGATGACGTGGTCGGTGTCTGTACAAACCAGCGAAGCCACCGTGATGGCCAGCGTGCTCCAACAGGCAGTGAGATGACAGCAGGAAGGCCTCAGACCTCAGCTCGGACAAACAACCAGACTGTTTCACAAAGACATCGACATCATCATCATCACTGTGACATCATCGTCCTGCTTCCTGCTGCAGAATGTCCTGATCTTTATCTGTCCAGACTACACATGAATGCCACACAGCCAGACTGACTTCCTGTTAGCCATGCTAGCAGCTTTGAGATTATTTTTGGTCTTTTCAAGCTTTTATTTCTGATAGAGACAGCTGAAGAGTGACAGGAATGTGGGGAGAGAGAGAGATGGGGAATGACATACGGGAAAGAGCCGCAGGTCGGATTAAAACCCTGGGCTTCCGCAGCAAGGACTGAGCCTTTGCACATGGGGCAGCTGCTCTACCAACTGAGCTAAACACCACCATGCTAACAGCTTTGAGAGACAATGTGCTAACATGTTCACCATCTTAGCTTAGCACGTTAGCATGCTAACGTGAGCATTTCAGCCATAAACACTATTAGCAGCAGTCTGACGGAGTGTTCCTGAAGGCAACAGCTCCTAACTAATCACTTTAAACATAAACCCCTGAGGAATGCAACACCGTTTCACAACAACTGCCTCCAACTACCTCCAACAGCCTTCAACTGCCTTCAACAGCCTCCAATACCTCCAACAACATCCAACAGCCTCCAACTACCTACGACAACCTCCAACTACCTCCAACAGCCTTCAATGACATCCAACAGCCTTCAGTGACATCCAACAGCCTCCAACTAACCCCAAAAGTCTCCAACTACCTACAGCAACCTCCATCTATCTCCAACAGCCTCCAACTACCTGCAACATGCTCCAGTTACCTTCAACAGCCTCCATCTACATCCAACAGCCACCAACAGCATCTGACAGCTGCCAACCTGCAACATGCTCCAACTACCTCCAACACGCTCCAATAAGCTCCAACTGCCTCCAATAGCCTCCAACAGCCTTCAACTACACCCAACAGTTCCAACTACTTCCCACCAGTTCCAACTACATCCAAACAAACAGACTACAACTACCTCTAAATACCTCCAACAACCTCACACAAGCTCCAACTCCCTCCAGCAGCCTCCAACAACCTCCAAATATCTCTAACAACCTCCAACTTTATCCAACAGCCTCCAACAGACTCCACCCTGCAACAACCTAGAACATGTTCCAACTACCTCAAACAGCCTCCAACTGCCTCTAACACGCGCCAATGATCTCCAAGAGTCTTCCACCAGCTCCAACTACCTCCAACAATCTCCAATAAGCTCTAACAGCCTCCAACTACGTCCAACACCCTTCAACTACATCCAAAAACTCCAACTACTTTGCAACAGCTCCGACTCCTCTAACGGTATCTAACAGCCTCCAACCTGCAACAATCTCCAACAGCCTCTGACTACCACCAACTACCTCGAACAACCTCCAACAGCCCCCTAATATATCCAACAGCCTCCAACTCACTCCAACTATCTCCAAAAACTTCCAACTATCTCAAACAACATCCATCAGCCATCATCCAAGTATCCAACAACCTCCAACTACATCCAAAAACCTACAACCTACAACAACCTCCAACAGCCTTGAACATACTCCAATCAGGCCCCTACTGCCTCCAACAACCTTCAACTTACTCCAACTACTTCAAATCAACTCTGACTTCCTCCTCCTCCTCCAACACTCTCAAACTACCTGAAATCAGAGTCCAATTACCTCCATACCCTCTATCAATCTCCAACTAACTTTGTATCCTCCATTGTTATGAATCTACATATTAACACAAAGACAGCCTCCAACACAAAGAAGAAACTGAAGTCACCTACGTCCTCATATCCACCTGCCAATCGTCCAACCGTCTATCCCCTCCTTCTTCTTCTTCTTCTTCGTCTTCAGGTGATCATTCAAACATTTAACTTATTGAAGCAGCAGCAGAAACTTTCCTCTGTGTTCTTTTCTTTCTAACAACCAGAGAACAATAAGCAGCAGAGCAGCACCGCCCAGATCCTGACGACACTTCCCTCCAACAACACCACACACAGGAACGAACACACACACACACAGGAACACACACACACACACACCTCCTGTACGACCTCCGACCCCTCCTCCTCCTGTTCTGGTCTATTTATGTCTAGAGGGAAACGGGAGGAGGATGGGAGGAGACCAACACAGTGTGTACAGTGTGCGTGTGCGTGTTTCTCTACATTTCTCAGTCACATGACCTCACAGAGGTCGGCCTTCCTCAGTGACGACTGAAGCTCCTTAAAGACCACGAGGAGTCTTTGAACAAGCACAAACATTAGCCTGGCTTACCATAAAGACTTGAAGCAGATGGAAACAGCTAGCCTAGCTTAGCATAAAGACTTTATGCAGATGGAAACAGCTAGCCTAGCTTAGCATAAAGACTTGAAGCAGATGAAAACAGCTAGCCTACAGTTAGCTTTGCCTGTGTAGATGTGTGTTGCGTACAGGTGTGTGAAAGTGTGTGTAAAGTGGTTACAGGTGTGTGAAAAGGTATGTGAAAAGGTGGTTACAGGTGTGTGTACAGATGGTTACAGGTGTGTGAACAGGTGGTTACAAGTGTGTGTACAGGTGGTTACAAGTGTGTGTACAGGTCGTTACAAGTGTGTGTACAGATGGTTACAGGTGTGTGTACAGGTATGTGAAAAGGTGGTTACAGGTGTGTGTACAGATGGGTACAGGTGTGTGTACAGATATGTGAACAGGTGGTTACAGGTGTGTGTACAGGTGTGTGTACAGATATGTGAACAGGTGGTTACAGGTGCGACATACCTGAGCCTCCTTTTAGCCAGGCTCCTGGAGCAGATCCTCTCCATGCTGCTCTGCAGGTTGAGCAGAGCAGTGATGGCCTGCTTCAGACACTCTTTATCCTCCTCGTCCTCACTCTTCTCCTCCAGTTGCTAAGGAGACAACAAAACAAACACACCTGAGAGGACATCATTAGCAGGGCAGGTGAAGCACCAAACACTAAACAGAGAACAGCTGGACTGATATTAAATGACCAGTACCAGAACCAGCAGCTGAACTTTTTAACTGTCAGGACAGAAGTGAGAAGACTTAGCCTAGAAGATCTTGTCTACAGAGGCTACAGGAAGTGGGCAAGGTCTGAATCGGAACCAGAACCAGCAGCAGCAAAACGTGAGCAGGCTCAGTAAAATGTGGTCTCAGTTGGTCTGTCCTGTTCGTTCAGAACAGTCACAGAACCGAACCAGATCAGGATAAACCTCCCCCGTGTAACCCCCTTCAGCCCTGCAGTAATCTGCAGATCATGACTGGAGGTATTTCAGAGATTTAAATCCACTAGGCCACAGCTCAGAGTCCCAGACCAGGACCAGGACTGGATCTATTGTGGTCTGAGTGGGAACCAGCAGATGATACCAGTCTGGATCTATGCTGGTCTAAAGAAGCTGAATTCAAAGACCTGTCAGTCAAACTGACAGAGACAGCATCAGCCAATCAGCTGGGCTAAATTCTGGTTGTGGGCAGGGCTACACTGGACATTTAAATGACTGACTGGGTCGGCGAGGGAGTACCGGCCCCATATGTGTAGTACAGTGGTTTGCAGGTGGTGTACAGGTTTGCTACAGGTGTTGTACATGTGTAGTACAGATATTGTCCAGGTGCAGTACAGGTTTGGTATGTTGCAGTCTTACCTTGAGAATCTCAAACAGGTGCAGACAGTGGTAAACAGGAGTGAGCAGCAGTCTGGGCAGAACGTACTGAACAGCTTCTTTGAAACCTTCACAGATGGACTGAAGACAGACAGAGAGACAGACAGGTAGACAGAGAGAGAGAGAGAGAGACAGAAAGAGAGAGAGAAAGTGAGAGACAGACAGAGACAGACAGACAGAGAGAGAGAGCACCTTTACTTCCTGTTTTTTATCATCCTCTTTATATACTACAACACCCATGAGCAGTTAGCATGGTAACAGTGAACCTGCCTGTTGGAGGTGGAGCCTGAAGGTCTGTGATGTCATAGCTCAGGAGGGGCGGTGCTTACCTGGAGGTGGAAGGCGGCTCCTGGTTTGGATACCTGACTCAGGAAGTGTTCATGGAAACCAGAGCGCAGGATGTCCTGAGCATATGTCTCATAGGGGTCAAAGGCCAGCTCCTGAACCACAGACAGGTACAGAGTCACACACAGGTACAGACAGGTACAGAGTCACAAGACAGGTACAGAGTCACAAGACAGGTACAGACCTCAGCCAGGTCCTCGAAGCAGCTTCCCACCAGAGGATGAGGACTTCCTTCATCGGTCATCTCCACCGTGTCCTCGATCAGACCCAACAGCTTCACCGTCACCTCATGGATATCAACAATCCGACTGAAGATACTGTCCACGTCCTGACAGACACGTACAGACAGGCAGACATACGGTCAGAAGGCTGAACACACAGACAGGTGAGCTGATGGACAGGAGTACGTACGTGCTGGGAGAACAGCATGGGGCTGGAGGTGAAGGGCTCTCTGAACACCTTGATCAGCAGGTTGAGCTGCCTCAAGTACTGACGGCCGTCAGACATGAAGCTCCTCACCAGCTCGTAGTAACTCTGCTCCTCATTGGCTGACGGCTCCTCGTCCATCAGAGGGAAGCCACTGATGTCCTCTTCGTCCTG
This sequence comes from Protonibea diacanthus, assembly GCA_028641955.1. NCBI lineage: Eukaryota > Metazoa > Chordata > Actinopteri > Sciaenidae > Protonibea > Protonibea diacanthus. The sequence continues at coordinate 112,254 of CM053977.1, read as the reverse complement.
GTGGAACATGTCCATCAGAACCTGAGAAGTGAGACAGACAGGCAGGTAAGACAGACACACTTAAAACATGTTCATTACCATCAGTTTGAACACGATCAGCTGGAAATGGTTATAATGTGTGGACCCTGTGTGTGTCCATGTGTGGAGAGATTCCACATTGACAATGCAGTGCTCTCTGAAATCTGACCAGCTGGTGATGGACAGCTGAAGGAGGAAAAAGGTACACTTTCTTCTGGAAAGCAAAGCCTGCAAATGAGCCATGTATCCATGGCCTGGGCCTCATCAACCACCTCTATGAACTCCCTGTGGGCATCAATGAACACCTAATGACGATACGCTTCACTTGCAAGCAGTCAAATGGCCACCTTTATTAGTGCTTATGCCCCAACAGTTGATAAAGTTAAGGAGACCTTCTATGCTGACCTTGACAAGAATCCATCTAAAGTCCCTGAGGAGGACAAGACAATCCTACTTGGAGACTTCAATGCGAGAGTGGGACTAAACCACTATCTATGGAGAAGCGCGCTGGGGAAAGAAGGGGCTGGAAAAATAAACTCCAGTGACACACTACACAGCACAGCCTGGTCAACCAACAGAACACATTCCCATCATTTAAAACATCAAGGATGCATCCAGGGCTGCTGCTAGCAAATTTGGTGCCCTATGTGTAACTGCTTTGTGGTGATAGCCTAATCGAACAAACCAGTGTGATGGGGGGGAGCCAGGGCACCAAACCACAATGTGTTTTATTATTCTGAGAAAATGTTGCTTATAGTAGACTAATGATGCACATTAACATCAAGGATTTGAGCTACGGCATTGGCTTTTGAGACACTGTGGTCTTTATTTGACCACACACACGTATACACTGTACATTTAGTCCTCCAGCTAACCTGCAGCTCCTCCATCAGCACACATTTACCTGCTTGCTTGTCTCCACCGCTCGTTGTATTCCCAAAGGGAATTACGCTACGATGATGATAATTGGGCCATTTTGGTACCCCTCTAGCATATGATGCCTTATGCGCAGTGTGTCATGTGCAGTATGGTAGCGACGGACTGGATGCATCCTTGCTCTAAACTCTGGCACATCACTGACTATGTCATTGTCCACCGTGATGTGCTTAACACAAAAGCAATGACTAATGCAGATGACTGTTGGACTGACCACTGCCTCATCCATCATGTCTATAAACTTAATGTAGAAAAGAAGGATGCAGAAAAGACAGAGCCAACCAGAGCTTAACCTCGAGCAGCTGGGTGATACCACCTACCTCAGTACATCTCTCTCTCTCAGTACAGACCTGCCTAAGCAGTATCCACATGATGCTGAAAAACACTGGGGCAGGCTTTCTACTATTATCAGCAAAATCACCCTTTGTCACAAACGACACCGAAATTCAACAGCTCCTGGACATCAAGTGGCAAACTGTCACTTATCACCTGGCAAAATAAAAATCAAGTGTAAGGTTAAAAGAACAGATCACACCAAAGCGAAGGCAGCCGTCCAATTGAATGTTAGTAAACTGAAGAATCAGTGGTGGACAAAGAAGGCTCTGGAGATCTAGCAGCTTGCTGACTCTGGAGATACCAGAGGATTCTTTGATTCCACAAGAGCAGTATATGGCCCCAGCTACCATCGCCTAACCCCCTTCACTCTAAAGATGTGCTCACCCTGCTGAAAGATAAAGAAGCAATAACAAAAAAGTGGGAAGAGCATTAAGACACCACCTCTGAGATGGAGGCCCTTGAAGAATTCCCTCAACAACCTATAAGTGAGAACATGGGGGAACCACCCAACCTAGAAGAGGTGCAGGATACTATTAAGTAGATGAAGAACAACAAGGCTGCTGGTCCTGATGGCATCCCAGCTGAAGGAAGGCGGACCCAATCTCCTTAAAGACATCCATTCCCTGGGAACAAGAGAAAATACCAGCACAACTTAGGGATGCCCTAGTTGTCTCCATCTTCAAGAAGGGAGTAAGTGCTTTCCCTGTAGCTCGGGTTTTGGCCAACAGACTCACCCCCCTGTCAGAAGGCATTCTTCTCGAGTCTCAGAGTGGGTTCTGCCCAACCAGAGGCACCACAGACATGATTTTATGATTTTCATAGACCTCACACCAAAGTCTTTGACTCAGTGAACCATTGGGCTCTGGCTGGTTCTGGCAAAGAGTGGTTGCTGCATGAGAATATGTCAGCTACAGTCCTCAGTGGCTATGAAACAGAACCCTTGACACAGAAGTCAAACAGGGATGTGTCATTGCTCCAACACTGTTGTTCATTGCTCCTATCCTCCATCTCAAAGATAAACATCTGCCCCATTGAGTCAAAATTATGTGCAGAACTGATGGGCTACTTTTTAACATCAACTGATTCAGGGCTAAAGGTCGAATCATCACCATATCATGGAGCTGCAGTATGAGGACGACAAGGCCCTCTCTGAAGAGGAACTACGAGTGACCACTGATAGTGCTAGTGTGTGTGTGTTAGGGTGTATGTTAGCATGTTAGCACCTTGTCAGCACACATGGCCACAGTGATGTCCTGCTGAGAGATCTCGTAGTGTCGGATGTTCCTGACGTAGTTTCCTGCCAGTTTGAGGATGTCAGCAGAGATGTACTCCAACACAGCCACCATGTAGACTGACACCTGGTGGTCGATCTTATAACCCAACACTTCCTGACAACACAAAGCATCATGGGAAACACAGTGAGTGATGATGAGGCAGACAGTGGCTGTGTCTCAATTCAGGGGCTGCATCCTTCGAAGGACGCATTTGAAGGCTGATTACGTCACAACGCTGCGCGAAGTCTGTCCCAATTCGAAGGCTCTTTCAAATGCGGCCTTCTTTTCCCTCTTTTTTGAGGATGCACCGCATCTATCCTTCGCGGCCTCACATATCCCAAGATCCTTTGCGCACCTCTGTTCAGTGCCGGGAAACATATCACAATGGCAACACCAAATGGCAAGGAATTCACATTTAAATGTAAATATTGTTTTTTTTTTTATATATTTGATTACTTTTACTTATTACTACCTATACTTTTACTAATTACTTATATTTTATTGTGTTTTTTCAACGGCTACGTTAAAAGTACCAACTGACGGCAGGTGTGCAGCTGGTGACGCAACCAGGAAAAGCTTCGAAGGCTAGACCGTCTCATTTAACAACAGTTGATGCGGCCTTCGAAGGACCTTCAGAAGGAGTCGCCGCGAAGGCTGCGTCCTTCGAAGCATACAGCCCCTGAATTGAGACACAGCAAGTGACAGAAGAGAGAGGGCTGCGTAGGTGTACCTTGAGCAGTGGGTGGATTTTGTCGACAGGTAGAGCCAGCGGGTTCCTCCTCTTCCTCTTCTCGATGGCGGCCTGAGCATCAGCGATCGCCCATTTATCGATCGGGTGAGGAAAACTCTTCTGGACTCGCTCCTAAAATGGAGAGGATGGGACCCAGACTTAACATCTGTATTTGTGTGGACTAAACATCTGGACCTGTGTGGAGTAAACATCTGCACCTATGTGGAGTAAACATTGCACCTGTGTGGACCAAACATCTGAATTTGTGTAGACCAAACATCTGTATTTGTGTGGACTAAACATCTGGACCAAACTTCTGGCAAAGATGTTTCTGATTGGATGAGTGTCGTTGATCACACTGCAGGTCACACCTGCACTCTGCTCTGATTGGACAGTCACTGACCAATCAGACACAAACTAACAAAAGCAATGTTTCTATTGAAGCCAATCAGCTCCTGTCTGGACTCTGACATCACACAGGTAAATAGGTAAATAGGTAAAAGATATGTCTGAATGTGTCACCTCGACGTCCTGCACGGTTCGGGGTTGAGCCTGACACAGCATGCTGAGCAGCAGCAGGATCAGCTCCTCGATGTACTGCAGCGCCTCCTGCTGGGACACCAGGTTAGGATGCACCTGATTCAGTACCTGCAACACACAGAACGACACATCAGCGTTAGTTCAATATAAACTAAGAATGTTTATCAGTTAACACAGTCTAATGTTTGGTGTGTGTTGCCTTCAAACAGCATCAGTTCTTCTTGGTAAACAGCTGGTAGGTTGTTCCAAACATGTTAAACCACAGATCTTCTGTGGATGTAGGCTTCCTCAGATCCTTCTGTCTCTTTGTGTAATCCCAGACAGACTCCATGATGTTGAGATCAGGCCTGTGAGGGTCATACCATCACTTCCAGGACTTAATGGTGTTGTTGATGGTCTTATTCATAGTGGCTTAATGTTTGGGGTCAGCATTGAGGACATTAATCCTGACCAAATCTACAGCTCTATTTGCAGAAATGCAGTCCTAAACTTGCAGGAACCTCCACCATGCTTCACTGTTGCCTGCAGACATTCATTATTGTAGTGCTATGCAGCCCTTCAGTGAACAAACGTCTTCTGCTACAGCCAAATATTTAAAATTTTGACTTATCAGTTCTGCCATTTTCTGCACCCCAGTTTCTGCATAGTTCAGTTTCTTGTCCTTGTTTCCATGTCAGACGTTTGGCATTTTGGCTGAACCTCTTCCACAAAGACCACTTCTAGCCAGACTTCTCTGGACAGTAGATGGGTGTACGTGGTTTCACTGGTTCCTGTCAGTTCTGAGCTGATGGCACTGCTGGACGTTTTCAGATTTTGAAGGAACCACTATGATCCTGCATGCTGCCAGTTTCTTTGTGCTTCTTCAAAAGAGCTCGAACATCTTGAAACCGCAGTCTGCTTTGGAATCTTTGTCTGGAGAGACCTTGCTGATGCAGCAGAACTACCTTGTGTCTTGTTGCTGTGCTCAGTCTTGCCATGATATATGACCTGTGACATCAAACTGTCACCACAGCCTCACCTTGGCAGCAGAGTCTGACTGTTCCTCACACAGTTTGAATCTGTTTCTGTTTCAATTAATGTCTCTGTTTTACCCTTCACATGAAACTGATGATCATTAACACCTGTTAGGCACAACTGGTTGATCACACACCTGACTGACTATAATCCTACAAAACCTGATCTCTCACACACACACACAGACGTATAAATATATACGCACATTTATATCTATAAAATGTGTATATATATATATATATACATACACATGTGTGTGTGTGTATACACATTTACATGTATACGTGTGTATGTGTGTACCTTTTCCAGTGAAGGCACCAGCAGGCCTCTCCATTTCGGTGCGTTCTCCTCGTTGAAGAAGTCGTACTGCAGCTGGGCCGCCTGCATGGCTGCTGCTGCTGCTGTCTGAGCGCCGCAGCGGGACCCGACACGCACGGTTCGCCGGTTTACATGAACGCTGAGCGCCGGAGCCTGAGTCCAGCAGGGAGGATGAACCCGTGAGCCTCAGAACATCCAGCGGGGGCAGGCCGATCCTCCAGAACAGATGCTGTCACTGCGACCATCCTCGGCCGCTCTGCGGAGAGCTAGCTGCGGCCAGATGTTACACAGGTAACGGTTAGCTCTGCAGCAAGCAGCTAACTGATGGGTGTAGTTGTTTTTACCGAGATGATAGCATGGTGACCGTTAACCGTTCCAGACAACAGTACCGGGACAGCGTGACAGACACACCGTGAGCTAACGCTGCTGAGCTGGCTGATATGTTAGCCCGTTAGCATGTAGCCTGTGTGGCTAACGTTAGCAGCCCGGGGACGGATCCATTTGCTGGTTTCATGAGGTGACAGGTGACCAGCTGCTAGTTATCGGCAGCCTGTGTGTGTGTGTGTGTGCGGACAGACTGTGACGGTTACTCGGGTTAATGGTGTGAATCAACGGGCTGTTCGGTGCTCTCTGCTCCGCTCCACAGCTAACATTCTAACCCAACACACCGACTCTCCTGCGGGGCGGCTCCGTTATTTTAACCCAAGACCCTCCCACTGTGGGTCCGTACCTCCGGCTCTGTCCCCCGGACTGTTTCAGTCACCAGCTCCAGCCCTGGCCTCCCTGCAGGCGGACAGTCGCTGATCAAACGGCCGTCGGTCGTTGTGAGTCCGGTGTGCGGTACCGTAGTCTGTGGAGCACCTGAGCATGCGCGCGGGGCGGATTCTGACGTAGATGGGCAGGGCTGAGAATGCGCGCTTCATAGAGACGGCGGGGCAGAGTGACGTAGGTTGTCATCTGGCGTCAATGTGTGGTACTGCAACTAATACAAAACAACTGAAGTACAACTGAAACACAACAACTAATACACTTCAACTAATACAAAACAACTGAAGTACAACTGAAACACAACAACTAATACACTGCAACTAATACAAAACAACTGAAGTACCGCTGAAACACAACAACTAATACACTACAACTAATACAAAACAACTAAAGTACAACTAATACACTACAACTAATACACTGCAACTAATACAAAACAACTAAAGTACAACTGAAACACAACAACTAATACACTGCAACTAATACAAAACAACTAAAGTACAACTGAAACACAACAACTAATACACTACAACTAATACAAAACAACTAAAGTACAACTGGAACACAACTAATACACTACAACTAATACAAAACAACTGAAGTACCACTGAAACACAACAACTAATACACTACAACTAATACAAAACAACTAAAGTACAACTAATACACTGCAACTAATACAAAACAACTAAAGTACAACTGAAACACAACAACTAATACACTACAACTAATACAAAACAACTAAAGTACAGCTGAAACACAACAACTAATACACTACAACTAATACAAAACAACTAAAGTACAGCTGAAACACAACAACTAATACACTACAACTATTTACAAAACAACTAAAGTACCGCTGAAACACAAAAACTACTACACTACAACTAATACAAAACAACTAAAGTACAACTGAAACACAACAACCAATATACTACAACTAATACACAACAACTAAAATACAACTGTAACACAACAACTAAACTACAACTAAAACACAACTAAACTCAACAACTAAAACACAACAACTAAAGTACAACTGAAACACAACTAATACACAACAACTAAAACAAAACAAATAAACTACAACTGAAACTCAACAACTGAACACAAAAATACACAACTAAAACACAACAACTAAACTACAACTGAAACCCAACAACTCACCTACGACTAAAACACAACTGAAACACAACTAAACTACAACTGAAACTCAACAACTAAACACAACTAAACTACACTAATGTTTTCTTGATTTGTTGAGTTCTTTCATAAAATGTCAGGTGACATCAACACTTCTGTTGTTCAGTTTGTTCATTCAGTGTTTCTGTTGTAGATGTGAAGTGTCATTCAGCGGGACATGAAAAATGATCGAAAACGATCCCCAAGGGCAAAAACCCTCCACAGTCCATATTTAAAATTTGATGTATGACATGCACCTTCGTCCAGAGGGGGTGCTATGTGAGCACACCTGTGACACAGGTTCATGACTTTAGTCACTTACATTAATTAGTACTTACTGTGGTTCATGTTTTGTTGAGAAGGAGATGGTGTGATGAGGGTCAGGTCTCCTCCTCAGAGTCCATTTGTAGATGAGAAGAAGGGAAGAGAAAGATGGAAGTGTCTGGATGAGGGATCTGAACTAATGCATGTAAGCACATCACCAACCTTAAATCGAAGAGACACTTTACCTTCTTTCAACACAACCTGCTGCCCATCTTCTCCAGGACACTTAGACATGCAGACTGGAGGTGCACTAACCATGTGAGTGTTAGACCATTGAGATTTATTAGGCACTGAACTGTGGATATTTCACATCAGGCTACAGATACTAACCTTTTCCCGCTGGAGGGCAAACTCATGATCCGTCCTGCTCTGCCTCTGATTGGCTCATATTTTGTTTCCTTCATTGAAGTCTCAGGGCAAGCCAATCAGAGGCAAAAAACAAAGGTAAAGAGTACCCATCATGAAGATGTTGACTATATATATGTGTGTACTGAGTGTATGCTGCTGTAACACCCTGCTTATGCGTTTCCTGTCAACTCAACACCACATTCAGTTATCGAGCAGCTGAAGCATCTCTAACTGTAGTTTCCACGAAATCACACGGACTGTAATTCACACGTCTGCAGCGTGGCGGAGGCGTCGATCCAAACTCATGGCTGCTGTCATGTGACCAATTATGTGAAAAGAAAAGTGTCAAGCTGCTGAGTCCCATCAGATGAGCTCTGCATCAACACCACATCCATGATTTGATGTTTAATTCAAGGGAAACAATCAAACAATAAAGCAAACATTTCCATCTTCACAAACACATTTTAATCTTTAATACTTCACTAAAAATCAAACAAACATGAACATATCTGTAAAGAGAAGAGTCAGTCTGAGGAGGTTTAGATCATTTATTTACAGCTGAACACCAAAAGACTGAAGAGACATTGAGCATTCAGCAGGGGGCAGCACAGGGCTTCAGAAGGAACAGGAAGGGTATGATGGGGTTTAGGGGATATCAGTGGGTTTTAGAAGGTATCAACAGGTTTAGAGGGTATCAGCAGGTTTTATAAAGTTTCAGCAGGTTTAGAGGGTATCAGCAGGGTTTAGAGGACATGAGACAGTTTTAGAGGGTACTAAAGGTTTTAATAGGATACTAGGCCATTTCAGGGAGCACAGGAGGTATATGATGGGGTTAGGACTAGAGTATTAAAAGATATCAGAGAGTAAAGGACAGGTTTCAGATGGTACATGAGGTATATTATAGGGTACAGATGGTATCAGAAAACTTTAGAAGATGCACGATGGGGTATCAGAGAATATAGGAGGGGCTTGGGGGCTTCAAAAGGTATCAGGCCATTTGTGGCTTTGAGTATAGTATGACTATGATGGGGAATAAGAGGATAAACTATGAGAAGGTATCTGGGAGAATGAGGGATTTAGATAGTCTCCTAGAATATAATGGAGGGTAAAAGGGTGTTCAAAGGTATCTGAGAGTACAGGGCAAGTATTGGAGTATCAAAAAGGAGTTCAGAAGGGGTATGATGGGGTATAAGAGGGTGTGGCAGGGGTATCAGAAGTTATTGGGAGACTGAAGAATGTACAAGCTTTTATAGAGTTTAAGAAGGTGTCTGGGGACTCAGAGAATATAAGAGGGGTAGGATGGGAGTGAAGAGGCATCCGAGGGGGCATTAGAGTTTCAGGAGGGTATGATGGGGTATGGAAGGTATTAGAGAGTGCAGAAGTGAATTTAGAAGGTATTTCTGGAGGTTTCAGGAGGAAAGTATTATAGGAATCAGGTGGCATCAGAATGTTGAGGGCATCAAAGGGTACAGGAGGGATATGGTGGGCAATTAGAGGGCATCAGAACACATAAAAGGATATAAGAAGACTGAGGAGAGTATTAAAAGTGGTCAGAGGTTATAGGACAGGCATGATGGAGTATCTGAGGGTATAGGAGGTGTATCAGAGGATTTGAGAGGAGACACCAGGAGATACGGGATGGGTATCAAAAGGTAAAAGAGGGTGGTCAGGTCTCTCATTCATGAGGACTGGCTCTAACTCTAACCCCAGACCTCGTGTTATCCACAGGATGCCCTCAGACTCTCTTGCTAGTCCTGGTCACCTCACATCCCCTTCCACCTACTCACTCTCATCAGCTCTGCAGTTACCTGACCTTCCCACCCACTCTTACCTGTTCCCAATTTGTTGTCTGTGTGAGTGTATTAGAAGAGAATGATGGGGTATCAGTCTTTCAGAGGCAATAGGAGGGGTATCAGATCTGATGAAGGAACGTTCACTCCTCCATTAGCATGTTTCTTTAGAGAGTTCAGATGGGGGTATCAGAGGACATTAGGAGGGTATAAGAGGGTAAAGACATGACATCCAGCCTACTGTAGTATCTAAGACTGAGCTGAGGACGACTCAAGGTTTTCTGAATTCAAATTCAATAAATAATAAAGCACCAAGCAGCAGCATCATGTCAGTTACATGACAGATCAGTTTTTCTACACCTGGACCGCCTGGTACATTCCTGTGTGATAAATTAATCTGATCCCAGAGCAGTTGACTTTGTTTGATGAGTAAAGGGACTTCCTTCCATCCTGATGTTCTGTTGTAAATGTTCCACGTTCTCCATGATGTTCATTCTTCATACAGCAGGATGGTTAAACACCAGGTCAGAGTCAGTCTGTGGCTCAGCTCGCAGGTCTAACATAACACTGCTTCACTTCATTCAACTGTTCTCTGATGAGTAAAAAACACTGAATCTTATCTATGAATCTCTGAATCTATGTACACATCTGAGGATCCAAACTTTCAACACATACAAACATCCAAAGTTCAGCTGTTCAGCTTTGCCTTTGTTGGATAAAAAAACGTTTCCAGAATTAAACTCCTCTGACTCTGTACACACTGTATGTTTAAACTCACTGCTAACGTCATACATTCAGTTGTCAACCAAAAACACTGATGTAGTTTTCTTTCATTTGAGTACTCACAGACAAAAAGGCTGGAAATGAAGTTAGCGTTAGCTTTACTGTTAGCATTCACTTTAGTGTTAGCGTAGACCTAACGTGAAGGGAAAACAGAATCAGCCGTCACATCAGCCCATTCAGCTAAACAATCAACATCACGTTGATGATGTAAAGAAACAGAAAACATCATTTCACTCATCTTTAGTTATTGATACACAAAAAGATGTGAGTTTCTATATACTGACGTCTAAATCGAGTACTCAAGTACTTGTGCCCATTGTTATTATACACTCAGCTGTACATATGTATGTATATGCAGCACCACCCAGAATGATCCTCACCTGTAACCTGTTCATATTTTTGGATTTGCACCTTGTTGATATTTGACATTTATGAACTCAGAATAAATAAAGTTCAGAGTTTTAGGGACTCCAAACGGTTTTAAAGATTTTCATGTCACATGTTTAAAGTCTGCTTGTTCTGAACTCACCAGGTGATCAAACTGTATCGACACCTCGAAGGACAGAAAAGTCTTCACAGCTAACATGCAGCGAAACTCTAAATCTGATGGATCTGAGGTTGATTCCTTCATGTTCTGTTTGTGTCACAGCAGTCGAGTCAGATCTCAGTCTGAAGACCTCCTCCTTAATGTGCTCCATTCGACTGGTCCAGACCTCCAACTCTGGACCCCTACTCAGGAGAAACAGCAGTGATGACATCAGTGAAGACTGTGGAGGACCTGGACCAGCCTTTTGTCCTGACAGTCTGATGTCATGACTGATTATGGACTGAGGTTCAACAAATCAGGTGAAGTGAGATTAGTCAGCTGATGTTCAGAGACCATCTGATTTCACATTAGCACTGATTCTGGTCCTGGTTCTGGTGTTCATATCACTGATCGTGAACTGACCTGCTCCCTCAGTCTGATTGATTTTGACCTGTGACATCATCAGGCTCTCCACTGTCCAGCGAATCAGAGAGGGGTTGTGGGGCTGCTCATTCAGGTTCATACTTTATTTTTGTGTTTTGTAACTGCGTTGTAACTGCAGAAGAAAAGGAAAGGAGGATACTGATTGGCTGCATTGAGTGATGGACAGTTTAACAAAATGCCTGCTGTTAGCCTGTTAGCATGTACTACAGAACACTGTGACATCACTGCAGCAAGACGAAAGGATGTTGATCTCAGTCTGACTCAGACTCGACTGCTTAGTCTTAGACCTCAGAGTGTGTGTGTGTGTGCGTGCAGCTCTGCCTGGACCCACCTCCAATCTTTCCAGAACCCAGGTCACATAAACCTGGTGTAGCCGGGTTTAGTGAACCGGTTCAACAGACATTGTCCATGGTTTCTGTCATTAACCCCTCCTCCTCTGTTTGATTGACAGCTGGTGGATCAGACGGAGGACTCGCGGGCGGTTTTGGAGCGCAGAGCTCCGGCCCGGCTCAGGAAGGGGAAAGTAGTACCGAGGCAGCCGGCGGCCACAGTCAGACCCAGACTGGCCCAGGCACAGCAGATAGACCAGCCATAACCATGATCCACATCAGCTGGCAGACCGTAGATAAAGGGAGGGTTTCTGGAGAGGTCGTAGGTCACACTAGCTGCATACGTACAGAGAGAGATGGTGCAGAAGATCCCTAAAGAGACCAGAGACCACATCAGAGACCATAGACCACTCTCCCTCACACAAACACTCACTCCTTCACTCACTCACTCAGTTACCTGCCATGAGGAACAGCAGTCCAGAGACGTGCTGCGTCAGACTCTCCTCCCAGAAGAAGCCGACTGACACCACAATGCTCCCGCAGAGCAGGACGGCTGCCGCCATACCCAGAAACCCTGCCGTGATGCGCCGCAGGTCTGAGGGACGAAGCATAAGTAAACAAAGGTACCAAAAGGTAAACACAGATACAGGCAAGTAAACACAGGTATACTCAGGTACACTCACGTAAACAGGTACACTTGGGTACACTCAGGTAAACGCAGGTACACTTGGGTAAAAACATGTACACACAGGTAACCACAGGTACACTTAGTAAACACATATACACTCAGGTAAACATAGGCACACTCAGGTAAACACAGGTACACTCAAGTAAACACAGGTCCATTCAGGTAAAGACAGGTGCACTCAGGTAAACACAGGTACACACAGGGAAACACAGCTACACACAGGGAAACACAGGCACACTCAGATTCACTTAGGTACACTCAGTGAAACACACCTCATATCAGATACCAATTAGAGATTACATGTTATTAATTACAGATTTTTGATTACTGATTGGTGATCATATATTACAGATTACTGATTACTGAGTAGTGATTTCATGCCTCATGAGTTTTCATGCTTGTCCACCTTGCTGCTTGTTACTAGTTGCCATGGAAACATGCTATGACAGTTTATGTAACAGTAAAGAGAGACAGTGGGGGGTTGAGCAGGAGTAGGTTACCATGGCAATGCACTCTGTTTCCTCATTTATCTCATTACGGACATCCTGTCTGTGTACCTGTGTCTGTGTGTGTGTGTTTGAGTGTGTGGACTCACGCAGCAAGTGCCACTCGTCCTGTTGGATAGTTCTGGTCAGGTTAAGAGGGATATTCCTCAGTCTGATTGGTTGAGAGAAGTGATACTTGACAGCTGTGCAACGATCTGCAATACCTGTGAAACAGTTGGGATACATGAGACAGGGAATTCTTGATTACTCCAAAGACTCCACACAATCCAGTCTTAAACACACCTGTGTTTCCAGTGTGTTGTGTATTTTTAATGATAACATACAGTTGCATGTTGACGTGTCATCATCATTTCTAGACTGACCCAGTAAATGTAGTCCACACCAGCTGGTACCACATTTGTATTCCTATTATTTTATCAAACACATGGACACCCAGAACCATTAGCAGACCCGTCTTCTTTGATCCACCCTGCTGGAATCAATGGATCTGATCTGGGTCCAGTGTAATGTAGTGTAATGATATGTAACATCATGTAATATCATTTGGAAAGCTGTAATCTGATGTGTGGTCTGAGTGTTGTCGGGGTCCAGATCCGCTCTGACCTCCAGGTTTCAGGTGGGCTGGCTGCCAAAGACTGCAGAGACCAAAAGTGCGGATGTCATTAATCCTGCAGAGTCTTAGGACAGGGTTTCATGCTGTAAAACCAGTCTGAAACCAGTCTGAGATCAGCCTCAAACCACCAGAGACCAGTCTGAAACCAGTTTGAAGTCATTCTTAAAACAGTCACCAGTCCTTAACTCAGTTTGAAACCAGTCTGAGGTCAGCATCAAACCACCAGAGACCGTCTGATACAAGTCTGAGGTCATTGTCAAACCAGCAAGGACCAGTTTGAAACCACTACCTACACTGATCTGGTTTAACAGCTGTATTCAGACAAATTGATCCATTATCTATAACCGCTGATCCTTTGCAGGATCGCAGGGAGTTGGAGCTGATCAAAGGTGCCGCTGGGTGAGAGGCAGGGTCAACCTGGACAGAACGATTATTATTCTCATGACACTGCAGTCCAGTTCCTCCAGTATACACATGAATACCTCAAAACACTACAAATACCATCACTACACACATCAACACCTCAAAATACTACAAATACCATAACTCTGACACAGAACTTTTCTTCATGACATGAAACAGATTTGATTCAAAAGTTATAATTTGCTAAGCTTGTACATTTTTTGACCACAAGCCTTGGCTACAAAACAATGTTAGTGTTATGTCTGCATCAGTCCACCCCACATGCTTCACGTGAATGTCAGCTCAGCTGAAAAGTAACAGTCTGATTCACAGGAAGTCGACAGCATTCTCCTCCATGTCCAGGAAACACCTACCTCCAAACCTACATATTGCTTACTAATGTACAAGCGTCAACAAGCCAATTACCATTTATAATGTAGTATGAAGTCAGTCTATTTCTTATATACAGTATATAGTCATTCTATTTCTAATGTACAGAATACAGTCAGTCTATCTAATGTACAGTATGTATATATAGTCCGTATATTTCTAATGTACAGTATACAGTCAGTGTATCTAATGTACAGTATGTATATATAGTCTGTATATTTCTAATGTACAGTATGTAAATATAGTCAGTGTATCTAATGTACAGTATGTATATACAGTCAGTCTATCTAATGTACAGTATGTATATATAGTCAGTCTATCTAATGTACAATATGTACAGTCAGTCCATCTAATGTACAGTATCTGTATATATAGTCAGTCTATCTAATGTACAGTCTGTCTACCTAATGTATAGTATGTGTATATATAGTCAGTCTATGTAATGTACAGTATGTATGTACAGTCAGTCTACCTAATGTAAAGTATGTATGCACAGTCAGTCTATCTAATGTACAGCATGTATGTACAGTCAGTCTATGTAATGTACAGTATGTATGTACAGTCAGTCTATGTAATGTACAGTATGTATGTACAGTCAGTCTACCTAATGTAAAGTATGTATGTACAGTCAGTCTATCTAATGTACAGTGTGTATGTACAGTCAGTCTATGTAATGTACAGCATGTATGTACAGTCAGTCTATGTAATGTACAGCATGTATGTACAGTCAGTCTACCTAATGTAAAGTATGTATGTACAGTCAGTCTACCTAATGTAAAGTATGTATGTACAGTCAGTCTATCTAATGTACAGTGTGTGTATATGTATATTTGTGTGTGTGTGTGTGTGTGTGTGTGTGTGTGTGTGTGTGTGTGTAGTCTGACCCCGGTCGATCAGCTTGTCGATGTCCGGGTCCAGGCTCTTGAAGTAGCATTTCCTCCACAGGCCATAGTGAGTGGAGAACAGCGGCCTGCCGCACTCGGTCTCCAGTATGCCCATCCCCAGGATGGCCCTCCAGTTCTCCAGCAGCTCCTCCTCTCTGCTCCCCACATGAACGGGCTTCATCAGCGCGACGTCCCGCTGCCGGGCCCCGCCGCTGCCGGTGTCTACCAGCGGCAGGTGATAAATGGGCATCTCCCGGTTCTTCTGGTCGTTAGAGTCGGATCCGTGGCGGTCGCAGTTGTCCTTGTGTCTGCGGGTGTCAGTCTCATACCAGTGGTCGGTGGAGATGGCGGTGACCAGCAACAGCAGGGACATCGCGCTGAGCGCGAGGCTCACCGCGGACACCGTCACCGTCACCGGCCGGGCTCTCTCCATGGCCGGGACATGGAGCGAGTCACTCCCGGTGCCGGTGCAGGTCCCGGTGCTGGTGTTTCCTTGGTTCCCGCCGCTGTCTCCGTTACAGGGCATCTTCCGCTGCCATCCTCGCTCGCACCCGTCAGCAGTTCCCCGCCTGCTCTCGAGAGCGCGTTGTCATGCCGACTCCGGACCGTCAGAGCTGCGTCAAGGTGACGGCAGGTAACACGCATCGGTACCGGCAGCTCACTCAGGGAACCTTCAGAATAAAACACTCGCTCACAACATAGCGTTACATGAGGTCGGAATTACAGCAGATAAAACACAACAACAATAACTAAAACACTACAACAACTCAAGCAACAACTATAACACAACAACACAACAATATCAACACAACACAACAACTAAAACACAACAATATCAACACAAAGCAACAACAGCATCATCAACAAGAACAATAATAAATCATACATAAATAAAGTTCTTCATTTCAGCCTTTTAAAACAAATGTGATGTTTAAAGTGCAGACTGTATGTTCGATTCAACAGGACACTTTCAGTTGTGTTTGTCAAACAAATTCAATTTGATACATACATACATTTAATACATTTGTCATCACGTTGAGAATGTTTTCATTCTCCCTTCTGTGTCAAGGCCTTGAAAGTCCTGATATTCCCAAAGCAAATAGATTTGTTTGGAAACACAATACCACTAATATGAAGTCTTATTTTGTATTATTTCATACACATGAACTCCCGCCACACCTGATCTAATAATCTAATAATCCGTTTCACGTCAACATCATTCCTGACTCGCTGAGTCTTATTTTGAAATCAGACACCGGAAGTGATAATATGATGTCACGCCGGCTGACTTGACGGTGCTGAGCTGGGTGTGGACTCTCTCTCTCTCCCGTTGTCTGTCTATGTCGCTCTCTCCTCAGTCACTGCGCACCAACACAGCTCCTTAAACATCAATTGAATATAACAACAACAACCACAACAACAACCACAACAACAACATAATCAACCATAATAACAATCACAACAATAACAATTCAGTTCAATTCAATTTTATTTATATAGCTCCATATCATAACAAACGTTATCTGGCAGCATAACTAAAGGATGACCTGAGTCAGCACTAACTATAAGCTCTATCAAAAAGGAAAGTCTTCAGTCTACTCTTAAAGGTGTTGACTGTGTCTGCCTCCATATCCCAGAATGGTAGTTTGTTCCACAGAAGAGGAGCTTGATAGCTGAAAGCTCTGGCTCCCAATCCAGTTTTGGAGACTATCATCACTCACAAAAATCAATCACAAAAACAACAAAATAATCAACAACCACAACAATTATTATTATTATTATTATTATTATTATTATTATTATTATTATTGTTGTTGTTGTTGTTGTTGTTGTTCTTTCAGTAGTCTTGATACATTCACAATAAAAGTTCTTTGTTTTCCAGAGTGTACCTGAATCTGTATGACGTTATCATACCAGTTTATTGACTATGTTCCTCACCTCTCTCCACTTTTACTTTCAGAGTGTAGAGTTATTTAAATTCCCACTTCCCCCTCATGCCTTGAAGGCATCTCCATTTTCCCAGCCAGTCGCTGTGTGGAGCAGAGCCCATGCGCGGAAGAAGCCATGGTAAAGTTGTCTTAACAGCGTCTGTTTGGTGTATGTCAGTCCGGGTCAGTCGGCTGGGTTCGGTCACAATTGGCGGGAAGATGAGCTGCTGTCCGGACACTTCCCGCAGAAACGTGCAGGAGTTCTTCCAGCTGATCCAGCGGGTCTGCAGCGGGACGTACAGGGACGCCTACAAAACGTGTACACCTGCGTGTGCGTGTACACCAGGTCTGTCTGTGTATTTGGCGGTTAGTCATTTATCCTTGGTGTCCTGGTGACTGTGGCCTCATGGGTAATCTCAGGTGACTGCCTGTCGTCCTGACAGAGTCAAACTGGACGTGACGGCAGAAAAGATGAAAGTTTGTCCGTCAGGTTGATCAATAATTCATCACCGTCCCTGCTGAACTGCAGGTTCCTGTAACATGATGTTCTCATCAATCAGAAAAATTGTGTGATGATCTGGTCCTGGCTTCATTCTCTGGAGGTTCTGGAGTTGATCTGAGACAGATTACCAGAAAATTCAGTTCACTGATCATGATTCTTTATTATTGACTTTATTGATTTCTCGAGGGTAAATTCTTTTTTCAATCATTTTTTACATTACCTGAAATAAAACCACAAACACACACACACACACACACAGCTATATAGCGGCACGCTGGGAGCAGTTAGGGGCTCAGTATGTTGCTCAGGGGCACCTCGGCAGTACCCAGGAGGTGAGCTGGCACCTCTCCAGCTAACAGGCCACCCTCCACACTTTCTGTGTAGTCCGTGCTGCATGTGAACCGTACAGATTGAGATACTACTGTGCAGGCAGTGTGTATGAGCTGCAGTCGAGGTCGTTGGTTTGAATCCTGCATATGTTGTTTTCTGCTGCTAATCAGCGATGCAGCGCACAATCTGCCCCCTCACCTTCACTGATCAATACCAGGGTGGACCGTTTCCCACGATCCTCAGCTCTGTGTGTGTGTCATTAGCATCGTTAGCATACCCCCCCCCCCATCAGAAGTTATTGATTGTCTTCCTGAAGCTCCATCAGCTTATATCGACCAACCGGATGGCTGCTGCTTCACCTTCCACAGGATTTGGGGGGGGGGGGGGGATAGCATGACTATCATAAGCTGTGCTTTAATCAACACTCAGTCAGAGTGCAGCAGTGTGTTCAGTCTGAGGTGTGAATATAATCGCTGTGTTGAAGTGCTGAAGTGGCGAGATGATGGAGGTCAGGGTGGGGGAATCGATCGGTGTCTGTCCTCCATCAGGTCCTCAGATCCCTGCAGATAAGTTCACCTTCTGTCCCACTGCAGAGACGGAAGAATAAAACTGTGAAGTCACTTCGTCCATCAGTGACCAAAAATCTGCTGGCTCTCTTAATAATTCATCTAGTTTGTCCTTCAATTAGGACACAACCTGCACACACACACACAAACACACACACACACTTCCTGTAGCTGTTTCACAATACAATAAACGCCTTCCACTGCTTCAAACTTGATCTGATGACACCGAAGCCAGTTTTATATTACTAATACTCATTATTACTGATACTCATTGTGGAGGGGGCGTGGTGCATCAGCTGCAGGGGAGAGGTGTGGAGAAGGCTCAGGGGAGTGGCGCAAGGGGAGATGATTAGCACACCTGCACATTGTTAACTAATCACTCTCCCCTTTATCAGTAGTGTGCTGGACCAGGCGGGAGAGGAGAATGAGACTGAAGACACACACACACAGCAGACTGCGAGACGGAGAAAAGGCCTGCAAACAGCTGTACTGTGTGTGTGAAGTTTGTTTGGGGTGGAAATAAAAAAGCCTGTTAAATGCCATCATTTTGAGAGTATTTGTACTGAGAGAACCCCGGTGGCAGTAAGTCTGTCACACTCATTATTAATAATACTCAGAATATTACTCAGACTGATAATGAGCATCTGAATTCTCCACAGCTTCTCTGTCAACTAAGCTGATCAAATGTCAAAATTTGAAGCCACAGTGATCAGGGTGTGGATTGATAGTCATCTTATTGATCAGTTTTGACAAGAACTGAACTGTGTTGAACCAACACACACACACACAGTCTCTCTCTCAAGCAGCAGCATCGATCAATTAATGTCCTCTGCACTCACACGTTCAGTTATATAAACTGAATTGCACAAATCTGTAGTAGCAAAAAATAAAAAAATACAAAGCAAATGATAGAATGAAATATCCTGTCTGTCTGTCTGTCTGTCTGTCTGTCTGTCTGTCTGTCTGTCTGTCTTTCTCTCTGTCTGATCGTCTGTCAGGGAAGGAGCAGCAGCATTGGAGAAGTGGCTGCATCAAGGTCATCACACTGGAGCCAGGTAGTAATCAAACAGGAAACTGAAACTGTAACATATGTGCATCACTGCATCACTTCACTGTGTCAATGCATCACTTCACTCTATCAGTTCACTGCATCATTTAACTGCATCATTTCACTGTATCACTGTACCATTCCACTACATCACTGCATCACTCCACTACATCACTGCATCACTTCACTGTATCACTGTACCACTCCACTACATCACTGCATCACTTCACTGTATCACTGCATCACGTCACTGTATCACTGTATCACTGTATCACTTCACTACATCACTGTGCGTGTTTGTGTGTGTGTTAGATGAGGTCTTTGGCATGGTGCAGCAGGAGATCCTGATGATGAAAGGCTGTAAACACTCCAACATCGTGGCATACTACAGCAGCTACCGTCGGTAACTGCTACCATGACAACAACATCAGAGCAGTGGGTGGTGGAGACAGTTGGTCCGAGCCAGCCAATCAGAACACATCTACAAACCATTAGAGTGTCTCACACTGTGTGTGTGTGTGTGTGTGTGTGTGTTTGAGCAGCAAGGAGAAGTTGTGGATCTGTATGGTGTTCTGTGGAAGAGGATCACTGCAGGACATCTACAGACACAAATATACACACAGATACACAAACACAAATACAAACAAATACAACTTTGAAGAACTTTTTTCACACAATCACAGTGTCTCAGTTCAGGTATAATAGAAATATTGAATAGAAATGTATGTGTGTATATATACAGCTTCTAGTTGTTGTTCTAGTTTGTTGATCATTGTTTAATACATGTGAGTTCAGGTGGAGCTGGAGCAGGAGACAGACAGGTGGAGGAGTTTGTGTCTCAGATGATTTCAGAGTTCTCTGACTCTGGTTCTGGTTTTTGTGGAACGGTTTTCCTTCCTGCAGCTTTGAAAAACTCAAACATCTGAACTCTGTTCAGTAATGAGAGTGGCCATCTTTAAAATTTGCTGTCCGCCCTCAGCTGTCCCTGTCGTCATGTCGGCGCCCACGCTGCCTTCATCTCCACATTCATTAAGGCAGCGGTGGTGAGAGCCGGGGGCGTCATCAGCAAGCATTAATGAGCAGAGAAATGCGGTGTATTCGGCTGCTCGATCTCATTAAACCTTAGCAAGGACGCTGGGAGCGCCACACCAACCCCCCCTCCTGCCCCCCACTGGTCTCATATCATGCTCCGCCCCCTGCAGAGAGGGAAGGGGGATGTAGTTGAGCATGGCCGGACTCCCTGCAGACAGATAATGATTCAGACGGCTTCAAATAACAACTTCCTGTGTGTGTTCTGTTCCACTGTTTTCACTACATTTTACAGGTGACCTGACAGTGTTTTCACTGAGTTCTACAGGTGACCTGATAGTGTTTTTACTGCATTTTTAGAGAACCTTGTTTTCACTGTGCCATGTGTGTTCCTGTGTGTGTTTCTGTGTGTCTTATGATGTATGTGTTACACAGCACTGAGACAGGACTCAAATGAAACACTTGGGACACAGGTACAAGAGGTAAGCGTGTCTTTAATGCCAGGCAGAGATTCGGTACACAAAAATACAGTCAGGTAATCAGGAAAACAATCCAAAAGGGCTGAGGCAAAGGCAGGGTCAAAAACAGGCGGGACCCAAAAAACAGTAATCATAAATATACTAGGAAGAAACTCTGGAAAGTAGGACACAAAAGACACCAACAGTCTGGCACTAGGGAAGGGGAACAAAGGGCTTAAATACACTGGGGTGATGAGGAGATCAGACACAGGTGTGGGTAATTAGGGGTGGGACAAACACAAGGCAGGAAACTAGGAGGCTGGAATGGGCGGAGAGGGAACTAGCTGAACGGCACCCATAACCACTCTTTGGGACCGTAACCCTCCCAGTCCACCAAGTACTGGCCCCTCCTCTGGACTACCAGCAACCGCATACACAGGGCCCCCACTCAATGACCCGGGATGTGGTGGGGGTCTGGAGACTGGGACCAGTGGACTTTCTTTAGCTGGCTTGAGACGGCTGATGTGGAACATGGGATGGACTCTCATGAACCGGACGTACTACGGTAAGCATATTCTGTCACTTCTGGTTATCCGGTTACTGCCATGGTGCTCTGTGCTCTGCTCATCTCTCAAACAGATTTTTGTATATTTTTTCACATCAGCGATTATCTACATATCTCTACACTATCCTTAGACTTGTTCTGTTTGTGCACAAACAGGTCTCTGAACTTTAGTAAGACATTAAATCTGACAGTTTTACCAGTTTCTGCTAGTCACACTAACTAGCCTAGCTATAGCAATGGCTTCTCTCTGCTCGCCTGCTCTCTCCTGTCCAGTGCGCTGCATGTTTAGCTACTCCTCGTCCTCCTTTAGTGATAATGGTACTTGTAATAAATGTAGTTTATTTGTAGCTTTGGAGGCGAGGCTCAGTGATTTAGAGGCACGGTACCGCACCACCGAACAGTCAGTAGCTGCTATAGTTAGCAATTCCCCTGTAGCTGGTGCAGTACCACCGAAGGTAGCTTCAGCTAGACGTCCCCCGGGATGCTGGGTGACTGTCCAAAGGAGGCATATCCCCAAAATGAAGCCCACGGTACACCACCAACCGCTCCACATTTCTAACAGATTTTCCCGCTCAGCAACACACTTGCTGAGAGGCCAACTCTGGTCATTGGCAGCCCCATTTTGAGAAACATGAAGTTAGCGACACCGGGGGTCATAGTTAAATGCATCCTGGGGACCAGAGCAGGCAACATCGAGTCAGATTTAAAACTACTGGCTAAAGATAAGCGTAGATACAGGCGGTAATGACACCCGGTTACGCTAATTGGAGGTCACTAAAATTAATGTTTCATAGGGGGGTGCATACGCCAAAATGATGTTGGACTCCATAGTTTTCTCTGGACCCCTGCCCAATGTGACCAGTGATGATATGTATAGCCGCATGTCGTCATTTCACCGCTGGCTGTCAAGGTGGTGTCCAGCAAACGATGTGGGCTTCATAGATAATTGGACACCTTTCTGGGGAAATCCTGGTTTGATTAGGCCTGAGAGATGGCATCCATACATCTACTCTTACATCTAGAAACATGACTAAGTTTATTAGTCGACCAAAACCGTGACAGCCCAGAGTTGAGACCAGGAAGCAGAGCTGCAGTCTTACATGCTTCTCTGCGCCTCCGTTAGAGCAGCTGCCCACCCAATCCTTTAGTATAGAGACTGTGGCTGTCCCCGTCCACCTACATTATTTAAAGATAAAACAAACAGAAGAGGAGTTCATCATAAAAACTTAATAAAAATTAAATCAACATCTCCAACAGTCCAAAATAAGATAATTAAAAGTAGACTCCTGAATATCAGGTCCTTGTCCTCTAAAGCTGTTTTAGTCAATGAATTAATATCTGATTATGATATTGATTTATTTTGTCTCACTGAAACATGGCTGCAGGAGGATGAATATGTTAGCTTAAATGAATCCACTCCTCCCAGTCATTGCAATACTCATATTCCTCGTTGTACCGGTCGAGGTGGTGGAGTTAGAGCCATATTTGACTCAAGTCTATTAATAAATCCTAAACCTAAACTAAATTATAATTCATTTGAATGTCTTGTCCTTAGCCTCACTCACCCAACTTGGAAAACATTACAGCCAATTCTATTTGTTACAATATATCGAGCTCCTGGCCCTTACTCTGAATTTTTATCCGAATTTGCATCAGGCTTGATCCTTAAAACAGATAAAGTAATTATTGTAGGTGATTTTAATATTCATGTGGACAACCACAATGATTACTGTGATACTGTGTTTATCTCTTGATTAGATTCAATTGGCTTCTGTCAGAGTGTAAATAAACCGACTCATTGTCTGAACCACACTCTTGATCTTGTTCTCTCATATGGCATTGACATTGATCATCTAATAGTCTTTCCACAGAATCCTCTTCTATCTGACCGTTTTTTAATAACTGGTCATTTATCCACTGTACAATAACACATGCCATACACAGTCCTTTATATTTATCTATATTCATCCTCCATACAGTTCTCTACATTTATTTTATCTGATCCTAGTTTACTTGAATTTTACTTTATATATTTAGTTAGAGTTTACTGCGGTAAGAGTTAATTGTTCTACTGTTTACTTTATATATTTAGCTAAGAGTTTTACTGTTTACTGTTAAGAGTTTATTGTTTATTATTTACTGTTTATGTTATATATTTAGCTAAGAGTCTATTGTTTATCTTATATTGTATTTTTTCATACCTCCTTTATTTTATATACAAGTGTCTGTATGCTCCTGGAAATTCAATTTCCTTGAGGGAGTCATTCCAAAAGGATCAACAAAGTGCAGTCTAAGTCTTTTGGCAGAAACTCCTACAGCAGATGTTTATCTGATTGTGCAGTAGCCAAATTTAAGGAAGTGATTCCTTCAGTATTGAATTCAATGCCATGTCTCAATGTAGCAGAGGACTTGTCTGCTTCCTTTAGCCCCTCACAAATAGATCATCTTGTTGATAGTACTAAGGCTCATTACAGACAACTCTCGACTCTATTACACCTCTGAAAAAGAAGATAATTAAACAGAGGAGGTTAGCACCATGGTATAGCCAGCGGACTCGTGACCAGCAGCTCTACTGAGCCATCTATTCCTTTAGGTCTAACTAGTAATGACTTCACGAGCTTCTTTGATGATAAAATTATAACTATTAGAGACCAAATTCATCACCTCTTGCCCTCAACAGGCACTGATCTGCATTGTGACACAGCAAGTTTGGAAACAGCTGTAAAACCTGATATATATTTAGACTGCCTTGCATCGACCTTCATCAAATAACTTTAATAATTTCTTCATCTAAGCCATCAACCTGTCTCTTAGACAACATCCCAACCAGGCTGCTCAAGGATGTTCTACCTCTAGTTAGCCCTTCTTTATTGGATATGATTAATCTGTCTTTATTATCAGGATATGTACCACAGCCCTTTAAAGTAGCCGTAATTAAACCTCTTCTTAAAAAGCCCACTCTAGATCCAGAGGCTTTAGCCAATTACAGACCGATATCAAACCTTCCATTTCTCTCTAAGATACTTGAGAAAGCTGTAGCCAATCAGCTGTGTGACTTTCTCCATAAGAACAGTTTATTTGAGGATTTTCAGTCAGGATTTAGAGTGCATCATAGCACAGAGACTGCACTAGTCAAAGTCACAAATGACCTCCTAATGGCATCAGACAAAGGACTCATCTCTGTACTTGTCCTGTTAGATCTTAGTGCCGCATTTGACACCATTGACCATCAAATTCTTTTATAGAGACTGGACCATCAAATTGGCATCAGAGGAACCGCCCTAAGCTGGTTTAAGTCATATTTCTTAGATCGATCTCAGTTTGTTCACGTCAATGATGAATCCTTCATGCATACCAAAGTTTGTCACAGAGTCCCACAAGGTTCTGTACTAGGACCACTTCTATTCAGTTTATATATGCTTCCTCTAGGGAACATTATTAGGAATCACTCCATTCATTTTAATTGTTATGCTGACGACACCCAATTATATTTATCGATCAAGCCTGATGAAACCAATCAGTTAACTAAACTCCAAACATGCCTTAAGGATATAAAAAAGTTGGATGACCTACAATTTTCTGATGTTAAATTCAGACAAAACTACAGTTCTTGTAACTGGACCCAAACACCTCAGAAACTCTCTTTCTAGAGACTTAGTTACTTTAGATTGGATCACCCTGGCCTCCAGCTCCACCGTAAAGAATCTTGAGGAGTCACAGGAGCAGTCATATGGTCGGTGAGGTGGCAGGGACTGGGCCCGGGTCTTATTTCTAGAGATTTAGTTACTTTAGATGGGATCACCTTGGCCTCCAGCACCACCGTAAAGAATGGAGTTGGAGTTGTTTTTGATCAGGATTTGTCCTGTAATGTCCTTTAATAAAACAGATTTCAATGACTGCATTCTTCCACTTATGTAACATTGCCAAAATCAGATGCATTGTATCTCAAGCGGATGCAGAAAAACTAGTCCACACATTTGTTACTTCTAGGCTGGACTATTGTAACTCTTTGTTATCAGGCTGCTCCAATAAGTCTCTGAGGACTTTGCAGCTAATTCAGAATGCTGCTGCACGTGTTCTGACAGGAACCAAGATCAGAGATCACATCTCTCCCATTTTGGCTTCTTTGCATTGGCTACCTGTTAAATCTAGTATAGAATTTAAAATTATTCTCCTTACATACAAAGCTCTTCATGGTCAGGCACCATCATATCTAAAAGAACTCATAGTACCTTACTACCCCTCTAGAACACTGAGCTCTCAGGATGCTGGGTTCTTTGTGGTTCCTATAGTTTCCAAAGTAGATTGGGAGCCAGAGCTTTCAGCTATCAAGCTCCTCTTCTGTGGAACAAACTACCATCCTGGGTTCAGGAGGCAGACACAGTCAATACCTTCAAGAGTAGACTGAAGACTTTCCTTTTTGATAAAGCTTATAGTTAGTGCTGGCTCAGGTCATCCCTTACTTATGCTGCTACAGGACTAAACTGCCGGGTCATTTTATCATTCATTGTAATTCATTGTCATTTTATCATTCATTGTAATTGTACAATATGTTTGTGTTGATTTGTTCTGTACATGTGACATCCATTGCATGTCTGTCCATCCTGGGAGAGGGATCCCTCCTCTGTGGCTCTTCCTGAGGTTTCTTCCACCTTTTTTCCCTGTTAAAGGGTTTTTGTGGGCAAGTTTTTCCTCACTCGAACCGAGGGTCTAAGGACAGAGGGTGTCACTCCCTGTACAGATTGTAATGCCCTCTGAGGCAAAATGTGTTTTGTGACCTTGGGCTATACAAATAAAATTTGATTTGATTTTAGACAGAGAACAGCTAGTCAATGCACAGAAAACTGATGACACTTTGTCTCCTTGTTTTTCTCTTGTAACAGATCCAAAATGTAATAAGTCTGGGTCCTACCTGATAGATGATGGGGTTTTGATGCGCCGCTGGTCCCCTCATTCTGGTCCAGCATATGAGTCTGTGACTCAGGTTGTAGTGCCACAGCAGTTTCGTTCCCAGGTGCTAGGTTTGGCTCATGACCATAGCATGTCTGGTCATTTAGGTATTAGAAAAACCTATAGCCGTATCCTCCGTTATTTCTTTTGGCCTGGACTAAAGTCAGATGTTGTGAAATTTTGCCATTCATGCCACACCTGTCAGGTCTCAGGTAAGCCAAATCAAGTGATCCCTGTAGCTCCATTAAAGCCAATCCCTGCCATTGGAGAGCTATTTGAACATGTTATTGTACACTGTGTGGGTCCCTTGCCGAAAACCAAGTCTGGAAATGAGTACATTCTCACTGTGATGTGTGTTGTGACCCGTTACCCTGAGGTTGTCCCATTGCGTTCATTAAAAGCTTGTGCCATTGTAAAAGCGCTTGTCAAGTTTTTCTCCACATTTGGCCTTCCAAGGTGCATTCAAAGTGATTAAGGATCAAATTTTATATCCAAAATCTTTGCCCAGGTCATGTCCAAGCTAAATGTGAACCACCACACTTCCAGCGCTTATCATCCTGACAGTCAAACCCTATTCACACAGAGAACGTAAGTGCCGCGGTCACCGGAGCTGATTGCTGCCACTCTAATCAATGAAACTATTCACACAGGGTGCGCCGGAACATCCCAGCAGCGTCTCTACGCGCTGCAGCACTATTATTCTGTAGCACTTCTATTTTTGACGCGAGCCGTTGCTGAATCCTGTCAATCTCAACAGAGCAGATTGCACCAGACAGGAAATCTGACACAGAATCAACGTAATACACTTCCGCCTCCTTTCAAAATAAAACACAATACGCAATTCCTGTAGCCTTTCACAGCGTCACATCAACATTACATTAGCAGTGAATCAATCAAAGGGTCTCAACATGAATGACAAGAGACTAATTGTTGAAGGGGAACAACACACAATAATTTATGACACAACAGATCCTTTTTATAATCTCTCCCACGTCGGAGAAGCAAAGTTAGCTGTTTGTTGTTGTTGTTGTTTCCTTTATACACAGTTTATCGCGGGGACTCACGTATGTTCAGGATTCTCGCGTGATCTTGTGATCTTGCATGAATACGGCTGGGTCGCTATGCTGCCATTACGCTGCTGTCACACGCCCGGTGTGAATACAAGCCGGGCAGACAATGGAGCTAAACCGTGGTGCAGCTGTTCCGCGGTGCTTACATCTCCGGTGCGAATCCCCAGTCAGGGTGCATTAGAGAGATTTCACCAAACCCTGAAAAGTATGCTTCACAAATATTGTACTGAGACAAATTGCGAGTGGGACGAGGGATTGCCTCTGTTGTTGTTACAGGAGTCATTAGGTTTCAATCCAACTGATTTGGTGTTTGGATGCCTGTTATGAGAGAAATTTCTCTCAAACAAAACTAGTTTGAGTGACAACATTCTGGACTACGTTAGTTCCTTTAGGGAGAGACTGCATCACGCTTGCGATTTGGCCCGTGATTCACTCTCCACTGCTCAGTCCAAAATGAAAACACATTTTGACGAAAAGTCTGTCGCGTGGTCCTTCACGCCTGGTGATCGCGTACTAGTTCTCCTACCTCTTGTTGGTTCTAGTCTACAGGCCAAGTTTTTGTGGTCCATATGTGGTTGACCGTAAGCTCAGTGAGACCGACTATGTAATTCACACTTCTGATTGCAGGAAAAAAGCTCCCATGTGTCACATTAACATGCTGAAGACATATGTTGACCGTGAGAAGAGTGCTCCATCTCCCATAGTTGCGCCTGTTGTCACTGTGTCTGTTGCACAGCCCCCATACAATCCCAGTGATGACGGGCTGAATGACAGACGCAGCTCCTTTTCATGTGCGTGCCTCAGAAATTCAGAAATTCTATCAAATCTAGATGCCCATTTGGTGCACCTGTCTGACTCTGCCAGGTCCAATATTGGCAGGCTTGTACAAAGTTAACAATTTACAACTTAAATGTCATCTTAAATGTCCAGCGTTGTCTCTAACATCTGGCATGTCGACTTAAAGGTCCAACACGTCCTTTTAAAGTTCTGTTGTGGTGTCTGAAAGGTCCGGTGAAGAGGATTTACTGACATCTAAACTTTTTTAAATGTTTCATCTTGATTTTTAAGACCATATCTTTATTCTTCTTTGTTCTTCATGTGTGCACAACAACATGGCTGACCTTTGACATTTTGCTGTGTATGTGTTACTGTGTGTGTTAGGTCTAAATTAGGTCTAAATA
The DNA here is from genome assembly GCA_028641955.1 of Protonibea diacanthus. NCBI lineage: Eukaryota > Metazoa > Chordata > Actinopteri > Sciaenidae > Protonibea > Protonibea diacanthus. The sequence continues at coordinate 83,484 of CM053977.1, read as the reverse complement.
GACCATGAACATGTTCCTGTCCTCTCATTTCAAAGTCCACAAAGAACAGACATGAAGTGAAGTGAAACACAGGCATGTGACGTGTAAAGAGTGACAGAATAATACATGAATTTAAAGAACCTGACAGATAGGATACACACACAGAGCCACACATGTATGTAAAGCAATAAGCATGTAAATGTGCATATTGAATGTATTAAGCTGCTGCAGTAGACACCTGAATGGCCTGCTGGGTAACAGGTTAGAATAATCAGATCAGGAACATTAATGAGTTCAGATACCTCATTAACACAAGACTGATTCTTTCTTTCTCTCTCTCTGAGCCCTGTTGCTGATGACCAAAATTCACTTTCAGCCACCGAAACTGAAAGACAAGGTGAAGTGGTGAGTGTCTATCTGTCTGTCATCGCATGGAAACAGTGATGTAACACTTTTGCATCCAATCAAGTAGCTACTGAATTATTAACACCAGCGAACCAGGTGCTGTTAATGCTAATGAAGAGAATATTCTCTTTGAATGTCAGCTGGAGCTGAAGACAGAACAGCAACATGAGCAGCACACTGACTGACTGCCAATCTAGTACTGGAATATTAAATCAGCACTGGAATGTTAAATCAGGTCTGGAACAATTATCAGGCGTTTCTAATAAAGATACTGAGAGACTTGACATGACTCTCTCTATCCTCTGTGATGAATGTCTATTTCCCATCTTACATCAGGTGTTTGTTGTTGGTTTTCTCATATTTAACAATTAACACCTTAGTTTGTATCATAACTGATGCCAATCTGCTCTTAGCTTCAGTGGTCATTTTTCCCAAACATTACTAATATGATGATGATGATGATGATGATGCAATTTTGACAGAAGATCAAAGATGAAAATGTTTGTGCTGCTGACAAACTACTGCAGGTACAATGATCGTGATGGTGATGGTGATCTGCCTTTACACCCCTCTCTGAGAAACTGCTGACATGTAGCCATCCTCCGGCACATTAGTTAGTTAGATAGATAGATAGATAGATAGATAGATAGATAGATAGATAGATAGATAGATAGATAGATAGATAGATAGATAGATAGATGCAAATATACATTAAACATACATTAGAATTAACCTCTAACACAGTAGCCATACTCTATGTGGAAAACTGAAGATGCCTGCTTAAAGTGAGGAGAAGAAGATGAAGAGCTGGATTTAAGTGCTGGGAGCAGAAAAGTCGGCATCTGGCTGTTATCATGGGAATTTCAGCACTAACCAGAGGAAGTATAGAGAGTATAGCATCACAGAGATGTAGCTGAATGAACTCACTGAGGACTCACTGGGAACTCTAGACAGCTTTCAACTGTGAGACCAGACAGCTGAAGACAGACAGACAGACAGACAGACAGGAGAGTAAAGGAGAGTGAGGGGGGACACCACACAGCAAAGGAAGCGTCCATAATAAAATCTCCATTAAAATCTCCAGTCAGGTACACGGCAGTAGGATGTTAGCCTCTGTGGAGGCTAGCACAGAGGCTAGCTTCCACAGCCTATGCAGACTGTTGGTAGCAGTCCTGTACACATCCCAGATGCTCCACAGCTTCTCTGGTCCATGTCCTCACAGCCTATGCAGAATGGACTTCCAGAATCCAGAAACTACAGTACCTCCAGAACCTCTGGAACCTCCAGAACCTTCTTTGAGGACATGAGAAAAGTGTGAAACCAACCAACCTACTGCAGATTCACATGGGCCATGGGCGGCCATGGCTCAGTGGTAGAGTCCGACAACCCGAAGGTTGGCGGTTTGATCCCCATGTCAATGACCCCGCTCTCACTGCTTGAAGATTGGAAAGGTGAACTGACAGCTGGTGGGGTGTCAGTCCACCTCGAGGTGCCCTTGAGCAAGCACCGTACCCCCCAACATCTGTGCAGTGAATCGCTTCCCACCATTAGGCATTGTGTGTGATCATGTGCGTGTGTGTTCCAACAGGTGCCAACTGGATGGGTCAAAGATGCAGAAGAATAATTTCATGTATATAATGTAATTAATAAAGTTTCTAAATTAAAAAAAATCAACAAAGCAGCTATCTTGATCATCATCAGGAAAGACTAGAGAAGGAAAAACCCTGTCTGAGAGGTAGAGGTAGATCCCCTCTGTGTCTGCCTGTCTATCTCACCTATCTCTCTGCCTGTCTGTCAGATGATGATCATGAATGATCAGATGAAGTTTGATTGTCCTCTAAGGAAAGAGACAGAAGTTCATCATGAAGAAACAAACACACCTGACCTACCCCTACCTACCTCTTATTGGATCTCTGTTCTTTGCCTGTAAAGAACAGAGATCTTTGCCTGTATTTAATACAAAGAATGACTTGTCAATAAAACAATTAATCTCTGACAGCCCTGCCCACCTAATTTACATATTGAGATCTGACCACAGCAGACTTCCCTTGATGACTCAGCAGACTTACTCTCGTCTTTACATGTGGACTCCTGGTGCTGACCTCCCCTGAATCAGAATCAGGTTTATTGCCAAGTAGGTTTTCACTAGTTTTTCACTTACAAGAAACTTGTCTTGGTGTGATTGGTGCATAAGAAACATTTTCTAAAAATATAAGACATAAATATATATATACATATACATAATAACATAGCAACAACGAGAGTTCACAGTGTGCAGAACATTATAAATGTCTAGAGATATACATCAAAATGAGGTAGTCCAAAATAAGTAAAGGCTGTGTGTAGAAAGTCTGTAGATACTATGCAATACACACCTCAGAGGCCTGGAGGCGTGCAGGGCCTGGAGAGACAGGAGATTGCAGCCAATCAGCTTCTCTGTAGGCCGAATGACACTACAGTCTGCCCATGTCCTTGGCAATGGCAGCAGCCTATCAGATGGTGATGGAGGATGGACTCAATGATGGAGGTGTAAAAGTGCACCATCATTCTTTGTTCAGCTGCAGCAGGAAGTTCATCCTCTGCTGTGCTTTCTGCTGATGTTCAGCTCCCACTGTAGGTCCTGGAGATGAAGCTTCACAGGAAGAGGAAAGACTCCACAGTCTCAGTCTGGGAGTCACAGAGGGTGATGGAGGCAGGTGAGGCTGAGTTCTTCCTGAAGTCCACAACTATCTCCACTGTCTTTAGAGAATAGAATAATAGATTACAGAGTGATATATTACATGTTTTACATAGTTTACATGCTCCACTGTCTTTAGAGTGTTAAGTTCTAAGTTGTTCTGACTGCACCAAGTCACCAGATGGTCAATCTCCCACCTGTACGCAGAATGTCACAGACAGAGATGAGTCTGGTGAGGGTGGTGTCATCTGTGAACTTGTGCAGCTTCATGTGCTGCTTTCTGTCAGACAAGAAGTCTGTGATCCACCTGCAGGTGGAGTCAGGCACACGCAGTTGGGAGAGCTTCTCCTTAAGCCGGGATGATGGTGTTGAAGGCAGAGCTTAATTCCACAAACAGGATCCTGGTCTAGGTTCCCGTGGTGTCCAGGTGCTGGAGGACGTAGTGGAGGGCCAAGTTGACTGCATCGTCTACAGACCTGTTGGCTCTGTAAGCAAACTGCAGGGGGTCCAGGAGGGGTCAGTGATGTCTATGAGTGGGTCCAGGAGGAGTCAGTGATGTCTGTGAGGTGGGACAGAACAAGGCACTCAAAGGACTTCATGACCACAGAGGTCAGGGCGACGGGTCTGAAGTGGTTCAGTCTGTGGTCCTTGGCTTCTCGGGAACAGGAATTTTTGTTGAGGTCTTGAAGCAGGCTGGAGGTGACATGTCTCCAGTGAGGTGCTGAAAATGTCTGTGAACACTGGACACACCTGATCAGAATCCGGTGGTGCTAATGCAACATGACATCATTAACACTATTTCTAATATCATTATTATTAGCAAAGACGTCCACATAAAACAAATTTCGAGGACTACTTTCTTCCACTTACGCAACATTGCCAAAATCAGACGCATCGTGTCTCAAGCGGATGCAGAAAAACTAGTCCATGCATTTGTTACTTCTAGGCTGTACTATTGTAACTCTTTGTTATCAGGATGCTCCAATAAGTCTCTGAGGACTTTGCAGCTAATTCAGAATGCTGCTGCACGTGTTCTGACAGGAACCAAGATCAGAGATCACATCTCTCCCATTTTGGCTTCCTTGCACTGGCTACCTGTTAAATCTAGAATAGAATTTAAAATTCTTCTCCTTACATACAAAGCTCTTCATGGCCAGGCACCATCGTATCTAAAAGAACTCATAGTACCTTACTACCCCTCTAGAACACTGCGCTCTCAGAATGCTGGGTCTCTTGTGGTTCCTATAGTTTCCAAAAGTAGATTGGGAGCCAGAGCTTTCAGCTATCAAGCTCCTCTTCTGTGGAACAAACTACCATTCTGGGTTCGGGAGGCAGACACAGTCAACACTTTCAAGAGTAGACTGAAGACTTTCCTTTTTGATAGAGCTTATAGTTAGGGCTGACTCAGGTCATCCCTTATTATGCTGCCATAGGACTAGATTGGTTGAAGATGCAGTCACATCCCCCTTTACTGAAAACCCTCTCTCTCTCTCTCTCTCTCTCTCTCTCTCTCTCCCCATCACCATTACCGTCAATGCATGTTACTAACTAAACTTCTTCCCCGGAGTTTCTGTACTTTCTCGTCCAGCAGGTTCTCGTGGTTCGTGGCTGCTGCTGTGGTCTGCTGCTGACGTCCACTACATACAGCATCACTGTCATTATTGCTACCATTGCTACCATATCTCTACCACAGTTTATAGTCAGTTAATGATTTACTGCTGCTGTGCATCTGTGTCTCTCTAACTCTATCACAGGTTCCACTGCTACTGTAATCATTCTATCATTTATTGTATATCATTGTCATTTTATCATTCATTGTAATTGTACAATATGTTTGTGTTGATTTGTTCTGTACACGTGACATCCATTGCATGTCTGTCTGTCCTGGGAGAGGGATCCCTCCTCTGTGGCTCTTCCTGAGGTTTCTTCCACCTTTTTTCCCTGTTAAAAGGGTTTTTTGGTGGGCAAGTTTTTCCTCACTCGAACCGAGGGTCTAAGGACAGAGGGTGTCACTCCCTGTACAGATTGTAAAGCCCTCTGAGGCAAAATGTGTTTTGTGACTTTGGGCTATATACATAAAATTTGATTTGATTTGATTTGATTTGACACACTTACAGTCTATTTGTATGACATGCTAATAACATGCTAAAACCATGCTAAGAAGACACTAGTATCATATTTTCCATTGTTTTCTTCTACTTTGCATCTATCGCTGTATCTGTAATTTAGTCCAGTTGTGTTGATATTTCCATCAGAACCAGTTTGACCCGTAAAGTCTCCATCAGAACAAATGAAACCAGAAGAAATGAGACATCCAGCTCCATTTTGTTTATAACGATCAGCTGTGTGTGTGTGTGGTCCACTGGGACTTTCTCAGTTGGAAGTTGCTGAGTCAGCAGCAGCACTATGCTGACCAATCAGCTGCCTGCATCTGCTCTCTGAAGAGCGAACGACCCCCCCACAACAAACTACATGTTTCTCCTGCAAGATTTGCAGATGGATGATGAAGGTGCTGCTGGATCTGGATCAGGATCTGTCCTCAGTAAGAACAGGTGAGAGCAGGAGAGCACAGGATCAGTGAGGACTATGTGACAACACCTGAATGTCAATAAAACATTCCAAAGATCAAACATCTTCATCTGAAGGTGTTCAGACAGTTAGCTGTTGATGTCAGCGGTGAGTGGTACTATGTGGTTATGTGGTTTTGATCTGAGTAACAGGACCAGAATCAGCTGTACTGATACGTTTGTTAAAAATGGATTGCATCCTTTCATGTAAATAATTGAAAATGATTTAAAGTGTCACACAAGAACAATAAATTTTCGTGTTAGAGCACCGCGGGTTGATCAGAGCTCTGTCAGTAAAGAGTGTGATGCAGGTCAACTTGCCCGCTTGTGTGAAGCTTGTGTAAACCTCATCAGGATTCATTACAGCACCTCCACAGCACCACCTGTGATTAAGTGAGTATAGCAGCCGTCACTTGATGCTGCATCACTGTGTGTGACCACTGCATCAGAATCAGCACACAGCCCAGGTCCTGAACCTGAACCTCTAACTTGTCCTGGACCTGAAAAAACAGTTATTTCAGTATAATAATAAGTTGGTGTTGTGAGCTACAGTGTTTCTGTGTTTCAGTGTTGACCTCAGCTTGCTCTGAATAATTTATCAGTCCTCTCAGAGGGGGTTGGGGGAGGTGGAGGTAGAGGTGGGGGAGGATGTAGAGGAGGCGATGTACACAGAGTGGCGGTGCTGCTGATAAAAAATTTAAAGACATCATCTGAGCACTTTGTAATTTTTGCTAACGCTGAAGAAAAAGCTCTGGATGTTTTCAACATTTCAGGTCACATTTTCTTCTATTGTCTGAATGCCCTGACCTCTGACCTCTGAGGTAGAACAGGTAGAACACAGAGCCTTCATGCTGTGCCCTATACCTATATAGATGTATAGAGGAGTGGGTGTATCCCAAGCACATGACTGACGCTCTGAGGTAGTCAGGCAGTTCCTTTTTCTCTCTCTCTGTCTCTTTCAGTATAAAAGACTCAACTCCGTGGCCCAGCCCTCCTCCTGAAGCCTGTCCCCGTCAGATGTCCATGTCTGTCACACAGACAAATAGACAAATAGATAAAGCGTCATCGTGAGACTGAGCAGCCTGGGTGAGAAGAACCTTTAGAAGCTGCCAGAACCTTTAGAGCCTGTAAGAACTTTAAGAATCTTTGGAACTTGTTAGAACGTTTTGAGTCTTTAGAACTTTTAGAGCCTTTGCTCTTTCTGATCGTTCTGATTTTGACTCTGCAGCAGCAGCTGAGGCTCATGGGTAATGTAGTGTTTTGAGTGCAGAACATTGACCTGTTTGCTCACCTGTCACTTCCTGTGAACAGTTGTCACCTGATTTACCTGAACATCACCTGATTTATGTGATCTGATCTGTTTATAGGAAGAGATATGCAGTCTGCAGCAGTGCCTGCTAACCACAACAGGAAAGACAACAAAGATAATTGAATAAGAAAAACTCAGGTAGATTTCATGTGATCATGTGAGGTCAGAAGTCATGTGATCATATGAGGAAATGTGATCATGTGATGAGGTCAACTCTGCCGCATCCTGAGTTTGTCTCATATCTCATTCACCTTGTGTTGTCACTGTGACATGTTCAGGTAAATCATATGGAACACAGGTTTTTTCTGTTTCCAACCAATCAGAGAGGACAGCGGGTCATGCTCTATTCTCATTGATAACTGTGAAAAACCACAGACCTGTACAAAAAATAGACATAGTCTCAGTGACATACCCCACAGACTGTCTAAAATCTGGACGTAGTCTCTGTGATGAAGTAGTCTCATGGTGGACTGTAGTGGATTGTGGTAGATTGTAGTGGGTCATAGTTGATTATGATGGACCGTGGTCAGTTGATCAGTGTCAACTGTCAACTGACTCAACAGAAACAAAGTTTGTCTCCACGTTGGTCAGACTCTTTCTCTGGTCAGCTCACTCGATCTGTGTTGTGTCACTTCCTGTTCGTGATCATGTGACCAGTTCATGCAGCAGCCTGCTGCTTTTATTAGGACAGAGCAACCCCCAGTGGACCAATCAGGAACAGCAGCTCTGTCAGTGGGCCATACTGATCCATTTTTTCATAACCTTAAGCCATGCTAGAAGTTTAGTTAACTGTTCCCTAAAGGAAGCATATATAAACTCAATAGAAGTGGTCCTAGTACAGAACCTTGTGGAACTCCGTGACAAACTTTGGTATGCATGGAGGATTCATCATTGATGTGAACAAACTGAGATTGATCTAAGAAATATGACTTAAACCAGCTTAGGGCGGTTCCTCTGATGCCAATTTGATGTTTCAGTCTCTGTAAAAGAATTTGATGGTCAATGGTGTCAAATGCGGCACTAAGATCTAACAGGACAAGTACAGAGATGAGTCCTTTGTCTGATGCCATTAGGAGGTCATTTGTAACTTTGACTAGTGTGGTCTCTGTGCTATGATGCACTCTAAATCCTGACTGAAAATCCTCAAATAAACTGTTCTTATGGAGAAAGTCACACAGCTGATTGGCTACAGCTTTCTCAAGTGTCTTAGAGAGAAAGGGAAGGTTTGATATTGGTCTGTAATTGGCTACAATTACAGGAAGTCTACTCTTGAAGGTGTTGACTGTCAGTACGTTTACATGCAGCAAGAAATTCGAATTTCTTATCGTATCAGATAATGACATGCACAAGACCGGATCACTTGTCTGAGTATACATGCCGTTCAGAGAATCGGATAAACGGCCGGAGCATGGCTGACTCCGTTACGCTAGGTGTCGCTGTAGCCCTCTCAACAAAGAGCCACTTTTGGTTGACCTCTGCTTATCAGCGACAACAAACTATCTTTCGTGTATTATTTTCGTCCTAATAATGCATATTAAAAGAACAACGGATCTTTTGGCTTCCGGGTGAAAGCCCCAGTGGAAAATGTTGTGCATGCGCAGAACGCAAAATCCGCTTGAGATCCGATTGCTGAGTATACATGACGTTAAATATCCAACTATGAACGAATTATCTAGGTGTTCTTATCTGATTTTGAGATGTCCGATGTGGTCCGAAATAGGTCCGAAGTAGATCGGACTAAGGTGTTTACAAGCACTTTAAAAAGTCTGAACTAAGTCCGATACGATCAGAAATTCGAATTTCTTGCTGCATGTAAACGTGCTGTGTGTCTGCCTCCGGAACCCAGAATGGTAGTTTGTTCCACAGAAGAGGAGCTTGATAGCTGAAAGCTCTGGCTCCCAATCTACTTTTGGAAACTATAGGAACCACAAGGAACCCAGCATCCTGAGAGTGCATTGTTCTAGAGGGGTAGTAAGGTACTATGAGTTCTTTTAGATATGATGGTGCCTGACCATGAAGAGCTTTGTATGTAAGGAGAAGAATTTTAAATTCTATTCTAGACTTAACAGGTAGCCAGTGCAAGGAAGCCAAAATGGGAGAGATGTGATCTCTGATCTTGGTTCCTGTCAGAACACGTGCAGCAGCATTCTGAATTAGCTGCAAAGACCTACGAGACTTATTGGAGCAGCCTGATAACAAAGAGTTACAATAGTCCAGCCTAGAAGTAACAAATGTGTGGACTAGTTTTTCTGCATCCGCTTGAGACACAATGCGTCTGATTTTGGCGATGTTGCGTAAGTGGAAGAAAGTAGTCCTCGAAATTTGTTTTATGTGGACATTAAAGGACAAATCCTGATCAAAAACAACTCCAAGATTCTTTACGGTGGAGCTGGAGGCCAGAGTGATCCCGTCTAAGGTAACCAAGTCTCCAGAAAGAGAGTTTCTGAGGTGTTTGGGTCCAATTACAAGAACTTCAGTTTTGTCTGAATTCAGCATCAAAAAATTGTAGGTCATCCACATTTTTATATCCTTAAGGCATGCTTGGAGTTTACATATCCTGATAATAAATACAGATTAATCATATCCAATAAAGAAGGGCTAACTAGAGGTAAAACATCCTTTAGCAGCCTGGTTGGGATGGGATCTAAGAGACAGATTGACGGCTTAGATGAAGAAATTATGTTAAATTATGTTAAGTTATTTGATGAAGGTCGATGCGAGACACTCTAAATATATATCAGGTTTTACAGCTGTTTCCAAACTTGCTGTATCAGAATGCAGATCAGGTCTCTAATACTTATAATTTTATCATTAAAGAAGCTCATGAAGTCATTACTAATTAGACCTAAAGGAATAGATGGCTCAGTAGAGCTGCTGGTCACGAGTCTATTGGCTACACCATGGTGCTAACCTCCTCTGTTTAATTATCTTCTTTTTCAGAGGTGCAATAGAGTCGAGAGTTGTCTGTAATGAGCCTTAGTACTATCAACAAGATGATCTATTTGTGAGGGGCTAAAGGAAGCAGACAGGTCCTACATTGAGACATGGCATTGAATACAATACTGAAGGAATCACTTCCTTAAATTTGGCTACAGCACAATCAGATAAACATCTGCTGTAGGAGTTTCTGCCAAAAGACTTAGACTGCACTTTGTTGACCCCTCACACCCCACACACCCAAACTGCTCTACCAACTGAGCTAAACGCCGCCCCTGACAGCCACACTCTTATTGGCCAACAGTATGGAGGATGAATATAGATAAATATAGAGGACTGTGTATGGCATGTGTTATTGTACAGTGGATAAATGACCAGTTATGTAGTAAGATTGACTTAAATTATCAGTTAATTAAGATATTGCACTTAAACGATTGATGAGGTTATTGCACTAAGAAAGAAGAAGAGTGTCAGATTATTATTGCACAGTGAGTAACTCCCTCTCCTTCCCTTCTGTCCTCTTTACTCTGTTTCCTCCTCCCCCCAAGTGAGGAGTTGTAGAGCCTGATGGCATGAGGGACAAAGGAGTTCTTGAGTGTGTTTGTCCTACACTTGGGAACACTTTCCCTGTTAAAGGTTTTTTTGTGGGCAAGTTTTTCTTCACTCGAACCAAGGGTCTAAGGACAGAGGGTGTCACTCCCTGTACAGATTGTAAAGCCCTCTGAGGCAAAATGTGTTTTGTGACTTTGGGCTATACAAATAAAATTTGATTTGATTTGATTTGAGCTTCATGCTGACAACAGAGCTGGCCCGCCTGATCAGTTTATCCAGTCTGGAAGTGTCCTTCTTAGATGTGCTGCCCCCCCAGCACACCACAGTGTAAAAGAGGACACTGGCAACCACAGACTGGTAAAACATCCACAGCAGTTTGCTGCAGATGTTGAAAGACCACAGTCTCCTAAGGAAGTACAACCTGCTTTGTGTCTTCCCATACAGGTAGCTGGTGTGTGTTGTTCAGTCCAGTTTATTATCCAGCCACAGCCTGAGATATTTGTAGTCCACAGCCTCCACCTCAGCTGCACTCTACACTCTGACAGAAGCCAATTGAATCTAATAAAGAGATAAACACAGTACTAAGACTATCATTGTGGTTGTCCACATGAATATTAAAATCACCTACAATAATTACTGCAAGGACCAGGATGTAAGGACCAGCAGCTTGATATACTTTAACAAATAGAATCGGCTGTGATGTTTTCCAGGTTGGGTGAATAAGGCTAAGAACAAGACTTTCAAATAAATTAGAATTTAGTTTAGGTTTAAGATTTATTAATAGACTTGAGTCAAATATGGCTCCAACTCCACCACCTCGACCGGTACTTTGAGGAATATGAGTATTGCAATGACTGGGAGGAGTGGATTCAGCATATTCATCATCACATCTGTTAGCTTAAAGACCTGTTCGTGCACAGGCAAAACAAGTCTACAGATAAATTTGAGATAAGTAGATAACTGCTGTTGTGATACACATACGGAAACTCAAACAGATACACAGATAATATGTACGTTTGTATAGACAGTATATACACAGATATATAATATGTATGTTTGTATAGACAGCATACACACACACACACACACACACACACATATATATATATGTATGTATGTTTGTATAGACAGCATATACACATATATACACATATATGTAAATGGTAAAATGGTAAATGGACTGTACTTATATAGTGCCTTTCTAGTCTTCTGACCACTCAAAGCGCTTTTACACTACATATGTCATTCACCCATTCACACACATTCACACACTGGAGGATTAAACCAGTCCAACCCAGGACTAATCCAGTCCAACCCAGGATTAAACCAGTCCAAACCAGGACTAAACCAGACCAAACCAGGACTAATCCAGTCCAACCCAGGATTAAACCAGTCCAAACCAGGACTAAACCAGACCAAACCAGGATTAAACCAGTCAAACCCAGAACTAATCCAGTCCAACCCAGGATTAAACCAATCCAAACCAGGACTAAACCAGACCAAACCAGGATTAAACCAGTCGAACCCAGAACTAAACCAGCCCAAACCAGGACTAAACCAGTCCAACCCAGGACCACATCAGCCCAAACCAGTCCAACCCAGGATTAAACCAGCCCAAACCAGGACTAAACCAGTCCAACACAGGACCAAACCAGAACTAAACCAGTCCAAACCAGGATTAAACCAGTCCAACCCAGGACTAAACCAGTCCAACCCAGGACTAAACCAGTCCAAACTAGGACTAAACCGTCAGAAAATCAGACAAACAGACTTCATGACCATCAGAGAAACACTGATGAAGTTTGAACGTGTCCTGATTGGAAACCAGACCGGAGGTCTTCCAGTGTGCCACTTCCTGTTTTTATTTTCAAAGATTTCCGTTTTTACACTGTATGAACAACTCTGACATCACTTCTGGTCAACGTTCCTTATTTTCTTTGTTCAAAGCTTCAGAAACATAAAAACTAAACGAGAGCTTTTATTGTAGCGATGCAACAAGCTTTTATTTTGAAACGTCCACAGGGTGCAGCCTACCGGAAACAGAAGAAGAGGTTCTGGTTGTTGTGATCGACGGACAGTTTCAGCAGCTGAAGACTCGCCTGGCAAACAGGTGCGACCAGCACCAGGTGAGATAAACACTGCTAAGGGGCTGTTCTGACCAGGTCTAGACCCGGGCTAACTGTGCAGCAGGCTAACTGTTGATGCGGTGCAGAGAGACAGCTCCACCCTAACTTCACCGCGCTAACTAAAGCGGTTCAGTTCGGTTCTCTGTTGTATCCGAACCGCGTCCTTTGTGATCCCCTTAGTTTACTTGGTATCTCTGTTTGAACCCTATCGGTCTGCGGCGGGTCGGTGGCCCGTGGTCCTGTTTTTGGACCGGATCCCGGGTTGACCTACTTTCCTTCCCGGTGTTTCGGTTTGAGGAGCGACCGTGTTAACGTGTGACCGTTTATGGAAAGCCAGCGGGTTCAAATATTCATGACTTTCAACACGTTGATATGGCGTTAACATGTTAATGCGTCTGTCATTATTTATTTGACCTCATCATTAGGATGAAGAGTGCGTTATAGAGCGCCCCCTGCCGTTCATGGCCCTGCGTTACATTAAAATGCACAAACAAATAGTGTTTTTCAAACATTCATTAAAATTGTCTGAATCCTAAAGCAGCACTGAGCGAGTAACATCTGTAACTGTTTACCCAAACAGGTGTTCATGTTTGTAATGATGTTAAACTGAATGAAAGGTGTTAAAGCCTGAAAGTCACTGATGTGTTTGGTTACAAAAGAAGGCAGCAGTGAAGCAAAGGAGGAAGATTGATCTTAATTTAACAAAGAAAAAAAACAAAGAACTGTTAAAAAACGAAAGATCTGTTTAAAGAACCAAATAACTGTTTGAAGAACCAAAGAACTGTTAAAAAACAAAGAACTGTTTGAAGACCTGTTTAAAAAAATAAAGAATTGTTTGAAGAACCAAAGAACTCTTAAAAAAAACAAACAAAGAACTGTTTGAAGAACCAAAGAACTGTTAAAAAAACAAACAACTGTTTGAAGAACTGTTTAAAAAAACCAAAGAACTGTTTAAAGAACCAAAGAACTGTTTGAAGAATAGCAATGTGCGATATGTCACGGTTTACGATATATCGCCAAAAACATTACCCAGGGTAAGAATATGTCATCCCACGATAAAAACGATACATTCCCATTGATGGGGGTTAGGGGCCGCCATTCAAAAAAATCAGTCAAACCTCCAGAAATGTCCATGAAGCAGAGATTATCCAGGTGGATTCACGGACTAAACTCTGATAATCTACCTGTGTGTGTGTGTGTTCTCACTTTGTTTATTTCATGTACCAGCTTCTAAATCTGAGTCCAACTCTTAATTTACGCTGCAAAATATGATGACACTAAGAAGTTTAATTTGATTTGTCTCTGATGATTAGAGAGAGAGAGACCGAGCGCTTTGTTAGAGAGACATAGAATAACAATAACAGAGAGCGAGCACCGGCCTTGATAAAGCTGTTATAAATCAGCGAAATAAAAAGTTATTTCCTGATTGTTTCACAGCAGTTACATTCAGCAGGTATAGACACGCCCTCCCCCTAGCCTTTATTATTATTTTGGTGATAGATTTATAGTCAAAAAGATTAGGCTGAATTGGTGTTTATTCATCGTAATTTTTATCGTTACTGTGATAAATGCCAGAAATCATCGGCATAAATTTTTTAGTCCATATAGCCCATCCCTATTGAAGAACTGTTTAAAAAAACAAAAAACTGTTTGACGAACCGTTCAGATGTTTTGATGGTTTCTGGTCCTGGTCCGGATGTGTGAACAGGTGTCTTATCCTCTTACAGTGGCTCCTCTTGGTGGGCGTGGACTCTGCAGTGATGGCTCTGATTTCTCTGGAAGACCTTGACGGATTGGACGACGAGCAGCTCGATGATGATGACATCACAGATAACCCCGAACCAATGGAGGACGACGACAGACTGCTGTCACATTGGCAGGCTGTTGCCAGTACCCACCAGGTGTCAGTTCCTCCAGGTGAGGGGGACCACAGTCCTGTTGAAGACCATGGGTGCAGTCGAATAGTTAGGAAGGTTCCTAACTGAATGAAAAGAGTTTTAACGTAGCTGCCATGATCAGAGCTGTTTGAATTCTCTGTTAAGGAGCTTCATATGTTTAATTGGGTTGTCCACGTTTATCACCAAATAATACAGCCAGAGCGCATCACCATCTAACATGTAGCATTTCATAGTCCATCTTCTCAGCTTTGTGATTTTACCACAGATCACATCAATAACATCCTCCATCACATCATGATGTAGTCTGACTCTCTGAACACCACCCTACACTTCTAACTCCTTATCACCTCTCCTTCATACCTTTTCTTGACCCTGTGACGTTTTCTATCGAGGTCAAGGAAAAGTGGTCAGGAAAGGACTTATTGACTAATCGACTGTACCCCATGGTTCTGGGCGACCTTCATTTACATATTTAACGCACCATTTACATTTTTAGTGACTCATTTGCATACGTTATATTTAATGAGCTATGTTTGTGTTTCAGAAATGACTGGACCCATACAGGAAATGACTCGTAACAGCCAGCAGAGGGAGCCCCTCCGCTTCGTTCCAGTATCCAGCCATGAGAAGGTAAAGACCCCAACACCACATTAGATCACCATAGTAACCATAATCAATCTTCATGGTGATCTGTGACACAGAGAGTTGCTGGAGGACAGTCCAGGACACTCAGGACTCCTCTGGTCCCCTGTGTCCTTGAAGTGCCCCCCCTAGACCTTCAGATCGTTTCCAGGTTTACATGAAGCCTTGTGGATGCGGTCTGAAACTCATGGACTCCTGTAGTTCTGGTTCTGTCCTTACAGATGGGGGAGGTTCTGTACGAGGAGCGTCTGTATCCAGCAGGAAACTGGGCCTGTGTGACCCGAGGAGAAGACCTGTATGAGCAGAGCATCTCCATGGCCTTCATGAAACTAATGCGCTTCATCTGTAAAGAAAACTCAGCAGGTCAGAGTCCGCCCACCTACAGCACACCCCGACCAGAACCCCAGACTGAACCAAAGGCCAGAAACACAGACTAGAAACTGACATCAGAACCAGGTTGGTGGAGGCGGAATTCTGCTCTCACCTGAAGATGATCCTCAGACTGCAGAGGAAGTTCTGGTCCGGATTTGATACAAACAGCCTGTTCATGATGAAGTATCAACGATGTATGATTGAAGTATTGATCGTGTTCAGGTCGGTACCTGGGGATGACGGTGCCAGTGATCAGTAACATCCACATGAAGGACGACGGGATCACGTTCAAGAAAAACGTCCTGACGGCGTTCTTCCTGCCGGCCGAGTTCCAGACCAACCCGCCCAGGCCCTCCGACCCCGACATCACCATCATCCACAGGGAGCCAATGAGAGTCGTCACCAGGTCAGAACCTCATATCCGAATGCAGCACTGACTTTACCCCGACTGTCCCTGAATGTAGCGCTGACTTTACCCTGACTGTCTCAGAACGTAGCGCTGACTTTACCCTGACTGTCTCAGAACGTAGCGCTGATTTTACCCTGACTGTCCCTGAATGCAGTGCTGACTTTACCCCGACTGTCCCTGAATTCAGTGCTGACTTTACCCTAACTGTCTCAGAACGTAGCGCTGACTTCACCGACTGTCCCTGAACGTAGCTCTTACTTTACCCTGACTGTCTCAGAACGTAGCTCTGACTTTACCCTAACTGTCCCCGAACGCAGCGTGAACGTGTCAATCTGTGTTGATGTTCTGCACTCTAATTGGCTGCAGGACATTCCTTGGGACGACCACGGAGGAGACAGTGACCCATCAGATCAACCTTCTGTGGGAGATTCTGGGCGTCACTGATGAACTACACAGAGATGAATATATGGTTGCCGTGTACGAGAATCCTGGTGTACCCCGCCGCAGGAATGAGATCTGGTTCATCAGACGCAATCTGTAGATGCCTTCCCATCATTCTCTGCTCCTGTCACACTTCCTATAGAGTTCAATCCAACTGATCAGGACAGGTTTGTTGGCAGGTCCTGACACTAAGCCCCGTCCCTCTGATCCTATTGGTTCACACTTACAATCATCTGTATCATATCACTTTATTTTGACAAGCTTTGCCCTGATTGGCTGTGATGGTGGTGAAGGTTATGTAATGTCATATTCCTGATGTATACTATTCATCCTACCTGTACAGGTGTTAAAGGGACAGCAAGGTTCTCCAAGGTCGGTTTGTTTGTGACTTTGGTGTTTTTACACGTTAGCTGCTGCAGACTGGAGAACCAGAACATTGTGCGGTAAACCAAAAACCTGTCCTGTCCATCCACACTGGTCAGAACATCGACTGTCCCTTTAAACACAACAACACCAGATTTTACTTTAAGTCAAAACTTCCTCTAAGTCACATGATCAAGACTGGAAAGAGCTTAGCTTAGCATAAAGACTGTAAACAGAGAGAACAGTTAGCTTAACTCGTCCACTTGAAGATGTTCTATCTAGTTTGTCTCATTTGATGAGTAAAACGTCACATTAGCGTAGTGTCATATTGAGCAGACCGCACCAGATCTAGACTGGACCTGGAGTCCTGATGAGGTTCAGATGCTGCAGTTTGAGGATGGACTGACTGTTTATGCTGGTTTTTAAATTCGGTTGAAACTGAATATTTTTATAAATGTATTCCTTTAAGCTGGGTTAAATATGTGTTAATATAATGTTGTATCCTGTTTTATAACGTATTTGAATCATTCATGCAAAATAATTTTTGGTGCCTGTTACTTCAACACTTCCTGTTTCAACATTCGTGTTCAAGATATGAAAATAAAGTTTGATTCAAAGAGTCTGAGATCAGCCGTGTTCCTCAAACTAACAGGGAAAATTCACATGAGCATCACGTATTTGGTCTGTCCTCCATGTGACTTCAAACCCCACTGGGAGCATCTAGCCTGCCAGACTTTGTTTATTAGCTCTGATTTGGCCATTTTCCAGGTGTATGTCCTTCTAAACATGTTTCTACATGTTTAGTGCAAATATGCTACGTAGTTAATAAGTTTTGCTTTTGTCTGTTTTTATGACCAGCAGTTTGCACGGGGTATTTTATTTTGAAAATCCACTGGATTCTCTATGCTTTTTCTGTGTCTGCTTCTGCCTGCTTGAGGTGGTCTGCTTAAATTGACTCGGGCTGCTCATGTCAAGCGTCAAACATAGAACAGACGTGTATTAAATGTGTAGCTGAACGTAGAGCTGGTGGGGTTTGATACATTGACTAGAATGGCCGTTTATTACCTACGATGTTGTGACGCTCGCACGCACTGCAGATGGGCCTGGTGGATTTCCTGGTCGAACTCGAGAAGTGGGACCCAGGGACAGACAAGGACAGATGAGTGGGACTCGGGAACAGATGAGGAGAGACGAGTGGGACTCGGGAACAGACAAAGAGAGACACGTGGGATTGAAGGACAGAGGTGTGGGACCCGGGGACAGACGAGGACAGTGTACTGGAACCAAAAGAACTTTATTTACAAAAACAAATGTTACAGTTTTCACATCAACAGATGAAGAAAAAGTCTAAAACTAAATATAAAAGAGAGAGAGAAAAAAAAAAGAGGAAATAAAGGGGCGGGGCTCCAACGTGATGTCATCCAGGTTACATCAGATCAGATCAGCCACTGCAGACAGAAAAACATGTTGTCACATCAGATTAAACATTATTTGTTATTCAGGTTTCTGTGGGACTACTTTCTGTGGAGGGTTAAGTTGTGTTGCAGGAGTGAGGAGAGGCTGAGTTTGTTCTGAGCTGCAACATCAGAAGCACTAGGTGTGTGATTAGTCAACTCGTACCGTTCATGGGCATCTCGTCGATCTGGGTGGAGTAGTACTGCTCAATGTCCCGCAGGATCCTGATGTCATCATTCTTCACAAAGTTGATGGCCACACCCTTACGACCATAGCGCCCGGACCGACCAATCCTGGAGGAGGTCAGAGGTCATTAGAGACAGGTACAGTGCGAAGGTATACGCACCTGTGGATGTAGAGCTCTCTATTGGGTGTACTTTGTGCGAAGGTATACGCACCTGTGGATGTAGAGCTCTCTGTTGTTGGGCAGGTCGTAGTTGATGATCAGAGAAACTTGAGGAACGTCTAAGCCTCGAGCCCAGACGTCAGTCGAGATCAGAACACGACTGAAAACAGAACAAACACACATCACGCAAGGGACTGTGGCCCCGGTCTGACTGTAGTCTGACTGTGGTCAAACTTGAGGAACATATAAACCTCAAGCCCAGACATCAGTCGAGATCAGAACACGACTGAAAACAACAAACACACATCACGCAAGGGACTGTGGCCCTGGCCTGACTGTAGTCTGACTGCAGCCCCGGTCTACCTGGCTCCTGATCTGAACTCCTTCATGATGGACTCCCTTTCTTTCTGTGGCATGTCTCCGTGCATCGAGGACACCGTGAAGTTGGCCTCCCTCATCTTCTCTGTTAGCCAGTCCACCTGAAACACATACATATGCAAACTCAACCTCCCACAATACCTTGCTGCAGCAGCGTATCCATCACTACAATATGTTTGGCTGTGTGTGTGCACGTGCTGACCTTCCTCTTGGTGTTACAGAAGATGACGGCCTGTGTGATGGTCAGAGTATCGTACAGATCACACAGAGTGTCAAACTTCCACTCCTCTCTCTCCACAGCAACAAAGAACTGTTTGATCCCCTCCAGAGTCAGCTCATCACTGAGGAGACAGCAACAGACAGTTACACAAGGTCAAAGACGGTCACAGACAGTTAAAGACAGGTCATAGATGGAACGTTATCATAATGTTTACAGCTGTGGTACTGACCGTTTGACCAGGATGCGGATCGGGTCGGTCATGAACTTGTTGGTCATCTCCAGAATCTCATGAGGCAGCGTGGCGCTGATCAGAACCACCTGTGTGGCTGGAGGCAGGTACCGGTACACATCATAGATCTGCTCCTTAAAGCCTGGACACAACAGACACACAGGTAGGTATACCAGTGTTAATTCTGTCACCCATTTTTCAATTTAGTCACTTTTAGTCTTTCACAAATCATTTTTGTTAGTCATATTTTAGTCGACTAAAAGTCTCAAAATTTTAGTCCAGTTTTAGTCAAACATGAACCCAGGGTATTTTAGTCCAGTTTTAGTCAAAACATTTTAGTCTTTTTCTATTTATTTCAGGAATATTTTTTAATTTAATTCCAGTTCACTTGTGTTCCACAGCTAACATATTGATTAAATGTCTTGACTGAATTGAATTGAATGAATTCATCTTCAATGCAACTTTGCTAAGTGTCTTGTCTGTTGTTTCAATACACACTTAATATGCACTTGATTTCATATTTTATATTTATACCCCTATACCAGGGGTGTCAAACTCATTTTCACAGAGGGCCACATCAGCATAATGGTTGCCCTTGATGGGCCACATTAACAGTATGAATGTAACAAAATGGGATAAATAAATTAAACTACACCTTATGATATTGTTAAATAACTGCTGTCTGTATTTATTATGTATTCAACTTAAAAATATTACATATGCATTTGCATAAATGTAAAAAATAAATGTTCAGGTTGAAACCCACATTACTTGAATCAGTGTTCAAACTATTTAAGCAAATAAAGAAAAATGTGAGCTTCAATCTGATTGGAGAACGAGGACCCTCTGCCAATCAGACTGATGCTCACAGCATCATATATCTCCGTGATCGGGTTATTATTGGAGTGAATGGACGTCTCTTACCGCTACGGACGGGTTTACAGTCAATTGAGAACCCAGAGCGTTTCATACTGACGTGGAGGGTACCTTTTGCGTCAGTATCAGACTCCTAGGGGCGTGACAAATCGTCGGTATTTTATGAGTTCGGAACGAATGTATGTTAAGACAATCATGCACCTATCACGTTCTCGCAGGCCAGATAAAATGACGGGCCTTGAGTTTAACACGTATGTAGTAGACGAAAACAAGGAGGACGTTTTTGTTTATTTTTTATTTCTTGCATGACATTTTCGTCTCGTTTTTATTTGTCAACAAAAAACATTTTGGCACATTTTTCATCAGTGTTTTTAGAACATTATATCGTCTCGTCTTAGTCAAGCGAAAAAGGCTCGTTGACGAACATATTTCGTCTCGTCTGACGAAATTAACACTGAGGTATACTGGTTCACAAACACAGATGTTGCTGGTCTGCAGGGGACACAGCTGCACATGCTCAGTCTCACCTTTGTTCAGCATCTCGTCAGCTTCGTCCAGCACAAGCATCTTGATTGCTCTAGTTCTCAGACTCCTACGACGAATCATGTCTGCAAACACGACAAATCAACGTGAGCTTCCCAAGAGGCTGCCCCTCTTTACAAGAAACAGTGGCGCCCTCCAAGCGAGCACAGGGAGTGACCCCGACGTAACGAATGTTAACCAGGTGTGTGCTTTTCATCTCTGAACACTCTGGTCACATGACACCTTTAATGTGGCAGCTCATGTTGGCCTTACGCTGCTGATGTGCTGAACTCACCAAACACGCGTCCAGGTGTTCCTGCCACCACGTGCTGACCATAGTCCAGCTTCCGGATGTCCTCGCCCACGTTGGTGCCACCAATGCAGGCGTGACACTGGACATTCATGTAGTCTCCCAAAGCCAGCAGCACCTGAACACACAAGACAGAGAGCCAATCAGAACGCAATACAGAGAATCCCTCCTCACATTTGATAGGCTATGTGTGATGGTGTGGGTGGGGCTACCTTCTGAATCTGTCCAGCCAGCTCTCTGGTTGGAGCGAGGATCAGTGCCTGGGTCTCCCTCACCTGAAGACATACACATATCACAACATGTTGTCATCATCCCCCACACCTGCACGGGTGAACCTGCAGACTTGTCAATCGGTCAATCAACGATCATCAATAATCATTTACGATCAATGAAAATCTTTCTTGTGTGGTGACGTCACATCATGTTTTCAGGTTCCTGAGACACGTTTGTCCCTGACAGTTCTCCGGGTTCTGTGGGGAACCCGTTGGGTTAACACTGACCTGGATGTCGAGACACTGCAGCACAGACACACAGAAGGTGGCTGTCTTTCCGGTACCGGACTGGGACCTGCACAGATCAGAGAGCAGCTGTTAGATAGAAGACACGGTGGAGGGTTTCAGGACAGGCGCTGCACTTAGGTCAACGTTCACATGTCTTACTGGGCAATGACGTCTCTGCCTTTGATGAT
The DNA here is from genome assembly GCA_028641955.1 of Protonibea diacanthus. Taxonomy (NCBI): domain Eukaryota; kingdom Metazoa; phylum Chordata; class Actinopteri; family Sciaenidae; genus Protonibea; species Protonibea diacanthus. The sequence goes on along the minus strand of CM053977.1, from coordinate 61,783 downwards.
CTGTTTGATGGCTCTCTGCTGGATGGCTGAAGGCTTCTCGAAACCTGGAACACAACAAGGCTACATAAGCACTGGAGTGGACTCTATAAGCACTGGACTGGACTCTATAAGCACTGGAGTGGACTCTATAAGCACTGGACTGGACTCTATAAGCACTGGAGTGGCTCCACAGCAGCTGACCCGCTGGTCTCTCTCATCAGTCCTCCAAAGGAACGTCTCTGCTCCTGGACTCACGCCCAGGCCCGACCACTGTTCACAGCGTTAGCCGCTCACTGCCCTCGTTTTCTCAGCTGCGCATAAAGGCGGGAGCAGCTCCGCGGTAAACTGGACGGAGCGTTAGCGGGAATGGGTAACGCTCATGCTAACCGAAGAACCAATGAGCCGCTTTCAAAGCGTAGCGTTAACTTTGAAGAATTTCCAAGTTAACGTTACATATATAAGAACATCTAAACATTATGTCAACAAATCAAAGTATACATTCAATCAGGCTAATCTTTTATTTCGCATAATCTTTAAAACATCACGGGGATAAACAATTAGCATCCTGAGCTAACGCTCCTCCCCTTGGAGGCCGCACAGATCCCCGGCCTACCGTAAGCGTAGATGCCGCGGAGCAGGTCCTCCCGGAGGCCCATGGTGTCGAAGGTGGGGGTGACGTCCACCTCTTCGCTGGTCTCAAACTCCACCTTGGTCATGTCCTCCTCTCTCAATAGCCTCTTCCTGCCCTGTGTACCGGCAGCTGCCATCTTCGATCCGATAAAAATGGTCTGCTCCGCCGCACTGCTCTGCTAACTGCTAATACCGTCGCACGTGTCGCGCTGATGACGTATCCGGGAAGCGACTGGGCACATGACGTCACATCCAGGGTACGGTCGAATAGTCAAAAAAATCAGCTCCTAAGTCCTTTCCTAACCACTTTCCTTGACCTCGATAGAAAACATCATGAGGTCAGGGAAAGATGTGAAGAAGAATTCATAAGGAGTTAGGACAAGACGACCGCGGTGTTCAGAGAACCCGACTGCTCTGACACTAGACTACGTCATGAAGCGACGGTGAATGTTATTGACGTGATCTGTGGTAAAACTACAAAGTCCAGAAGATGGACTACAAAACGCTCATCTGAGATACTTCCTAGATACTCCCCGCGCGCTCTGACCGTGTTGTTTCATGCATGAAATATAAACGTGGACAACCCGGTGAAAAATGTGACGTCATCATCAACGTCAGAGTTCAAATAATAAATGAATATTGTCCACCTGTCACAGAAGTCAGGTGAAGTGTTTGTTACCTGGTATGGTCGCTCACCCTCCTGTCCACTCATATAACTTCTTGTGTAATAATCTCACCTGTGTCACGTGCAATAACCTTATGTGTAATAATGTGCAATAATCCTGTCATGTCACATCCTGCTCTTACCATTTGCTATGCAAACACCAGCAAGATGCAGCATTCACATTTTATGAATACTGTACGTATTTCTGTATTTTTAGCATCGCATTTGTATTTATATTGTTGTTTTATCCTATATTAGGACCAGCACCTTGTTTAATTTTGTTGTGCTTACAGTATGGCTGTTGTACAATGCCAATAAAAGCTTTCTATTCTATAGAAACATATTAGCAAGTTATGGCAAAGATATATGATTAATCAGCAATGGGAACTTCATGATGATCTGCAGGACACTGGATGGCACAGATGGAACCATTTGTGTGAACGCAGCTCCACAGTCAACAACAGAACACACTTCATGATCAAAGTTTGACATCATGTCAACACGTATGTTCATATTCACACGCTCTCTGCTACAGGCTGCATCACACTGTTTAAATACATTAATGTTTTTTTCCTTATGCTTGGTTGTGAATGACTGAACAGTGTGCCGATTATTTGTCACTGCCACAAGGAATTGTGGGAACTGTGTGGGGAATTTGACCGCACCCCAGATCTGATCTACTTACTAGTTCTTTGTACTCTTGTAGTTCATTCTGTTTTTGTAGTTCTGTTTTTGTAGTTTGTATTTGTTGTAGTTTCTGAGTGAACTTGAAGGAGTGTCTGAAGTTTGGCACTTTTTGTTTATGAAATCAAAAGAAACATCAGATACATTCAATAAGTGATGTCATTCCAGTCTGATGACATCATCATCTCTGCAGGTGATAAAATATTGAAACTTATAAAATTCAGAAAAGAGTCAAACTTTGTTATGTCACTTCCTGTTCATGACAGGAAGTTGATTGCATCAGCACAACAGCGTTGGCAGTCTTTGATGACATCACAAGCTCCAGCTGTGTCAGTCCTCTTTTGATTGGTGGACGTCCAGACTTACGACCTGCAGCTCCGTCAGGTTGCTGCTGCCGCTCTGCTGACTGATGACCATCTAGAGACAAGACAAAACTGCTGTAAGACAGCCCTAAGACCATCTGAAGACAAGACTACTGTAAGACTACTGTAAAACTGCTGTAAGACAACCCTAAGATCATCTGAAGACAAGACTGCTGTAAGACAGCCCTAAGACCATTTGAAGACAAGACCACTGTAAGACTGCTGTAAGACAGCCCTAAGACCATTTGAAGAGAAGACTGCTGTAAGACTACTGTAAGACTGCCCTACGACCATCTGATGACAAGACTGCTGTAAGACCATCTGAAGACAAGACTACTGTAAGACTGCCCTAAGACCATCTGAAGACAAGACTACTGTGTGGTTCTATGTGGTCCTGTGTTGGTTCTGTGTGGTTCTGTGTTGATTCTGGTACCGGGTGCAGCTGGACTGCAGAAACTGGGATCTGAGCGGTGACCGGAGGAAGAGAGGTGAGGAAGACCTGAGGGAGAGAAGCTGAAAGACGAGTAGATGTCAGTCAATCAATAATCAATAAACAGTGCTAATTATGTTAATTAGAAGAAGAAGACACCAAAGTAACTGCTGATCCAATCAAACACCTCCTGGTTGCTGTAACCATAGAAATGGGGCTGTACCGGGGTCATGTGACTGAGCATGCCCAGTGGGAGGGAAGGTGTTGAGGACGGTGAGGCTGCCATCACCCAGTGATGGTGTCGGGGTGGCGTACATCACCGTGTGACCGCCAGGGTACATCATGTGACCGGCCACAGAGGAGCAGGAGGAGGACGAGGAGGACGAAGAGGAGGATATGATGGCTGCACAGAGACAGAGAGAGAGAGAGCTCACATGATCAATTACCCATCCAATCACTGCATGTCACAGAGCTCTGTGCTTACCTGTTGAGGAGGCGGGGCTGTGGATCTCTGAGCTGCTCTGATTGGTGGAGGTCTGCTGACTGCTGGACTGAACCTGGAAGGTCTGTAGCTGCTGCGAGACTCCACCCCCTGATGAACACAGTGTAATTTGAGAATGATCCACACATAATGATGAGGTCATACAGGTGTGTTGGTGCTGACCCCACACACACACACACACACACACACACAGGTGGCGGTGGGTGTGGCTGCGTGCTGACCTGCCAGTGACACAGTGGCGGGGAGGCGTAGCAGTGTGGTTGGCTGTGTGGGCGGACCGTGAAGTGTGGCAGCAGGGCCGGGGGCCCCGGGGCCCTGAATGGCCAGAGGCTGGCCCTGCAGCTGGCTGAGGGGGATGGTGTGTGTGCCGGGGGGCAGCGAGGCACCTGTGGACAGGTGAGGGAGGGGGCGGGGCCAGACACAAGTTAGCTGCTAACACAAGCAGAGAGCTGCGAGATGAGTGACGAGGACAGCATGGTGTGACGGTGTGCATAGCATGATAGTGAGAACAGCACTGCGTGCGGACATGACGGGTCCATGACATACTGCCACTACGCCCTCCTACCTGACATCAAGGTGAAGCCTCCAGGAAGCATGACGCCGGCTGACGTCTTCAGCACCGTCCCATTGGTGGAGGAGGACGGCTGCCAGGAGGGGGCACTTGTTTGGACCTGCATGGACACTGAGGACGAGGACGGTGTGGAGCCGGTGAATGCTGGTTTGATCAGATCCTGTAGAAAGACACGCACAGTTATGACAGGTGAGTCTCAGCAGCCAATCAGCATTGAGTCCTGCAGGTGATCCAACGTGTGTGGTCTAAACTCATGGTGTGCTCATTGTCAGTGTAAAATAAACATGGCATTCACTCTCTCCAGTTGAACAGAACCTTCTGATGAACAGAACCAGTCTGCCGGTCTGTCCCAACAGAACTTTCTGGATGAGGTGTCACCTTAGCAACCTCCAAGCTGTCGGCCTCAGACACCTGGTAGGTGAGGTCAGTCTCTTCGAAGCCTGTTGCGCTCATCCTCTGGTCGGAGGATGGGTCGGACCGTGGTGGTGAGTCTGGAGAGTTTAGGCAGGTTTGGATCAGTGCTTTGCCTGTCTCAGATGTGATCATGGGCTGTAGCTTCCTGGTGGCGAAGGTGTACACGTGACCTGTCTCACTGGCAACCAGCAGCAGAACCTGAGTACCGGTCAGCGTGGACAGCTCGTACGCCTGCAGGAGGGAAGAGACTTAGAACCACACCAGAATCTGTCTGTTCGATACCGGACCCGAACACCGGATGTGACGTGATCGAAACGTTCAGGTGTACTGTCGTCATCACAACAAAGGTGATTCTGGTGGGCCCGAGCTGGACCGACATGCAGAGTTACTGAAACATCAGAGAGACTGAACAATGACTGACAGTGTCTATGATGTAACTGAGTACCGACCATGACGCTTCGTCGTCATCACTCTTTCCAAACGGGACCGGAAGTCTGACGTGTATTTACCTGTCCACACTCACCTTCTTCATGATGCCGGTCTTTCTCTTGCTGAACGTGGTGTACCGCCTCAGTTTGTTGTCGATGAACTCCATCTTGATCTTCACCCTTCCTCTGGTTTTCTTGCCGGGTTTAGCTCCAGGCACCCCGGTGTTGACCCCGCCGTAAACCCCGCTCAGGCCTCCGGAGGTGTTCGCTGACTGATGCCCGACCTCCCTCTCGCTCCTCTCCCGCTTCACACCTCTCCTGTCTCCGGAACCCGCCGTGTCTTCATCTTCGCCGGAGTCAGAGTCCTGGTCGGAGCCGCTGTAAATCACCTCGGTGCTGTACTCTCTCTCGTCAAACTGGCCTCCGTCGGTCTCGGAGGCTGAATTCGGACCCGGTCCGGCCGTGTTCACTGGGATGCTGCTGCGCCCGGCTCCGGTTCTGGTGCCCATCCCGGCGTCGCTCCCGGCCAGCATTACAACTGTACCCCCGCCCCCACCCCCGCCCCCGCCGCCCCGGGCCTGACAACCTCCTCCTGCCGGCGGTCCGGAGCTCCGCTGATCGGGGTGTAAACAACACCAACACTAACCCGGGTCCGCGCTCCCAGCCTGGGCACAATCAGCTAACAGGACCGCTAGCCGGACAGCTAACTGAACTAACAGCTAGCGGTTAGCATTAGCCGTTACTTTAGCAACAAGTGAAGCTTTGTGTCCATCCTGAGCCTCCGTCAGGCGCTCGGAGCTGAAGCGGAGCAGCCAAAGGACGTCAGGCCCGCGAATACTTATTGAACAAAGTCCGGCCCGGTTTAACCAGAACCACAAAATAAAGTTCTAAAGTTGGTTTTCGGTCCGGCCCGGCCCACTAACACTCCACATAAGGAAATGACGAACAGCACCCGGACATATCCGTCCGCTCCGTCATGTAGTTCCCCACACTGTGCGGACTGTCGTCACGTGTGTCGTCACACTCCTCCTGTAAAACCTCACATGTGATGGCAGACGTCAGGTTCATGCATCATACATGGCGTATTACAGTCAGGGTGTGACGTTAATGGAGCCCGTGCACAGGGATACCAAAAGATGACGTGTTGGTAGGACAAGCAGGAACTACTTTCCTCCATATAAAGAAACGCATTTCCTTTTATGGCGCCTGCGTTCCTTATATGGTCAACGCCTGCTTCCAGATGAACTACAGCACGTGCAGAGAAGAGGCAGGAGAGCCGCGCGTTCACGATGTAAACACACTAGACATGAGCTGCCAGGCCCGGACCACAGGTCCAAGACCAGGACCAGGCCAAGACCACAGGTACACAAGTCCAGGACCAGTTTCAGGTCCAGGTCTGCACTCATCAAGTAATGTAATCCCTAATCCCTTGGCCAGCCACTCACCTGTCTGTCTGTGGCACAGGTGTGACCTTCCTGTCCATTATACTAACAGCGGGTCCTGTGTGATGTCATCAGAACAACATCAGTCCAGGACTAGGACATGGACCTGATACAGAACTGTTTTTTTTTTTTGTTTGTTTTTTTGATTAGACAACATGTAACTTCATGGTCACACGTTTGAATCTTTGACCCCGCCCCCCCTTTTTTTGACCGGATTAACTGATTAACAAACTGATAACTGACTAACTGATTAACTAATCAACTGATTAACAAACTGATAACTGACTGATTAACAAACTAACTGACTAAGAAAATGATTAACGAACTGATTAACTGACTACATCATAAACACTTAATAAAAATTAAATCAACAGTGCAAAATAAGAGAATTAAATGTGGACTCTTGAATATCAGGTCCTTGTCCTCTAAAGCTGTTTTAGTCAATGAATTAATATCTGATTATGATATTGATTTATTTTGTCTCACTGAAACATGGCTGCAGGAGGATGAATATGTTAGCTTAAATGAATCCACTCCTCCCAGTCATTGTAATACTCATATTCCTCGTAGTACCGGTCGAGGTGGTGGAGTTGGAGCCATATTTGACTCAAGTCTATTAATAAATCCTAAACCTAAATTATAATTCATAAAAGTAATTATTGTAGATGATTTTAATATTCACATGGACAACCACAATGACAGTCTTAGTACTGTGTTTATCTTTATTAGATTCAATTGGCTTCTGTCAGAGTGTAAATAAACCGACTCATTGTCTGAACCACACAATTGATCATCTAATAGTCTTTCCACAGAATCCTCTTCTATCTGACCATTTTTTAATAACCTTTGAGTTCACATTACTGGACTATAAGCCTTTCTGCAGAAATTCCTACAGCAGATGTTTATCTGATTGTGCTGTAGCCAAATTTAAGGAAGTGATTCCTTCAGTATTGAATTCAATGCCATGTCTCAATGTAGCAGAGACTTGTCTGCTTCCTTTAGCCCCTCACAAATAGATCATCTTGTTGACAGTACTACAGGCTCATTACAGACAACTCTCGACTCTATTGCACCTCTGAAAAAGAAGATAATTAAACAGAGGAGGTTAGCACCATGGTATAGCCAGCAGACTCGTGACCAGCAGCTCTACTGAGCCATCTATTCCTTTAGGTCTAACTAGTAATGTCTTCATGAGCTTCTTTAATGATAAAATTATAACTATTAGAGACAAAATTCATCACGCCTTGCCTTCGACAGGCACTGATCTGCATTCTGATACAGCAATCCTGGAAACAGCTGTAAAACCTGATATATATTTAGACTGTTTTTCTCCCATCGACCTTCAAATAACTTCAATAATTTCTTCATCTAAGCCGTCAACCTGTCTCTTAGACCCCATCCCAACCAGGCTGGTCAAGGATGTTTTACCTCTAGTTAGCACTTCATAAGAATTTATTGATTGATTGACAAGTGACAAGTCTCATCACACTGATGACATCATTAGCTAAAGGCGGGGCTTCAGCCTTCAGTGATTTTTACTGGACAAAAGGAGTCAGACTGGTTCAAACCAGCTGTCAGTCACACATGCTGCTGCACTCTGATTGGAGGATGATTTGGTTGGATCTAGATCAGTTTCTGGATGCAGTCCAGGTCCAGGATGGTCTGGTTGGATCTGGATCAGTTTCTGGATGCGGTCCAGGATGATCTGGTTGGAACTGCAGCAGTCTTCCGGTCTGTACGGGGCTGTGATGATCAGGACCCCCGCCACCTTTAGCTCCTCCCCCTCCTCCTCCACTGGGACCCGGTTCTTCTCCAGCAACTTCCGGACGGCGCCCCTCCGCCTCCTCAGCTCCTCTGAGTCCATCATGTGGGTCCTTGGGGGGAGGAAGGAGGTCTGCAGACGCTCTGCAGTCTCCTCATCAGCCTCCTGCAGGACCTCCACCTCCTCCACTGCGTGACCCATCACCACCTGCACAGACACACCGCCCTCCTCCCTGAAGTCCACCAGAACCAGGCTGCATGGAGACAACACAGAACCAGATTAAACCAGACCAGGTCCAGAACTCATGAAGCATAAGACTCAGGAGGTCTGACATCACTTCCTGTTGTGCTCCTCAAAGACTGAAACGCCTGGACGACTGCCAAACGCCTGGATCAACGCCCTCGTGCCTAAACTAAGATGGACGCCGTCTGTTGGGGATAAATGTTAAATTCCTCCAGGTATAGATGCGATGTGTTGTGTGTGCGCGACAGCCACCCGAGCTGATCGCGGACGCTCTAGATCAGGGGTTGGGAACTTTTTTGGCTGAGAGAGCCATGAAAGCCACAAATTTTAGAATGTATTATCGTGAGAGCCATATAATATTTTTTAACACTAATACAAATAAATGTGTATTTTTAAGTAAGACCAACAATTTTAGAGTATAATCAAATCAACTATACTATACTTATGTATAGTATAAGTCACAAAGTACATTATCCTCAGAGGGCTTTACTATCTGTACAGGGAGTGACACCCTCTGTCCTTAGACCCTCGGTTCGACTGAGGAAAAACTTGCCCACAGAAACCCTTTAACAGGGAAAAAAGGTGGAAGAAACCTCAGGAAGAGCCACAGAGGAGGGATCCCTCTCCCAGGACGGACAGACGTGCAATGGATGTCACATGTACAGAACAAAAACACAAACATATTGTACAAGTGTACTGAGTGAACTCTCTGGCCATTAGCTCATCAGCAGTTTCTTTTCTGAGCTGTTCTGTATCATTAAAATTGAACAAGATAACACAAAACACAACTGCTTACTCTTCTACTGATTTTAATTGGGACATTTTGCAACAAACGTAAAGACATTAAACATGTGGTACATGTTTGGAAGGCTGGGCGCAGAGGAGACCACTCGGGCTCTCTCCGAGGGGAGGGGGAGAGAGGGAGATGCCCGGCCAAGGCTCCGTCCAGCATGGACTGAAACACAGCACGGACAGTTCAGAAACTATTAAGAATGAGTTAAAAGGAATTTTTAAACAGACAAAGTAGTTGTCAAGACTGCATATTGCTAGTGGATCTATTTTCTGACCCAGAGTGTGGCCATGTCTGGTTCTGAATGAAGCTTTATAGCAGGCAGCCACTCTCCCATCTTCCTGGTACTGCCTCTGAATGTTTTAGTGGTACACAGTACTGGACCGTACCGGATTACTTTCACCCCTGTCTGCGAGCCAGATGCAGTCATCAAAAGAGATGCTGGTTCCAGAAGTGAGTCTCCATGAGTCCCCATGTTAAAATGTCCAACTTCACAGCAAAAACAAACATGTTTACAGCCTGGTACAAAAAACACACGCTGCGAGCAGCCTGCGTCAATTTACACAGAGTACCTCGAGCTGACAGGAAGCCAGATATAGAAACAGCATAGAGAATCCGCTAGATTCACATGCGCATAAACATATTTACATATGTAGTAGCATATTTACACATGCATAAAAATGTACACACTCAGAAACATTTACACACAATAAAACATGTACACATGTAGAAGCATATTTACACACGTAGAAACATATTTACACACACTAGGGCTGAGCGATATGGCCTTTTACTAATACTGTGATATTTTTAGGCCATGTCATGATACACAATATATCGATATTTTGCCTTAGCCTTAATTATTAATTATAGTATAATTAACACTTTGATGCATACAATCACACCACTATGATGATTCTATAGTCTAGTCTACATTAAAACATTCTTGTTTATTATGTTCATTAATATGCTAATTTTAAACTTTCATGCAAAAAAAATCACAACTAAGTTAAAGTTAACAAAACTGTTTTTTCGTACAGTGTTTATCTGGAAATAGAAGAGGCCAGACTCAATTGCGTGAGTGCTGGTTGCTTCGGCATTTTCTTTGATATGGCACCGCCCTGAGATGTAGTTTCTAGTTTTCAAGTTTCTTCATTTTCTAGTGGGTGGTTTTTCAAATAATATAAATTTGATGTACTGCTACATTTTGAAGCAACACTTTTGCAACATATTTTTTATATCACCATTGTTTGTTCAACATCTTCCTTCTTGAAACCAAACCACCGCCAGGCGATGGATCCTGTGCTGTTTTTCGTCTGAATTAATTTGTCCTCCTCCATGTGTTACCGTTAGCACCTGCTGCCGCTACCTGGGCTGGGCTGGGCGAGGGCGTATGACATTGCACGCACGACAGACTGATGTATGTAACTAGGCGCGCTTGTTTTGTCTCTCAGAGAGGGAGAGATGAGAAAGAGTGTGAGAAGCCTGAAGTTAAATGTCTGCGGCTAAAAGAAATGCACGACAACATATACTCGAGTTTCATGATATAGTCATTTTATACATCGCACAGACTACAAGCCGTGATATATCGAGTAAATATCGACTCACCCCTCAGATTGTAACCCCCAACTCTATAAAAAAAACAATTTTTGAATGTTTCCAGGAAGTAGATTGTTTATTGCTTTGTACATGATTTGTGCTGTTTGGAAATGAACCAGATCAGTGAATTTTAATCTTTTTGATTTTAAGAATAGTGAATTTGTGTGGTCTCTATAACCGGTATTATGAATTATTCTTATGGCTCTTTTCTGCAGTATGGATAGAGATTGTATTGTACATTATTGTATTGTATACGTTATTTATAAGCCCCTAACCTCTGCACAGTATTGTAAATATGGTAAAATCCGCCACGGCAGCGGAGCAGATACGTTTCAACTTTAGTCAACGTGTCAGGTCACACAGTCTCCGGATCCGCTGCGACACGGCTCCGGAACGACTCCGGTGTCCGACAGCCCTCCGCAACACATACGCAGAGCTTCTATTTTCCCCGGATGCCGGAGCACGGTGCATAAATTCAGCACATAGCAGATTGTGCGAGGAAAGAAATCAGCTACAAAATACAAAATAAAACCCCAGTTGATTTTCAAAATAAAACACTCCGTGTTCACCGAACACATCATAATGGGCGGGGACGACCTGAAGTCAACAGGTCAGAGGTTTTCAGGTGTCTTTTCACCCCGTCGACACCATGGATGAGGAGAAGATGATTCTGGAAGTCCAAAATCAACCTATCATTTATGACACCTCACATCCTTTTTTAAGGACACTAGCAAAAAAGATGCAGCGTGGAATACCATTGCAGGAGTCAAACAGACTACAGCCGGCAATATCGCGTGATTAAATCCATATTGACGGTCAGAAAGTAATTTGTTTGTTCATAAATTTGTCTAATCTGTTATTAAATAGTTCTAGAATTTTGGAGAATTGTGGAAGTAAAGAAACTGGCCTGTAATTTGTGAAGTGGTGTCTATTCCCAGTTTTATACAGCGGCTCTGTAGTAACATTTTATTGGACAATTTTTATCATATAATGATGTAAATATTCTTAAAAAGGTTTCATATGCACTATCAACATCACTTTCATTATACCTTTCCCCAATATTGTGCTAGTAAATCATTCTTAAATATACTCGTTTCCTCTGTCCTCACATGTATTTTAGTTTTTCCTCTGGCTGATTTCTCTGGCAGTTGCTGTTGTAAACTGTAAACACTGGTAGGTGGTCATTGATGTCGTTAATTAATAGTCCGCTTGTATTATTTTCAATATCATTGGTAAATATGTTATATTTACACGTGCATAAACATATTTACACACAAACATTTACACATGTAGAATCATATTTAGAAGAACATAAACCAGGAAAATGACCAAATCTGAGCAAGTAAACAAAGTCTGACAAAGTCTGTCAAACGCTTCTGAAACGTCTCGGTGGGTTTGAAGTCGATGCAGGATGGAACAAAATGGAGACGTGCCTGGTGGAGTTTCGGGGTGAAACGCTCCTGAAACGTTCATCGAACCTTCACTGAACGTTCACGGAACATTCTAATGACTGAACAATCTTCCAGTCACACATTAAAATTTTTGTTGATCTAGAAACAGGAAGTGATGTCATACACAGCGTTGTGGGTAACGTGTTACAAAGTAACGCGTTGGTTTTGTGTGTTAAGCAATCAATAACTTCGTTATTTTTTTAAAAAAGTAATCTGTTACTTTAAGAATTTATCCGGATAAGGAAAGAAAAATTACGACGCAGCCTTCTTTTTGTCAGACAGTACTGTGCGCTGTGATGATGCGTCTGTGCCCTGAGGGGTATTGCACAAAACTAGAATAAAGAAATCCAGGATAATTAAGCAAGCCCAGCTTGACCTAGTCTGCACGGCGCATCCTGGCTTAATTGGTTGCACGTTTGTTGAGCCAGGATGAAAAGGTGCAGCTATGTTAAGCCAGGTGAAGACAGCTGGGATAAGTGCGTGTTCACGGCATACTTAAACAGACCTCGCAATCGCTCACAGAATCACCGATGGGAACATGGATAAAAGTCACGCTTCATACTTCACGGCCGCTGAACAACAGCTCCCGATGGAGTTCTATGAAGAGGTGAAAGATACCATAAGAAAAAAATGCAATACCAATGCCATAATTAAAAAACGCGAGAAAGCCTGGCAGACAATAGTGGACCGGCTTAATGCAGAAGTAGTCCAAAACTGTACAATTAATAAACAGTGCTCCACTGGAGGTGTCATAATTAGGCTACAATTAAAAGGACTAAAGGAGTTACTCTAAGTCCACTAACTGTTGTACACTTTACTTTAAAAGTAGCAAGCAGGTGCATGTTACTCAGGAAATGTAGAGTATGATTAGGTGTAAACAATTATCCACAATGTGTCATTTAATCTATTTTTCTCATGTTACGTTTTTATCTTTTATTTATTTTATCTTTCTATCCTTCATAAAGAACAAACTTGTCTGGCCATAAAAGGACCTGGCTGGCAGCAAGTTAAAATTAAATATAAGAACATTTTGCAAGCTGGTAAGTGACTTTAAAGTAGATAACAGTGAACAAATGTGGTGAATAGATTAGGTGTCTGACATGTTGAATGTCTGTATGATTGAAGAAGTTTAAAAAAAAAAAAAAAAAAAAAAAAAAAAAAAAAGCCCATAGAACTGGCACAGGGGGCGGCCCACCCAGCGGAGGAGCTGGCACTCCATTTATGATGGAGGGGATCCATGGAGGGACAGTAACAGACTCTGTCCCAGCCACAGAAACTGCCCGCTTCATACGAGGTACATATTCCAGTTCTACTGCACATGGAACACAAATAAATATAATATACTGTCTGACTTTGGATTTCTTTGCAGTGTCTGGGAACATGCTTACACTTTTGGAGCCACCAGAAGATGATCCAGTTAGTACATTGTATTGAAATCACAGGATTGGTATGTCCTATCTATCTATCTCTACCACTTGAATCAATATAAAACTGTTGCAATTACAAACAGATTTAAATGAAACGAGAAATTACTATATGTCATTTTAAAACAGGATGATTAAAATGATGCAACATACTTAGAAAGACCATGGACATGCTGTAAAACACATTAATTCCTCACAGGATTGACGGTGGAAATACAGGTGAATCACTAGGATTAATCTTAGCCTGGCTGTTAGCCTGGTCTGTAGCAGGCTAGCTGCAGAGAATAAATCACTATAGTAACTTGGCCGAGTTAAGTTTGAGCTGCTTTTAACCAACATATCCTGGCTTAATCCCTTATCTTGGTTTTGTGCAATACCCCTCTGCTGATCTACGTTACCTGTGTGCGTGTGTGTGTGTTTTCGAACCGCCGGCAAGATGGCAGAGAGGACAGCTTTTGAATCGTGGAAGTACGCACATAATTTTAAATTCGCCAGCGAAAAGAACAAGAACGACAAAACGGTAAAATGCACACTCTGCGTTGGTGAAAAGCTTCTGTCGACCGCAAAAAATCCACTTCCAATTTAAAAAAAACATCTTGTATCCAAGCTGACTGTCTTTCCTGATATTGATGTCCTGCACGGTTAATTTGGTTGGATGACGTTATTCATTGTCAGGACTTCTCGGTGCGTTCAAAGGAGGCTGTGTGTCTGTCTCAGTTAAGTTGCAGCATGTGCGAGCTGTAACGTAACGAATTACTTTTAATTGATGGCAACGTTGTAACCTAATTAACTACTTTCCAAAGTAACTATACCCAACACTGGTCATACATAATCAGAAACAGACGTGTGTGTGTGTGTGTGTGCATCACCTGGCGGACACCGGATCCACGGTGAGCAGCCAGCCACGGTGCTCTTCATCTTTTCCCGTCTTTACCTTCACCTGTTTGTTGACGTAATGGATCCACTGCAGCGGTCCAAACAGAGACCAGCCGCAGTGCATCGTGATCCACACCGTGTCACTGATCAGCATACACACCAAACACGTGTTCCTGCTGCGCGAGCTTTAAACCCTCCGGAGAGAACAGACGCCTGAAACAAAGGTTCCGCTTCCTGTTTACAGTGACCCGCTGCATGAAAGATTCATTAATTTAAAAATCAACAAATGTCACGTGTTTGGTTCTTGCATCAGCACAGACATGAATATTTGTATAACTATTTATGTGTTTGGCCCCACCCACAGATGAGTCATACATAATTAAGCAGCAGAGCAGGCATCTGATTGGTTGTTACAGTTGTACCTATATGTCTGAGTCTGACTGATTCTGTCTAAGTCTGTCTGAGTCTGACTGAATCTGTCTGAGTCTGACTGAGTCTGTCTGAGTCTGATTCTGTCTGAGTCTGACTGAGTCTGAGTCTGTCTGAGTCTGTCTGAATATGAGTCTGACTGAATCTGTCTGAGTCTGACTGAGTCTGTCTGAGTCTGATTCTGTCTGAGTCTGACTGAGTCTGAGTCTGAGTCTGACTGAGTATGAGTCTGACTGAATCTGTCCGAGTCTGACTGAATCTGTCTGAGTCTGAGTCTGTCTGAGTATGTCTGAGTCTGACTGAGTCTGAGTCTTAGTCTGTCTGAGTCTGACTGAGTCTTAGTCTGATTCTGTCCGACTCTGTCTGAGTCTGAGTCTGTCTGAGTCTGACTGAGTCTGAGTCTGTCTGAGTCTTAGTCTGTCTGAGTCTGTCTGAGTCTGAGTCTGTCTGAGTCTTAGTCTGTCTGAGTCTGTCTGACTGAGTCTGACTGAGTCTGAGTCTCAGTCCAAGACCTTAAACTGGCGGCAAAAGAAACAGCTATCATTGTCGCCGGATCTGTTTGAGTCGAAACATGCATGCTCAGCACATAATACAGTACATAATAGTTAATACATAATTCATAATTCAGTACATAATAAACATGTCATTAATATAAGTAGTACCTCCAGACTATGAAGTAATGACTC
Organism: Protonibea diacanthus; assembly: GCA_028641955.1. Taxonomy (NCBI): domain Eukaryota; kingdom Metazoa; phylum Chordata; class Actinopteri; family Sciaenidae; genus Protonibea; species Protonibea diacanthus. The sequence goes on along the minus strand of CM053977.1, from coordinate 46,417 downwards.
TAAACACTTTCAGATTAATACACTCAGACTGATGGACATTTTGAAGAAAAGACAAACTTTTTACATCACCTGGCCACACCCCTTTACATATGACCCACCCATGTGATGACATCATAATCCCGTCCATCAGCAGCAGCTCTGACTGAGCAGAGAAACTTCAGCTGCACACAAGAAGAAGGAGGAGAAGGAAATGGCCGACTCAACCAGCAGTTGCTCTGACTCTTCATCATCATCATCATCATCATCACTCAGAGAATTCACTCATTCAGGTAGGACTCACCTGTATAGGACTTCCTTCAACACATTTCATTGTCATGGAGACAGCGAGATAAATTTGATGATTGATCAGTGTGTTGGGCCGATCAGCTAATCAGTGAGCCTTTGATTGGTCGGACTCTGGGGTCTGAAGTCAGCGTTCATAAAGTTTATTTCATTGTGTTATCAACCCTGTAGACCACTTCATTAACCAAGTGGACCAGTTCATTAACCCTACAGACCAGTTCATTAGCCAAGTGGACCAGTTCATTAACCCTGTAGACCACGACCTTCTTTATTCTGATTAGCATGTTATTGGTAAGCTGCTAGCAAACTGCTAGTTGTGTACCAGCAAACTTACTATCCTGTATATTTTATAGCCTGTTAGTTAGAATGCTGTTGAAGCTGCTAGCCTGTTAGTTAGCATGTTGTTGAAGCTGTGTTCAGACACAATGCTCTATTGTCCTGCTGTTAGCTAACCTGCTCAAGTGACTGTTCAGGCCAAAAAGCTGCTTACAGCTGGTGCAGGATTTGAATCACACAAAGACCTGAGGACTTTTTAACCCTTTTAATCCTTAAATATGTCAAAATATGTCACATGTTCACAGTTCTGCTTTGTATGCTGCACACATATACAAACCTTTAAACTAAACGGATTACATGGACTGGATCAGATCCTTACTGAGGAACATATTTCATCAGTACACATTCATTTCTTCCTGTTTAAAATCTGAATCTCAGTTTGTTCACATCAATGCTGAATCCTACTAAAGTTTGTCAGAGAGTTCCACGAGGCTCTGTACTAGGACCACTTCTATTCAGTTTATTTATGCTTTCTTTAGGGAACATTATTATTATTAGGAATCACTCCATTAATTTTCACACCCAATTATATTTACGATCAAGGTTGAAGAAACTAATCAGTTAGCTAAGCTTCAAACTGCCTTAAGAACATAGAAAATTGATTTTTTTAAAAAAATAGTATTATATTTTACTTCTTTAGCTTATTTCTATTTGTTATACAATCTTAATGCTGAGCTGACTGATTTCTCTTGCATTGTTGATCTCATTAACCTGCATATAATCAATAAACTTGAAACTTGTTATCAGGCTGCTCCAATAAGTCTCTGAGGACCTTGCAGCTAATTCAGAATGCTGCTGCACATGAAACTGTCTCTGAGTCTGCTGCTTCTTGCCCGGAGGCTCTTCATCCTCCTCCCGGAGGGCAGGAGGCTGAAGACGTGGTGGTTGGGATGGGTGGAGTCACCCGCAATGCTGAGTGCTTTGTTGGCCATGTGTGTGTTGTAAATGTCCTGGAGGGATGGGAGGGGGCCACCGATGATCTTCTCAGCTGGTCTCACTATGTGCTGCAGGGTCTTCCGGCAGGATGAGGTGCACCCACCGTACCACACAGTGATGCACACACAGTGCAGAGCTTTCAGCTATCAAGCTCCTCTTCTGTGGAACAGAACTAACTGTGCTAACTGAACTTCTTCCCTGGAGTTTCTGTGCTCTCGCCTTGTCAGGTTCTCATGGATCATGGCTGCTGCTGTGGTCCTGGTGATGTCCACTACATATGTTATTATTATTATTATTGCTACCATATCTCCATTACAGTTTATAGTTATTTTTGTTTTGTTGTGTCTGTCTCTCTAATTATCTATCTAGATACCTTTTGTTATGATTTGGCACTAAATAAATAAATTGAAGTGAAAATCAAATGATGGTCCCACTGAGCTCAAACAAGATGGGATGGCATGCCTGTGTAGAATGCTGTGGTAGCCATGCTGGTCTAGTGTGTCAACAGCAACACAGCCCCACACCATTACCCCTCCTCCTCCATGTGGGAACCACACATGCAGACACCATCCATTCACCTTCTCTGCGTCTCACAAAGACATGGCGGTCTGAACTAAAAATCTCCCCTCCAGTCTCACAGCTCATCCAATGGAAAGAACCCAAGAAGACAGCGGCAGTGTTTGGCTTTTCATTGCTGGTTCTTGTCTCAGTGGCAACGCTGTCTGTCATCAGTGTGGTGTCCTACCTGCTGCTCACCTGTCTCTGTGTCACCATCACTTTCAGGTGAGGGGGCTGGTCACCTACCAATCAGAACAAAGTATAGCCCACAATGCACCATGCACTACAGTTTTAAGATGATTGAAGGTTGTTACTAAAGTCAATTAATAAAACATGGAAACAGGAAATATGTCATAATCTCTGCTTCGTGTCTGCAGGGTTTATAAATCAGTGATCCAGGCTGTCCAGAAATCAGACGAAGGTCATCCATTCAGGTAACAGTTTGTTCTGGTTTTGTTCATCTGTTCAGTTACTGAAGTTACAACAGCTCAGGACCTGTATATGTAGATTATTATTTTAAATATTATTTTAATTATTATTCATGTGAATTATTTATCTTTGTCCTCTTTCAGGTCCCTGTTGGAGAGGGACATCTCTGTGTCATCAGAGTGTGTTCGGTTGCTGGCTGATCGGGCTCTAGTCCACCTGAACCGGTTCAGCAGTCAGACCAGGAGGCTGCTGCTGGTTGAAGACCTGGTGGACTCTCTGAAGGTTAGCATGGTGGCTAACTGTTTGTTCTTTAATGTTTTATCTGTTTATTCTTTAATGGTTGTCTAAATGTTTCAGCTGGCTGCAGTCATGTGGATGATGACGTACATTGGCTCTGTCTTTAATGGTGTCACTATCTTGATCCTTGGTAAGTCTTTTTCTTCTTCCTCTGATTCAAATCTGTTGGAAACTTTAAGATGGAACAAACCTGTCTTTTCTCTTTCTGACTAGCTGACGTCATTCTCTTCAGCTCACCGCTGATTTACCAGAAGAAAAAGGTATTGCAGGATCATCTGATGTAGTTTTTTATACATGTTTACACTTCTATTAATTCTCTTTAATTATTCATCCAAATTAAATGTTCAATTGATACACCTATCTTAACCTTCTGTCAAATCAGCAATTATTTTTTAATTAATAACTCAATACAGCTGATGTTTAACCAACGCCCCAGAGTCAGATCATGTTGGCCCGTAAATTCTGGACATGTCGTGGTAGAAAAATCAACTGTGCCGCCTGACATACATGGATGTCCTGGTTTTGGAAATCAGACTAAACCTGAAACACATCTTAAAGCCCGGAGCAGAACCATGAATCCTGTTAACTGTGTGTGTGTGTGTGTGTGTGTGTGTGTGTGTGCAGACACAGATCGATCGGTACATCGAGTTGGTCCGGTCCAAAGTTGAGGAGTCGCTGCACAAGTGAGTTCACATCCGAACACAGAACATGTTCCATCCTTGTATTTTTATCTCCTGATTGAGCTCATTAGTAACATGTTATAGTAATCTGATTATTTTCTCAGTGATAGTATTACAGGGTTATAGTTTGTAGTCATTGATTCATTTCAGTTTAGGCTAATAACAATAAATAATAATCCATGAGGACCAGCATCACAGGGGGAGTTTTAGTCATGGATCTCGGCTCTGCAGCCCCAGAGGCAGAAAACACAAAAAGACTTTACGTCGACTAAGATGAGACCACAGAAACAACTGTTGATCTCCAGTGTACGAAATGAGACCCCTACCCTGTGGTAAGCGTGAGCTTAAGACAGAACACTGAACCCACAACGCAGACAATAGGCAGGAGTAGGCTTAGAAGGTTTATTTACAACAAAAGTGACAATAATAGCTCAACCCAGAAGAAGGTGAGAGGTGGTGAGGTCCAGGAAGGCTTGGAGAACAAACAAAGCAGGCAGAGCAGGTGAATGTTGCAGGGCTGGAGGACAGAGCAGACAGAAGAGCATTAAGGCAGGCATCCAAATGTCGCACTAAGTTGCTACATTACCACAAAGGAACAACGAACTGGCAGCGTCTGGAAGGAATGAACCGGAGTTATATGCTGCAGGAGCTTGATGAGTGGATGATGAGTAGTTGCAGGTGTGGACGCAGAGCAGGTGTGGATCCAGTAAAGGAGTGGCAGGAGAAATTAGGTGATCCAGGCCCAGCCTGCACAGACAAGGTAATCTAGACCAACACTATGGGAAGGGAATAGTGATGGGAATTCTTCTTAGTGAGTAAGATCATTTAGCTCACCAAGAAGAGCTGGCCCTTTTGGTTCCCAAACGGCTCTTCATGCTACCACTTATACCTTTTATAATTCAGCCAAATTTAGCATTGTTTTGGCCTGTGATTTATACGTATACATATACATCACTTAAATTATTTAATACAACCTTTGTACTGAAGTATTTAAAAGTTAAATTTATATTTTCTAATATCAATAAATTGCTGTAGCCAGTTGTTTTAAATGCATTTACAGAACCTTGTACTCTCTGAAACCATCCAATGAATGCACTGACTTGCTTGTAGAATCACTCTGCTACACTCTGCAGACAGAAACCCCTATAAAAACTGAAGCATAGAAATAAAAAAAAGGACAGCTTTAGACCACGAGGGGCAACACTGAGCTCATTCCTGAACAAACATTGAGTGTGATTCTTGTCTGTTTTTGAAGGTTTCAGGTTCCACGTTTGAGAATAACACAACTCTAGTATATGTATGTAATCCAAGCATGTCAAATTAAAATTATGTAACTTCATTACCTCGTTTTGCATCATATAAAGAGAACAGACGACATTATCAAATCAAATTTTATTTGTATAGTCCAAAGTCACAAAGTCACATTTTCCTCAGAGGGCCAATCTGTACAGGGAGTGACACCTTCTGTCCTTACAGTAGACCCTCGGTGAGGAAAAACTTGCCTGCAAAAACCCTTTAACAGGGAAAAAATGTGGAAGAAACCTCAGGAAGAGCCACAGAGGAGGGATCCCTCTCCCAAGATGGACAGACGTGCAATGGAAGTCACATGTACAGAACAAATCAACACAAACATATTGTGCAATTACAATGAATGATAAAATGACAATGAATTACAATGAATGATAGAATGATTACAGTAGCAGTGGAACCTGTGATAGAGATAGAGAGACACACAGATGCATAGCAGCAGCAAATCATTAACTAACTAACTATATGACAGTAATAATATATGTAGTGGACGTCATGCAGGACCACAGCAGCAGCCAAGGGAAATGTGACTGCAACTATTCAACCAATACCATGCCTGACTAGGCATAACCCTGACAGACAGACAGAGAGAGAGAGAAAGAGAGAGAAAGAGAGAGAGAGAGGAGGGCGGGGGAGTCCCCCAGCAGTCTAGTCCTATGGCAGCATAACTAAGGGATGACCTGAGCCAGCACTAACTATAAGCTCTATCAAAAAGGAAAGTCTTAAGTCTACTCTTGAAGGTGTTGACCGTGTTTGCCTCCCGAACCCAGAATGGTAGTTTGTTCCACAGAAGAGGAGCTTGATTGCTGAAAACTCTGGCTCCCAATCTACTTTTGAAAACTATAGGAAGCACAAGGAACCCAGCATCCTGAGAGCGCAGTGTTCTAGAGGGGTAGTAAGGTACTATGAGATCTTTTAGATATGATGGTGCCTGGCCATGAAGAGCTTTGTATGTAAGGAGAAGAATTTTAAATTCTAGTCTAGAATTGATGTGCTTATATGAAACTAAAAGTCTGTAAAAACAGAAGAGAAGGATGTTTTACACAGAAGTTGTCAGCTTATCACATAATATAATAACATATACATACATTATATATATATATATATATATATATATATATATATATATATATATATATTATATATCAGTGATATCAAGAAATCCTACCAGTGGCTGGATAATGCTGGACTGACAGACAGCACAGAGGCACTAATCATGGCAGCGCAAGAACAGGCCATAAGCACAAGAGCCATAGAGGCCAGGATCTACCAGAGTGGATCAGACCCAAGATGCAGACTTCAAAGAAGCCCTGACAGTCCAGCACATAGTAGCAGGGTGTAAGATTAGCTGATCAGTGTACATGGAGAGGCACAAACTGGGCGGCTGGGATAGTATACAGGAACATCTGGTAAATCAGTATGGAATTGAAGTACCCAAATCCCAATGGGCCATACTACAGAAGGTGACTGAGAACAACAGGGCTACAAGGTTTCTGTGGGACTTCAGCTTCCAGACTGACAAACAGGTCCTACAACTAACCGGACATAGTGGTGGTGGACAAAGAGCAGAAGAGGGTGAGGTGATAGAGCGTGGGCGCATCCCAGCTGACGCCAACATCAGGAAGAAGGACATGAGAAACTTTTGAAGTATCAAGGGTTGAAAGAACAGCTGGAATGATGTGGAAGGTCAAAGGCAAAGGCGTGGTCTCCCGTGGTAGTGGGGGGGCATCTCTGCGTGACCCCCAAACTGGGAGAAGGGCCCAACAAATCCTAGGAACAACAACTGAAGCCTCAGTCCAGAAGAGTGCAGTTCTAGGAACATCGAAGATACTGCGCAGAACTCTCAGGACTTCAGACCTCTGGTAAAGGACCCGCAGCTTGAGGATGAGACACAGATCCCCCACCCACCGGTGAGAAGGACTTTATATATATATATATATATATTATATATATATATATATATATATATATAATATAAAAATATAATATAATATAATATAATATAATCATGATCTCATCATGTTTTTCAGTACTAAGAGATGTATTCATGTTTTGGGGATGGATGGTGCCAGATGGCGCCCATGTGGCTCCCCTGCACTAAGTCAGACACTAACCCTTTTAAGAGACTGTTTGTGTTTTCAGATTTCAGGACCGTTTACCGGGAGCTGTGAAGAGAACCAAAGCTGAGTGACCGCATGACCTCCCTTCCCCTCTTCTAATTGGTCCATTTGTCAGTGACTCGCCTGATGATTTATTCTGTTGTAATAAAATCCTGACTGATGAGAAACATTAAAGCTCTCTGATGATTGAATCTTTTAAGAGGATTTTGAAACCAGATCGGGAATTCCACTGGATTCCAGTTGTGGTTTGTTAGTTCATTGTTTAAACCTCATGAATCTGACTGATAGATAGATAGATAGATAGATAGATAGATAGATAGATAGATAGATAGATAGATAGATAGATAGATACTTTATTGATCCTGAGGGAAATTCGAGCATCCAGTAGCAGCATAAGACACAGTAAACACAGTAAATATGCATTAAGATGAACCTATACTACAATGAACATACATTAAAGTTAACCCTAAATCTGCATTCAAAATAAACCTGTGCAAAGAAGTTAAATATGTGCATAGTAAGAGAGAGTGATTAGATTATAAATACTTTATTAATCCCAAACTGGGAAATTGCATAGAGTGAGAGAGAGTTCAACCTGATGGATGCAGCTGTCAGCTGTCTCTCAGTCTGCTGGTTCTGGTTCTGGCCTGGATGCTCCTTATTGTCCTTATTGTCCTCCCAGATAGCAGGAGACTGATCATAAATATCCTGGAGAGAGGGAAGCGGTCACCAATGATCCTCTCAGCTGCTCTCACTATGTGCTACAGGATCTTACAGCAGGATGCATTGCAGTCTCCATACTTCCTGTAGTTTGCCTCATTGTTCTGGTTGTGGAGACCCACCACAGTGCTGTCATCCACAGACTTGATGTAGAGGTTGGAGCTGTGTGTGTGTGTGTGTGGGGTGCAGTCATGGGTCAGCAGAGTGAAGAGTAAGGGGCTGAGCATGCATCTTTTGGGGGACCCTTTTCAGTGTGATGGTGCTGAATGCTGCCAACCCGGACTGCCTGTGGTGTCCCAGTCAGGAATTCCAGCAGGCAGTTGCACAGTGAGGTGTTCAGGCCCAGTGTTGAAGGTGGAACTAAAGTCTAAGAACAGCATCCTCACATATCATTCAACATTAGTTCAATGTTTAAACCTCTTGAAGCTGAATGAGAGAATGAAGAGTGTGCAAAGCTTGATCAAAGAAAAGAATCTAAAAAATAAAACAAACGATCATTTAGATCTGTTCTTTCATAGTTTGATTTCCTCATTGTTTCTGCAATGTAGAAAATAATCCAAATTTAAACACTGAAGGAGAAGGTGAGTCCAGACTTTGACTGCTGTATAATCTGTTTTGTTCCTTGAACTGTGGATTTGTTTTGTTCTGTTATCATTTACACAGAAACAAAGTCCACTGAACTGACTGATATCAGAGGTCAGAGGTCCAAGGTCACTGCAGACTGAAGAAGTGATTCTGCTGAAACTACAGAAAGAAGAGGCACAGACGATCAGAGGAAGAGAAGGGAAAGATGATTTAAAGAAACATGACAGAAAAACAGGAAGAAAGATTTCACAACTGACTGAAAGGAAAGACTGACTGACGGAGAGTGAAGAAGAAACAAACTTAAACTTCAAAAAACTGACCAAAGATTCAACAGAAAACAGAATTTAAAAAGTGAAGCCGGTTGTTGTTAATGACTGACAGGGAACATTTCTGAAGAAAGAACATTTGGATCGTTCTGTTCTCATCCTGCAGCAACATTCAAGGTAAAACATGTACTTTTTTTCTAATTTTGTTGCTAGTGTTAATATATATTCCGTTTTTAACTTGTCTGTATTTTATTCATGTTTCTTTGAATTTTGACATGTTTCTGAAAGATTCACTTCCTCCCTGTGGGACAATACATGATGACAATTTTTTAACCCTGAACCAAAATGATCTCAGTGTGGTGTGTTCAGGGACATTCTTAAATCTGAAATTTGATAATCAGCAGCTGCATGTTTTCTCAGGAAACAGCAGGTTGACATAAACCAGTGAGTTGTGGTTTGAAGCCATTAGGTTTCAGATTTCAGATTGACTGAATGTCTCACTTTCTGATGTTTGAGCATCATATCTGAGCTGTTGGAGATGTTGGCATGGCAACAAGGAATCTGTATGTAGTGCAATTTCTTTTAAAAGTGTCATAATGAAACAACAACAAAAACAACTCCAACAATAAGAACAAAAATGACTATGACAGCAACAACAATCATAGCAGCAACAAAATCACACCCAAAACAACGCTGTGAAGATTTTTCATTGAAACAGGAGATGAGTTACTTTAAACATGAACTGATGTAAATATCCCTCTCTGTTTCTCACAGGACGTCTTTAGTGTAAAATGGCCATCAGTTCACCAAAAGACAAGTGAGTGAAAAACAACTTCAATATTTTCTGTTCATTTAATTTATTGATGAATCATTAAACAATCATTAACTGACTGATGGACCAACCGATCAAAGATCAACCAAAGACTGACCAGATGATCAGAAGACCAGATAATGATCTGTAACTGACTGAACAGTCCTCTGCTCACTTCCTGTTTCTGTCAGCTTCACAATAACACTTTAAAATTTTACTCTTATTTTGAAAACATGCTTCCTGAAGGTATTTTGGCGTCTGGCTCATCTTCTTCATGCTTGGTTTGGGAACGCTGCTGCCCTGGAACTTCTTCATGACCGCCACTGTGGTATGACATCACTTTCTGTCTGTTCTCCATCCACACCTCATTTTCTGCTCTGAACTGGCTTTTATTGTGGTGGTTGAACTTTCAATACAGAGTATGTCTAGACAGAAATCTCGGACAGAACCTGGCAATGCGACACATTGTTTGTTGAATCTAACCACAGGATTTGATAAAGATTTCAACAGATTAACACCAAAGCCTGTTTGTTTCTACAGTACTTCACCAGCCGTCTGAAGGACTCTTCTTTGGTCGATTTTTCAGCCAATCATACAGAGGCAGTAGGTGAGCATCGCAGCATTCTGGAAGCCAAATTCAACAATGTGATGACGATCTGCGCCATGCTGCCGCTGCTCCTCTGCACCTGCCTCAATTCCTTCCTGCACTCACTGTAAGTACAACAACACAACAACAACAACAAAGAACTCTGATGATTAGGTTCTCAAGCTGTGGTCCTTAGACCCTCAGGAAAGGCTATAGAAGAGTTTCCAGGGTTCAGAGAGTTGTAGAGAATCTGGAGGAAAACATTGCAAAGGCTCCAGATGTTCTTTAGGGCTGCTGTGTTCAGATTTTCTTCTTTCCACAGCTCTCACCTGATCCTTGAGCTTCTTCTTTGACAGTATTTCTCAGCGTCTGCGTGTGATGGGCAGTCTGCTTGTCATCATGTTCGTCTTCATTGTCACCGCAGTCCTCGTCAAAGTTGAGATGGAGCCGCTGCCCTTCTTCTCCATTACCATGGTGAAAATCATCATCATCAACTGTGAGTCTCTGTTTGTTTGATTGTTGATATGTTTGTTTGTTTGTTTGGCTGTTTGTTGATCTGTTTGTTTGTTGATCTGTGTGGTGTATCTGTTGCCACCGTAGGATTCTTCAACAAAGACATTTAGAGAGTTCTGATGGATTTTAGTTTTTATTACAGATCACAACTACACACACTCTTGGAGTCGTACTGCAGGGTTTCACAGTTCCTCACTGCCGACTCCTTGTGTGTTTGTTTCTCCTCCTCTTCCAAGTTCAGCATGCTACTGTGTTATAAAGGAGAGAGTGATTAGCTAACAGGATGCAGGTGTGCTAATCACTCTCACCTGGCACTGCTCTCCTGAGCCCTATCCGCACCTCTCTCCTGCAGCTGATGCACCACGCCCCCTCCATAATCTGTTTGTTTGATTGTTGATCTGTTTTATTGTTGATCTGTTTGTTTGATTGTTGTTGATCTGTTTATTTCTTTGTTGATCTGTTTGTTTGTCTGTTAACAGCCTTCGGTGCTGTGCTACAGGGCAGTCTATTTGGGATGGCTGGGTTGCTGCCGACTTCATATACGACTCCCATCATGAGCGGTCAGGGACTTGCTGGAACCTTTGCTGCCTTTGCCATGATCTGCGCCATCGCAAGTCTGACAAATAACTTGATATTGATATTATATGATGATATTGTTGATATTACTGACATTACATCAGTAACACATCAATAACACTTTGTTCGTTCGTTCGTTCGTTCCTTCCTTCCTTCCTTCCTCATCTGTAGGTGGTTCAGAGCTTCAGGATGCAGCATTTGGTTATTTTATCACCGCCTGTGTTGTTATTTTTCTGGCCATCCTCTCTTACGTCCTGCTACCTAAACTGGTAACACACACGCACACAGGAAGTGAGGTTGTTTAAATGTGACACTACTGAAGGTTGATACATCACAGTTTCATTACACAACAAACTGAGCTATGACTGGTTGATGGACACATGTCATTGCTGTCATTCCAAACATACTGCACAGTTTGTAATGTTTTTCTTGTGATTTTCAGGTGTTTTTCCAGTTTTATCAGGAGAGAAACAGGAATCAGAGATCAGACGAGGACAACTCTGTGAATCTGATGAACCAAAGTATAAAATAAACAGTGACACTCTGATCCACAACACCCCTTGATTTAAATATTTACCTGACTTTAGTTTACGGGCTCACAGCCCTGATTACTATCTGTAGCCAGTTTTTAGTTTGTCCATTCTGAATTACTGTAGAAACATGGTGGTTCAACATAGTGTGTGCCACAGGCTTCTGTTTCAAACTTTTTAAAAACTCAGGTGTATAGTTGTTAGAGTTGAGCCGGATACTCGGCTGAAACGAGTATCCAGTAGGGATAAAGCACTTTTGCCGAGCATGAGTACTATACGAGTAATGAGTCAATATCTGTGCTCGGATTGAATGAAAATCCTCACTGGGTAGCTGACTGTGTCTGAGCTAGTCACAGCACCGTCCCTTACACACATACAGATGTATTGTGTTGCTGTGTCCCGCTCTGCTCACTCACACACAGAACAGCTCTCTGTCTTTTCCATTAACATTTAGGGTTTCTTCAGCTTCAGGTTTGTTTTTAGTTCGGTTTGTACTTATCAACCAGTAGAGTTCTGGTAAACGTGGATTCATTCAGACGTGGTGCTTAATAGAACGCGACTCGCCTTGCGTCTCTGCCTGTCAGACACACACACACACACACTCTCTCTCTCTATCTCTCTCTTTCCCTCTCTCTGACGGTCGTCAGAGTTTTTTCTTTAAACTGTTATAACCAGTTTTTTTGACTTCGTAGAAGTGGTATAAATAATATCACATATTAAACTACACACACACACACACACAAACTCTCTCTCGCTCTCTCTCTGTCTCTGTCTCTCTCTTACTCACTCACACACACACCTGGTGTGGAAATCAAAAAAATTAAAAAACAAATTTTAAAAAAAAAAATCACACTGATCATAAAAATTTAAAAGTTAAAGAAAGTTATGTTGAGTATGAAAACTCTTGTTCATTACATATTACTTCATAATTGCAACCGCAAGTGTTGTATTCATTGTTGCAAAACATGTTCTGTAAATAGTTTGTTTGCTGTCGTGATCAAAACCATTGATCTGAAGCTCAATGCTGATGCTGTCCTGTAAATAGTTTTCTAATCAGCAATAAATATAACAATTTCTGATCAACCCATATCAATTGCATGCATAAAATAACATACCGGTTAAAGCCTCACCCATTTCAAGACAACCCAACTCACTTCTGGGTTAAATCCCACCCACTTCATGGTTAGTGGGGGCAGAGCAGCCCCTTTTAAACCTGTAGCCTCATATTTAAATAATACATGTGGATTTTCCCCTTTTTGTTGTTCTTTACCGTCTGTGTTCTCTTGTTGTTCTTTATCATATTTGTTCTCTCGTTTTTCTTTAATGTCTTTGTTCTCTTCTTATTGTTGTTCATATTTGCTCAGATGGAGCAGCTGATCCCAACACACGGCAAAACGTTTCTATGATTGGGATCTTTAAGAAGGTCAGAGTTAAATGTATTGACAAACATTTTCTGAACAATCTAACCAGATTTCTTATTGACTGATTATCTCAAACAGGGACGGGTGGTTTGGGTAACAGAGAAAGAGCAGAACATTTCACACAGAGTGAGAGAGGGAGAGAGAGAAGCAATTGCTAACTGATAGGCTAATTAATTGCTAAGCTAAAGTACTGTAACTAGAAGAAGCAAGTAACAAATAAACAACTGTGGGATTTAAGTAAAGAAGTTGCTAAAACAATAAGAGGGCTATGAAGGTTTAACAGATCTAGCCAAGTGTATTGTGAGTAATCAACAGTCCAACAGCTGTGATGAGCTAACATGGCAGAAACATGCTTACCCGTGTTACATTTTCTTACATGACCAGTAATGACGCTGACTGATTATGATCAGTATGATGTGTAAACCCTTTCCTGCCTGCTGACCTTTGACCTTTAGATCTGGCTCTTGGCTTTGTCTGTGTGCTTCACCTTTACTATCACCATCGGCATGTTTCCCGCCATCACTGCTGACACAAAATCCACCATTGCAGACGAGGGCTCTTGGGGTGAGTCAACAGGTCACTTCCTGTCTGAATAATGATGTGATGGATGCATGCCTACATGCAGAAAACATTTGACTTCTTTTTTACTTCTGCAGGTTGTTGTTTGTGTTTTTGTTTTGAAAAGTCAAACATTTAAATCAACACTGCCATTGTAAAGATGCACACATGGTAAATGGACTGTAGTTACATATTTTTATATATACATTCAAGTCTTCTGAAAATTCAAAGCTCCATTCTGCATATCTTATTCACCCATTCACACACTGATGCCATTGCCTTGCAAGGTGCCAAATGCTAAGCAGTTCTCAGGAACTAACCATTCATACACATTCACACAGCAATTGTGCAGCCTTTGGAAACAATTTTGGATTCAATATCTTGCAGTCCAGACGAGCTGGGGGTCGAATTGCCAATCATCTGATTAGTGGAGATATTAGGAGAAAGTTGTACTTATGTACTCGTAGCTGAGTGATGTTCTATGAAACAAGCTTAATGTAAGGAATGGTGGCTCTCTTTTAACTTGGCTACGATAACTGGTGCTGCACACCTGACCTGGAGGACGTTCTGTTCAGAGATTAGGATTTAAATTGTCTTTCTCAAATCAACTTTTTTTCTCAACATTCTTGATTAGAGACCAAACAATCCACTGGCTTTCCCTAAGCCAGAGAATACTGGAGCAGCTGGGGTTAAGAGCTTTGCTCAACAGCACCTGAAAAAGCCTAAATGTGGAGACAGACTTCCTGCGTTATCTGTTACATTAATGCACAGCCTTTATTTATTTGGGACCATTTCATCCTGTTGTATACCTGCACATTTATAGTATTCTATGAATATACTGGGAACTCTCACTCTTATTACCAGTCATATACTTGCACATTTCTGCACAGCTCTTGTTTTAGAGGATATTCACATTCTTCATATGTGGACTGTGAAGGACTGTGCTGCATTTCTTTAACATCATAGTTGACATTTGGACTCATTTCCTTTGACACTGCTGTTATCATCACCTAACCCTGAACCCTGAACCTTTCCTCCACTCGTCTTAATTGATGTCCCATTTGAATACACATATATATCCTTTTTGGTACTCACATTACTGAATATGACTTTTTTTTTTTTTTTTACCAGACCAGTACTTTATCCCAGTCAGCTGTTTCCTGCTCTTTAACCTGTGTGATTGGGGTGGGCGGAGCTTAACAGCCGTCTGTATGTGGGTGAGTTTACCATCAAACATAAATAATTAATATCTAACCTGTCAAATTATATCATAACACTAGCATACGTTAGCATAATGTAATGTAACCTTGTCTTCACCCAGTTCAGTTTTTCTTCACCAGGTTCGGTTCAATTGATCTGCTTTGTTTGCAGCCACAGAAGGACAGTCTGTTACTTCCTGCCTCCATCGTGTGTCGCCTCGTCTTTATCCCTCTCTTCATGTTGTGTAACGTCCACCCTCGTTTCCACCTGCCCGTCTTCTTCCATCATGATGGCTGGTTCATTTTCTTCATGGTCCTCTTTGCCTTCAGTAATGGATATTTGGCCAGCCTCTGCATGTGCTTTGGACCAAAGTAAGAAACTAACACTCTACAACTTGAACCCAGAGAAGAAAATGAATAAACAATTATGTTGAATAACTACGTGACTTGTTCTTAGTTTGTGTTGCTGCCTGTCTTATCCAGGACTCCATTTTAAAAAAAGGTTTTTAATCTCATTGACCCTTCCTGGTTAAATAAAGGTTAAATTTAAAAATGTGTTGGAAAAATGTTTTGTAATGAACTACAGAATAAATCATAACTATCTTGTGTTGTTCTGCAGAAATGTTCTTCCTCATGAAGCAGAAACAGCTGGAACCATCATGGCTTTCTTTCTGTCTCTGGGTTTGGCTTCAGGAGCTGCACTGTCCTTCATCTTCAGAGCAATGGTTTAAGTGAAAACATCATCTTAGTCACTGGATTAGCTAGAGACAAAGTGTATTGGTATGACTGGGAAAAAAAATGATAAAGTTCTAGCCCACTGTCAAACCTTCAGTGTTTTTCAAGCTGAAAATGTTTAAGTGGACATTATATACTTATGGTAACATCAGAAACATAAACATTTTCAGGACAGATCAAGACTGAAGAAAAAGAACACACTAAAAGAACTAGAACACTAAAAAGACAATGTATCACCATCAATACTGGGTTCACTTGACAGAACCAGCAGTCAGTTTAGACCTAATGTTATTGTTATATTGCTGATAGTTTTCATCTTTACTTTGTCCTGACTAATACATTTCCTGCCTGGATTAACATATCTGTGAATTAAATACGTCATGTAAGTAATAGGGTGGAGTCCCTCCCCTCATCTAGTCCCCCCATCCAAATTATATTATCCAAACCTCCAGATTTGTCATTAAACCTTTGAATTAAATATTGTTGTTGTGTGTCTTTTCTCGTGATCTTACTGGGTTATGGTTGTTAATGAATGCACATGGTTCACATTTTTTAATCATTTGTTTGCAGGTGTGTAGCCTTATTTTCTGTGACTTGTTTGTAGCTACAGTAATTCAGGTTTTAAAAATTTGTCATGCCAGTTGCTGGAGTACCCATGGTGGCAGCAGACATACCACACATGGATTAGGATGAGGTGGTTTTGTATGAACTTCCAACTACACTTTATGGGTCCATTTCCTTGCCTGTCGTCCAGCAAAAATCAAGGAGCATCAGTGAGTAGGGGAGTCCTGATGAGTTATACCCTGACCAAACTTCCCCCTACCCAAAGACAACTGATCCATGCCTGTCTCCTTCTGCCTGGTGGTGCCCACACACTGGCCTGTTTAGTTGACTCTGGGGCTGACATCAGTATAATGGACAAAAACTTGGCAACCCACCTGGAGCTGGGCCAAGTTCCCCTACCCAAGCCGATACTGGTGTCAAACCTGGACTCAATGAAGACTTAGATGCAGAGTAATAGTTCAGGCAGACTTTATTTAAATACTCCAACCTCTCAGACAGTGACAAACAAACAGGCTATGAAAATTAGTCTATGAATTCTAGAAAAGACAAAACCAAAACAGAAGATAAGACTATTAATAAACAAAACACTTCAAAAAGGAAGGGAAGAAATCACAATCAAAGATTAAATTCAATTCAAAAAAGGGAGGAAAAACTAAACTGATCTAGAAAGACTAAAATACATGCACTCCTAAAACTAGAGGCTCAGCTCTATGAAACTAAAACAACAAAAATCACTCCAATGGAGGCTAACAATGTGTATGAAAGAAAAATGAACTACAATGCTAAACTATGAAATGTGTAAACAAAATATCACTCTCAAAGAGGCAAAGAATACAGGCTTATGTCAAGAAAAGGGCAAGGCAAGGACAAAATGTGGACTATGACGACTGGCTGGGGTGCATGGCATGAATGAGACACTTTGTCACAGGACAAAGGAGATGCAGACTAAAAAACACATGAGGGTAATGGGGAAGAGGTGAGCACAATCTGGATTGTGTTCACCTCTTCCCCCTGTTCCCCATCAGGGAAAACACTCAGACCAGTGACACATGAGGAAGGGCAAGTGACCTGAAACAAGAGGAGAGTTAATATTCAAAATAAAACAGGAAGTAGTAAATTTTCAAAATAAAACAAGACAAAAACCCAAAAAGCAACAGTTACAGTATAAGTTGCTCTTATTTTGACATAAGTTAAAGGAAGTAGATGTCACATTGCTGTGAGGTTTTCTCTTGTCCTGGGTTTTTGTCTTGTGTCTTCCTGTTTTATTTTGAAAATTAATTCTCTTCTCATTTCAGGTTGCTTGCCCTTCCTTATGTGTCACCAGTCTTCCCTGATTCCTGATTGTGTCCACCTGTTCCCCATTATCCTCAAGTGTTTTATAGTCTGCGTCTCCCCTTGTCTTGTGCCAGAGTGTCTCATTCATGCCGTGCACCTCAGCCAGTCCTAGTACACGGTTTGTCCTTGCCTTGCCTGTCAAGCCTATAGTTTAGTTTGTTTTTTGACTTCCTGTTTTATTGTTTTGGTTTCCCTCACTTCCTTTTTGTGTTCATTCTAGGTGTCTTCACTCCCTGTGATTGTCTATTGTTTTCACCTGTGCCTCGTTAGCTCCTCCTCGTGTGTATCTCCCTGTTAGATTGTCTGCATCCATTTGTGAGTAGCTCTCTGGCATGTCTTCATTTATGATTAGTTTCCTCGTGTTTCGACCCTGTTTGTTCATCGAGCCATTTTTGCCTAGCCTGTTTTCACTGTGGTTTTGTATTTTGACCCTCGCCTGTTTTTTGGACTGTCCTTCTGCCTCGTGTTTTTGTACCTCTGTCCGAGCTGACCGCCTTTTTGTGTACCGAACCCAGACTGTTAATAAACCGCCTCACAACACCTGTCTGTCTCTGATCTGCTCTGAGTCCAGTTGTCTGTCTGATCCTGACATTGCCTTTTTCTCGACATAAGCCTGTGTTCTTTGCGTCATTGAGAGTGATTTTTTTTTTTGTTTGTTTGTACATTTCATAGTTTAGCATTGTACTTCAGTTAACGTTCATAGCCCTTTGTTAGCCTCCATTGGAGTGATTTATTTTGTTCTAGTTTAAGTTTTATAGAGTCTACCTGAGCCTCCGGATTTTAGGAGTGCATATTATTTTAAGTCTTTCAAGACCAGAGTTTAGTTTTTCCTCCCTTGGGAGTGCTTTTAGTTTATAAGTCATAGCCTTTTGTTTTCCTCCTAGCGGAGAGATTTTCTGTTGATTTTATTTTCTCTTTGATTAGTGATTTTTCCCTCCCTTTTCTGCGTTTTTTGTTTATTAATAGTCTTATCTTCCATTTTGTTTTTTTTCCTTTTTTTTCCTTTAGAATTCATAGACAAATTTTCATAGCCTATTTGTTTATCTGAGAGGTTGGAGAACTTAAAAAAAGTCTGTATGAACTATTATTACTCTGCATCTGTGTCCTCTTTGAGTCCACGTCTGACAGTAGAAGTCTTATTTTGACAGCCGTGTCAGATATCAGAGCTAAAAATAAATGCAGCTTAGTACAGAGTTGAATTGGAGGTGGACTGGCATGTTTCTGTCTGTGATTTTATTTTCTCTTTAACTTTGTCATGTCTGAAAACAAACTGACTTCAGTGGATTTTGAAATTTTTGGGAACGTGCAGGGTAGGTCACATGTCACATGTCACGTCACATGTATGTTAATCAGATAATATATAAAGTCCCAGACATGTTAGTTTGTTTTTGTGCTTGATTACATTAATATTCCTGCAGATTCAGCTTTGAGATTTATTTAGAAATAATAATGTTTTAATTACAGTCATTCTATATTGTGATTATATATATATATATGTGATTATATGAACTACATTTTAATGTTAATGAGACAAATGTGATTTTTGTTGTCAGGTGTTTGCTTCAGAATGGTGAGTTTCATGTTAAACTTCTCTCACTTATATAATTTTACAATATAGTATCATAATAATGTTAATATAATGTTATGATACAACCCTGACTCCAAATAAATTTTGGTCTCTGTGTTAAACAACAAACAGAAGCGTGTTTAGTTTAGAATTCCTGTTCGACATGTGTGATATAGTATTGTATATGAACCACCTGACAGAGGAGAGGTGTGATGAGACAACGTGGAATGAGTGGTGGTGATGTCACAGTAGCTACAATGTCCCTAGAGAGGCTGCAATAGCTGCTGCAGTGCACAGACAGTGTGGCAGGCCTGCTGAAACTGTATCTAATTTTGCAATGAAATTTATAACCAGGCATAATCTGACACCATGAGAGTGCAGTAGGACTGAAATAATGCAACTATTTCCTTCATCCACTGTCTGTGTTTTGATTTAGAAATTTGAATCTGTTTCATAATAATCCAGTTTCTGAAGATGTGAATCTATTTCAGTACACAGAGGATGAGGGTCAGCGTCTTGGACTGAGTGGTTGGGTGAAGAACACCAAACAGGGAACTGTGATTGGTCAAATCCAGGGACCATTGGACAAAGTCAACAACATGTGAGTTTAAACTGGTCAATTTGTCAAGTCCTGCATCAGAAAACATATTAACATGAAATATAAAAACTAGGGCTGTCAATTGATTAAAAACAAAAAACTAATTAATCACTCATTTATCAATAAATTAATTGCATTTTTTCTGAGACTGAAGCTTATAATGAATATTTATTTATGTAAAATCATCAAATTAATGTAGAATAAACACAGAGAAAGTATATTTAAATTCATTCATTTTATTGGCTTAAGGTGCACATATGCACAGTGCAAATACAAAAAAGCCAGAATGAGTAAATATACTGTTTTTCAGAACATTGAACACTGAACATTTTTCACTCCATAACAATAATTTCTTCTTCAGACTCAGCCAGTTACTGAGGCAGACCAGTTTGTTTACATTATCAGGGGTCAAAGAAGCTTGCTTCTTTTGAATGATGTGGCCTGAAGGTGAAAACAACCTCTCACAAGGCACTGTGGTTGCAGGGGTTGACAGGTACTTGCGTGCAAAGGATGCCAGCCTGGCATGTGCTCCCTCTCTCTTTGACCACCATTGTAGTGGACACCCCTCTATGTCCATTTTTGGCTCTAATTTGTAGCGATCCAGACAATGCTCTATGGACTCCTCCTCATCATCTGTATCTGAATCAGAAAAACCCAACAAGATAGACGTCCTCCTCCTTTGGTGATGGCTCCTCTGTTGTCTCAGCAGGTGGTTGTTGTGCATGTGTCTCTCTCATCAGGTCACGCACTGAAGCCCACACCTCACTCCTTTCATCTTTTGGAAGGCACTTAAGGTCTTTAAACCTAGGGTCAAGGGCAGTAGTGATCTTCAGCCATTTGAGGTTGGTGCTATCCTTCCGTTGAGTTAGGTCTGTGGTAAAGGCCTTCTTGAACCTCAGAACACAAACTGGATCATTGTCTGAGGGCTCCATAACTCTGAGCAAGTGGCGTAACCACTGAACAGGAGACATACTGCTGGCAAGACCACTGAACAGGAGACATACTGCTCTCCCCCCAGCAGTTCAGTAACATATCTGCAGTGGAAAGCACAAGATGTTAAACATTTCAGTAAATCTTTATTAACAACGCAGAGAACCAGTGCATGCACACAGACACAGGTGAAAGAGAGAGGGAGAGAGAGAGAGAACACACACACACATACACACACACACACGCACACACAGGAGATGGAGAGAGAATGTGAGAACAGCACACACATACACACACAGGTGAAAGAGAGGGAGGGAGAGCACGCACACACACACACACACACAAGATGGAGAGAGAGAGAGCACACATACACACACAAGTTGGAGAGAGAGAGAGCACACACATACACACACACACAAGATGGAGAGAGAGAGCACACATACACACACAAGATGGAGAGAGAGAGCACACACATACACACACACAAGATGGAGAGAGAGAGCACACACATACACACACACACACAAGATGGAGAGAGAGAGAGAGCACACACATACACACACACACACACACGTGACAGAGAGAGGGAGAGAGAGAAAACAGTACATATATACTGTACACAGGAGATAAGGAGAAAGAGAGAAACAAGAAATAAATAACTTACCTGCAATGTTCCTCCAGCTTTTGCAGTTTGGCAAGCTCCTGGTCAGTCAACATGGCAATCTTGCTCTTTTGCTGCGCCAGGGTAGTGGTCAGTGGAGATTTGGAGATCTCCAGCGTAGAATTCCACCTTGTTGCAACGTCCTAAGCAAGTGATTCTTGCTTAAGTCCGTGTGCAACTTGCTGTTCGTTTAATTCCTGAGCGTTAGATGGACTATGCTTGAAGTGCCCAACAATCTTGCGACGTTTGGCCAGAACACTTTCAAATCCACTGTCTTTAAGTGAGACTGTGACCATTCTTTGCAGACAGTGGGCCATGCAAGGCAGGTGTTCAAATGGAAGTAGCCTCGCGGCAGCAACCATGTTACACCGCAGTGCGGTGTGGTTAACTTTTCCTTGATTTTCCATTCGTTTGCAACATCCAGAAAATGGTTAGCACATGTCTCGGCATAATGCCGTTCCTCGGTTTTACTTACAGTAAGTGCAAACGCCTTCAGAGTCCAGTCGTGATCAACGAAATGCGTTGTGACACCCAAATAATTGCTGACCGACGTCCAGTGGTCACCTGTGAGAGCGATGTGCTCTACTTGCTCAATTATGTTTGTCCACTGTGCCCTCTCATCCTCATACAATGTGTGTATTCTTGACACAATGGATCCTCTTGAGGGTAAATTATAAGAGGTATATCCCAATGTAACACAAATTACTTCTCTCAGTCCATCATCCTCTACTGTGCTAACTGGGCGGCAGTTTTTAACTATCCAAGTAACCAAGGAATTGGTTAACTTTTCACTCACAGGTTTTGTTATTCGCCCACGAGTGCCACACTCCTGTAGTGTAGACTGGCGAGGTCCCGTGGAGGTAATTTCAGTAGGGTGTTTTGCTTTGAGGTGATATGTTAAAGTCTTGTTACTTCTGTGGAATTTAAATTCGGCTTTGCAAACTGTGCAAATTGCCTTGTTTTTGTCCAACGAGCCGTCGGGCAACTTTTTAAAATTAAATTTCCCCCCTAAAAGTCCGTCCTTATCCATCTTTCCACCATAGACTCTCCTTTAGTTAGCACAGATGTTTGCCTGTGCATGTGACCAAAGGTTATGGGTCAGCCGCCACGGGAAGTAAACAAAACCATGTTAATTTTTTAAAACACGTTAATTGTTTAAAATTAATCGCCAAAATTAACGCGTTAATTTTGACAGCACTAATAAAAACTGTATTTGTTAGCAGTCTTACTGACTTCTTGTATCAGATCAAATCTTTATATTCATATTTAAAACTGGTCATGTTCAGCTCTACTGGGACCATGAGCCATCAACCTACTGCATATTCTAAACCCTAACCACTTATCCCAAATGTTATGAATTCTTCATGTTCAGAGGCATTTGGTTCAGAGACTTTTATTTTGAAACCATAACTCTTATTTCGAAAATGCAGAGTGGTTGTTTTTTCCTCTTGTTGCACAATTCTATTAAGCTGTTGTTGGTTTAGAAGTCACTGATGATGTAAATTGTAATTATTGCTACTGTGAGATTTATATGGTGAAAAAACCGAGTTCTCTCTCCAGATTTCTGTTAAGTGTGTTTGATGACCTCCTGCAATATCAGTGAGGAGTTGTTCCAGCAACTAGTCAGTTAGGGTATTAACTGTGTGTTTAGCTTGCTGGCCAGCTTAGCTAGCTTGGCTGTCTTATTGTGAAAGTGTAATATGGCTTCGGTATCACTTTACAATTGTAGTGGTTCACTGGTAGTGGTTATTACTTACATACAAATATGCAATTGTGGTAATTAAGCACATCTATTAACGTTATTTATCAGCAATATTTCAAATGTGTTTCTGTGTTTATTTCAGAAACTGATCTGTTATGCACCACCATACTGCATCGTTTGTAGTATTTTCATTCTGGTAGTAAAGACTATAAACAAACTGATGACTGCATGTTCTCTCACTGGAGCCCTGTAGTGGTCGATTTCCACACACACCAGTTTCAGGGTTCAATACCCAACACTCAGCCTGAACCCTAACCACTAATTCTCATCCTGAACACTAACCCACTAAACCTAACCCTGGACCCTGCATGTGTCTGTGGTCTTTTGTAACTTCATGCAGATTTTATTTATTTTATTTGTTTTTATTCTTTTACTGAATCTTTAGTATGGGGAGGTTGATAGGTGATATTGCCAGGGCCAGCAGTAGCTCAGTCTGTAGGGATTTGTCCTGGGAACTGGACTATATTAAATCCAGTATGGACCAAAGTATGGAAGGTGGACTGGTAGTTGGAGAGGTGCCAGTTCACCTCCAGGGTACCGTTGAGGTGCATTTGAGCAAGATACTGAACTCCTTAACTGTTCCTGTTAAAGGAGCTTAGTCTGTTATTGAGCTACTGAGTTTTTGACCCAGAAGCCCTGGCTGCAACATGCAGCCAGGAAAGGTCAGCAGAACAGGCCTTGAGCTGACTATGAACAAATTATCTTGGTGTTCTTATCCGATTTTGAGATGTCTGATGTGGTCCAAAATAGGTCAGAAGTAGATCGGACTAAGGTGTTTACAAGCACTTTAAAAAGTTTGAACTAAGTCTGATACGAACAGAAATTCAAATTTCTTGCTGCATGTAAACGTACTGACTGGCTGTAGGAGCTGGAGTATCAAACCTGTTAAAAAACAGGTTTAGCTGGTTTGCTCTCCCTGCATCCCCCTCTTCTGTGCTGCTACCCTTCTTGCAGCATGTGATGGTTTTCATGCCATCCCAGACCTCCCTCATGTTGTTCATTAGGGTTAGAGTTTCTAACCCTAACTCCCCAGACCAGGAACCATTTCAGAATTTCTATTTATTTATGCTGTACACAACACACACTATTCAGCCATTCCCAGGCTACACCAGTTTCTGCTGCCGAGTATCTGTCTCGTGGTGGCTACCGTCTGCATGTGTGTTTGCTCCAGCTTCTCTCTCTGGTCCAGCACACTTCTCTGTTAAGAAGGGAGAGTGATTAGCTAACAGGATCCAGGTATGCCAATCACTCTCACCTGTTGCTGCTCTCCTGAGCCCTCTCCACAGCTCTCCCCTGCAGCTGTTGCACCCCCCATATGCATTAAGTCCACATGTCACTCTTGATGCTGTCAGGGGGTGCAGTCGAATAGTCAATTTTGCTTAGGAACCTTCCTAACTGAGTGAAATGACCCGGAAGTATTAATGTAGCCGCCATGCTAAGAGCCGTTCGAATTCTCAAACTGTTAAGGAAAGGAGCTTCAGTGCTTCCTTTATTATCTCCTTTAGCATAGGATACACCGGACCATCCTTTACGAAAGGAGGTAATGCCTCCCCACAATTCCTTGCAGCAGCGACAAAAAAATGGCACACTGTTCAGTCATTCACAACCATGAAAACAATGTATTTTAACAGTGTGATGCAGCCTGCAGCAGAGAGAGCGTGTGAATATGAACATACGTGTTAATGTGATGTAAAACTTTGATCATGAAGTGTGTTCTGTTGTTGACTGTGGAGCTGCGTTCACACACAGAGTAAAAACTGTTTGTAACTGTGACATGCAGCGTCCTGCAGATCATCATTAAGTTACTGTTGATTATTAATCATATATCTTTGCCATAACCTGCTAATATGTTTATGTATGAGTGGACAGGAGGGTGAGCAACCATACCAGGTAACAAACACTTCACCTGACTTCTGTGACAGGTGGACAATATTCATTTATTATTTGAATTCTGACATTGATGATGAAGTCACATTGTTCACCGGGCTTTTCACGTTTATGTTTCCTGCATTAAACCACATGCTAAAAGTGCACGGGGAGTATCTAGGAAGTATCTCAGATGAGCGTTTTGTAGTCCATCTTCTGGACTTTGTAGTTTTACTACAGATCATGTCAATAACATTTGCCGTTGCATAATGACATAGTCTAAGTGTAAGAACAGTTGGATTCTCTGAACACTGTGGTTGTCTTCTCCTAACTTCTTATGAGTTCTCCTTCACATCTTTTCACATTGGAAAAGTGGTTAGGAAAGGACTTTTGGAATATCTGACCGCACCCAGGGTCTGTCATGTGTCAGTTTCCTGTTTCATTTTGATAGTCGTCTCTATGTTCACTTCCTGTTCCCAGTGTGATTACCTGTCCCCGGCCTTATTCTCATGTGTGTCTCATTATCGCTTCCCTCCTGTGTGCATTTAACCAGTGCTCCCTGTGTGTCAGTGCCAGATTGTCTTGTCTCCTAGTGCTGCATTCCACTGCTTCATGTTAGAGAATATCCCCGGTCTGACCACTTTGTTCCTGGTTTACAAATCTTAGCCTCCTAAATTTTGTACCTCTGCCTTTCTGACTGCCTTTCTGGATTTTGACCCTTGGACCTTATAAAAGACCTTGTGAACTGGTTATTGTCTGCCTGTCTGCGTTTGTGTCGGGCAGTCTCTGTATTCCTGACAGCTACAATGATACTTCATTTTCTGTGAAAAATAGAATAATATTTGTGAAGTTTCTTCAAACAAAATGATGTTTCAAAATTTCTAATTTCAAAATTGTTTCAAAATTTGTGCCACTGTGGTCAAAAACTATTTTGTCCTTCTGGGGTCAAAGAACACCTGACATCAACAGTATCTTACTATCTATATATCTGTGGTCTGGATAATTATACATCAACTACTGTACCCACAGGAAATGACAACATCATCATTCAGGTCCATATTGTTACACAGCACAAAGACAGAACTCGATTACAACACTAAGGTTATGGTTAAAAAAGGGGCAAAATCAGGCAAGATACAGAACCAGCAACCATAAACACACTAGGAAAAACATTGGAGACTAGGACACAATGGACACTAACAATCTGGCATAGAGAGAAGAGAACAAAGGGTTTAAATACATTGGGGAATGATGGAATCAGGCACAGGTGTGTGTAATTAGTGGTGGGACAAACTTAAGGTGGGAAACTAGGAGGCTGGAGTGGATGGAGAGGTGACAAACTGTGACACTTACAACCCTGTATTAGCTCTTACAGCTCCCATCACTCCACCATCTCTTCATACTTGCATGATTGTGTGTGTATTTGGTAAAAATGCATGTAAAGACCTCCATTTGCCTTGATGGATCAATAAAGTATCTATTGTATTTTATTCTATATGTGTCCTTTAAAGCAGTGAAGCAGTGGTCAGAGTGTTATACAGTGTGTGTGTGCAGTTTATGTCTTGGCAGTTCTTTCTTGAGTTTTGCTCTGTTCCCCCAAAGTAATAAGAGATTCCAGTCTTTTATCTCTGTGTTGTTTATCTGGTCAATCAGGTGTTGTAATGCCTCAGTTACAGAGGCCTGAGGAGGAATTTTAACACAGATTAGAAAAAAATGAGGCAAACACATGTGATTAAAATGGTTTACAGTATATGAATAATGTATCCAGGTGAGGACTGCATGATTTCTTTAAGACTGACATCAGTGAACCAACCTTTCCTTATGGAAGCTCTGTTATGTGGTCTGTTATGCAGCCCTCTTGGTGGAAGTGTATTCCCTGCAGATGAATTGAAGTGTCTGCGATGTGCTCAATGAGCCAGGTTTCAGTAGATCAGATTTAGTAGAAGACAACAGATCTGTAGAACTTAACATTATTATATTATATTATATATACAATGTAAGAATAACACATACAAGGTAAAACTTATCATTTATAGTAGTTGCATTAACATTTTTTCTGTTGTCACTGTAGAACCTCTGACTCGATTGCTGCCCATGTTTGAAACAAGAAAAAAGTTCACTGACAGTCCCAGTGAGACATCAGAGAATCTCTGTCACACCTTTACCTAGTCTGATGTAAATCAGACTCTGCTGAACTTCCAGACAGGTTAACATTTCTTTTTCTTCTCATGTTTTCCAGGAAACTCTGGCTGAAGACTATCGGAAGTCCAAGTTCGAGAATTGACCAAGCTGTCTTCTCCAACGAAAGAGAGATTTCTAAACTGGAGATCAATGCCTTCTTGACTCGTTATTGAGCATACTCAGACACACTGATGTTACATCATAAATAACTCCAGCTATCATTGAATATAGTTGACCCTAACCCACAATCAATAAGTCAACAGCACATGCTAATTATTGATGGCTGAAGTGGTTTTATCAGTAAAACCTCAGCAGTGTCAGATTTTCAAGATTTTTATATATATATTACTAAAGTCCAACATGTAGACCACAGCTCTGATCTGTAACTGTCTGAACATCTGTACAGTCTGAATAAATTTTTGGATATTCTGTTCTCTACTTTATTGCTCACATTTTGTTAGGCCTGTGTTGGGATTAGGGTGGGGGAAAAGGGTCTGGCTGGGTTAGGAAAAAGTGAGACTATCTCGGTGACTCTCCCCGGGTGGTCCGCCGACTTAGCCGGTTTGGTGCGGAGAGCCAAAGGCAAAGCACGGGCCGGGTTAGGG